>JANIIA010000002.1:42232969-42244680 GCA_027478495.1 Erythroxylum alaternifolium | reverse complement strand
TGCTTCAAAAAAGAGTAAGAGAGTTAGCACTCCAAAACATTCCAAATTATTAAGAACTTATTTTGAAATCTAAAACAAAGCTAACTACACAATAATTTAAACTTAACTACTAAACCTGCTAATTTATGGTCATTAGCTTGACCTTCATCCTTTAAAACTCAGCTAGGATCAATTATGAGTAGCTTGCTTCCACCCTTCTCATTTAACATCAGTTTTGTAGCTTGTGAGTAAGCTACAATTTGCAAAATGATCAAAGGACAATATTAATAAAGTTGAGAAAACCAATTAAGCTCAGTAATGTCCTTTTTTCTAATAAACTATGAATGAAATACGGAATAACAAAACTCCCTGAATCTTTTATCGAATCCAATAGTTTGTTCTGTAAGAAGGTGAGTTTCTCTCTTTCTTTGTTAATCACCTTTGTCTTCTCTGCTTCTTCTGCTTCATGAACAGAGACTTTCATAGCTTCTTCAAACTTGATATCTATTGTCTTACGTTCTTTGTCCTCTTGTTCTTGGGAAGATTTAAACACATCAATTATCCTGAATGAGCTACTATACTTCAGATTCTTTGATGCATCATTCATGTTGAATGTCATTTGGTCATCATTAATCGGAAGGATAAGGTTCTTTTAATGAACATCTACCTAAGATTTTTCAATGTTCACATATGGTATATCAAAAACTAGTGAATAAAAGGGAGGGCTGGCTTTCTTTTCTTCAATCTCTTTCTTCGTCTCTTGGTCTTCAATAAGGTAGGGTTCAGTTTGGTTTTCCACTGGTCCTTCTGGCTCTCCCCCATTCTTAGGTGCGATAGCCTCATATTACTCTCTTTGATGTATTTCCATATTACTTAGAGAGTCTTCCACACTTCTTTTACAAAATTCACGAAAAAGTTGTCTTACTCGAATCTTTTAGGTTGTGAATAGAAGAGGCATGATTTTCCATTACTTGCTCAATTTGCTCTTCTAGTCTCTTCTGATTCGCTTCCATATCTATGAGCTTATCTATGATTTTTTCTAATTTGGATTCCCATGAATTGGACTCATCTTGCTGAAATTCAGATAGGTCTTGATATCCCATGTGAGTACTTGCATTATTGGACCAATAAAAATCTGGGTGATTCTGCCACTTCATAATGTACATGTTCCAATAAGGATCGTTACTTCCCTAACCATACTGTGCCTCATTGTAATTCGCAAAAATTCTTTGCTCCCTATAATATCTACCTTCCATCATCGTTCTTTCCATTTCTTATTAGCATCTAGCTCTTTAGATGTCTCACTCTCACTCTAAGATGTTTTGAATTGTCTCTACTTTACTCTCTAGACTTTTTTAATAAGAAAAAAGAAGGTGAAAAAAACCTTAGACTAAAGAACTAAACTCATCGTCTCCCTAGCAACGGCGCTAAAAAACTTGATCGTGGATTTCTGATATGCATAAGTTTTAATAATTAACCTCGATATTCTGCAAGCGCACGAGTCATTCGCGTAGTATCTAAAGTGTTGATCTTGCAAGGAGGGATAATCTAATCCTAAAATCTAAGGCCAAAGACAGTTTACAACAATTCAAAATGCAACTAAACTAAGGCAAGAAATTATTTCAATCATGCATTCAATTTTAAGAATCAATTATGAAAAGATTAATAAAATAGCAATTGCAACACCTAATCAAGAATCAGCCTAAGGAACTACCAATTGAGAGAAAGGGAAATTTTATCTATCTTTAATGCTAACCTAAGTGATTATAACTTACTGGATTATTAGTTCTAGAGGTCTTAGGGTTGATTACTCTCTCTTGAGTTATAACCAATAACCCTAATTTACAAACTCTAATCAGATTATGAGAATTGCAATCTCTTGATTAACAATCTATCCAAAACCCTAATTAGATCTGAAGTTATCCAAAAACTATCAGGAACTTATACAAGATCTCTCTTCGCACAATTTACCGATTTGATTTAATTCTCATTCTATTAACTTACCTAATTCTTGTTAGCCCAATTTAATAGTTTTTCACTCGATTCACCCTCTCATTTTATCACCGAATTATGCAAGTATAGAAATTAAATCACAATAAATCTAGTAAAAATACAAACAATCAAATTTCATTAAATCAAAGATAAAATAGCTCAAAGGTGAGTTTAGATATCCTCAACATCATACCATCCTATCATCAACGACTATCCCAATTCCATGCAATAATAAAATGGAAAATTAATCAGAAACAAGATTAGAATGGATGATGGAGGCAATAATGATGGGAAACCTCCTATTCCGGGAAGTACTTCGCGTAAGCTTCTTCTCCACGTCTCTCTTCCTTCTTCTCTTTCTCAATCTCTGGATGAACTCTCTCTGGGGTTTCTCAATGGAGGCTAATGAAAAAGCTCCCTCTTTTTGCTCTTCTTGCTCGATTTATGTTCTTTTGTGTTTAGGGTTGGACTAGAGTTTTTTCAGGGTTTAAAAGGTCCAAAAAATCCCTCGAAATGTGAAGTTTGGGAGTAATTGCGCGTTTGCCCAACACAGGCCACGATCGTGGCCTACATCTAAGCCTTCTGTCACGATCGTGGCAATCAGGCCATGATCATAGGCAATGTCTTGAGCTTCTGTCACGATCGTGGGCTGTCTCTAGTGCTTTTGTCACGATCGTGGCCCATTGAGGAGCGTTGTTTCGGCCAATGTGTCTCTGAAACTTCTTCATTCTTTGATGTTGACCCTGAAACACTAACAAACACATCAAGGTACCTCAAAAATATAATAATTAAGCTCAAAGACTTGCACTAACCCATAAAACATTTAAATCATAAATAATTAACAAACTAATAGAATTCTAACCTAAACATATACTAAATTATTGAATTAACCATTAAACACATATCAAACTAAGCCCTAAATCACGAAGTAATTCACAGTTATCAATTATGTCTCTTTTGAGACAACGACTTAATGAGAGGATCAATAAGATTCTCTTTAGTTAAAACTCACTCTAATGCAATGTCTCTCTAGTCCATTATCTCCTTGATTAAGAAAAACTTTTTGAGTATATATTTGGATTATTTATATAAGATCTAGGTTACTCTTCTTGTACAATGACACTATTTTTTTATAGCACAATATTATTGGCTCAACAATGCTAAGACCCATTTTAAGTGTAATAATGAACATTTTGATCCAAACTACTTTCTTTATTACCTCTGACATTGAATTGTACTTTGTCTTAGTTGTAAAATCAACGATGGTTAGTTATTTGAAACTTTTCTAAATTTATGCATTACCATTCAAAGTGAAGATATATAGCTTATCTATGATATACTATCATCATAATATGACTAAAAACTCGCATTTAGATTTCATGAATTGTTAGTTCAGCTACTTTATAAACTAAGAAAATATTCTTAGTTTTTAAAAGTACTTTAAAATATATTTCACAATCTTCTAATGACAATCATTAAAATTCGCTTGAAATATACTCGTTATCCTCAAAGTATAAATGGCATCCAATGTAATATATAACATCACATGCATGATTGATTAAAATATTTTTTATTATCTATAAACTTTGTTTTATGAATAAAATGCTTCAAACTAAATGTAAAAACATTTGTAATGATGATGTTCTAATTCTCATGTACACCAATTTTAATTATTTTACTTTATTTATTAAAAATAATATATAACTAATTATCTATTGAGAAAGCATGTTCTATTTATTAAAAGAATTGGTGAAATTATTTGTAAAGATAATTATATTTGTATATAATTTTTATTTGAGTCTTCTTATTATTTAAAATATCTTAATAGAATTTTTACTTTCAATTTTTTATTTGTAATCCTTAAAACTAAAATATTTTTCATTAATTAATAGTTTTATTAATTAAACAATGAAATGTTTGATAACATATAAAAATAAAAAAGATCTTTTAAATTTTTAGCTCAATCATTCTCCTTAATTTGTACAATTTGAATATTTTCATCATCATGAAAATATCTCTTAATATTTTCATCTTCATAACATACATTCCTATAATATTTTTATTTCTTTTCTCAGTCACTCTCTCTCTCTCTATATATATATATGTATATATATAGGCGTTATACAACTATAAATTAATTATAAAGTAGGGTTAATTACCAAAAAATTCCCAACTTTTGTCAATTTTTCAATTATAGCCCAAACTTAAAAAAGTCGAAATAAAATGCCTAAATTTTTAATTTTTTTAATTTTAGCTGACGTTAGTCTCATCGTTATCTTTATTGATGTGGCACTATCATGTGTCAAGGGACTCTTACTAATTAGACATGTTAATGTCATTGGGCGAAGGTTTTTTTATTAGCGAAACAACATCGTATCTTGGCTATAGTAAAATGACGTCGTTTCACTTATTCTCAAATCTCAATCTTTGCTCACTCTCTTCTTTGTCAATAACTCCAAAAATACGAAACTAAAATCCCTAATTTATAACTAAAATCCCCTAAAATTCATAAGACAATAAATTTGTTCGTGGGTTCTTCTCCTATCACCAAGTTAATTACTACATCAAACCAATAAACATTCTTTCATGCGTAGGTGCTTCATAAGAGAGTGATTTCGTCATCGGGAGAAAACTAAAACTTTCTGAAATTGTGACTTTCGTTGCTTGACTTCCTGTGGCGTCGACTAAGGTACGATTATTCCTTTCAATCTCTATTGTTGTTTGTTTTTTATTCACTATTTATGAAATGGTATGTTGTTGTACTAGGGTTTGAAATTGAAATTTGATATTTGCTCATTTATGCAATGATCTAAAAATGTTTTGTTCCCAGATCACATTGTGCTTCCACCTTTACCTTTCTCATGATTACAAGCTCTAAAGGTTTAAAACTTTTTAGATAGGACATATATGATATCAAATGTTTGGGTCTTATATATATTTGATTGCCGCAGATGCTAAAATTAAATTTCCTTTGTTCACTTATTGTATTGACCATTCTAACATGTTTGAATTAATTCTTTAGATTAGAATATAAAACATTTAACAAACAATAAAGCTATAAAGGTTTGAACAATTCACTATAATTGTATCATTAAATGATGATGTGACGAAGATAGTCAGTACCCATATACCCATCGAATATAGTTTATAGGTGTCGTAATGATGTGGCCTCTCTTCACCATTTTGGACATATAATTCTTTGTTGGGTGAATTTATGAAAAGAAATCATAGCAGTGCTACATTTAAGATAGTAATTAAATATTTGTGATGATATTGTAATAGGATAAAGAAATATGGGCATAAATAAAGTATATGTAGCTTTTGTTAGGTATGCACCTGATATATATTTGACATGGGACGAGTGTCAAGGTGTTGTTAATAGATTCAAGGGTGCTATTTATTGTTCTTTTGATAGTGTAGTAGAAGCTCGAAGGATATATTCTCAATTTTATGAAGAGAAAGCATTATGTTTAACGGTAAAATAACTGTAATATATATTATTTATTTTATGTGATAATTTAATTGCATCCAAATATAATTAATATTGATATTTCTATATATAATATAAATTTTAAATAGTGATTGCCGAAATTGTAATGCCTTGATGAAGTTACAAATTTCAAATGCTAAGCCTAACGTTGGTCAACATTTTTATAAATGTGTTAATATAAAAATAAGTAATTTAATTATTTTTTGTAGCAATGCCATTCATATAAATTAATGTTAATCAATATTCAAATTGAAGGTCTCTTGTAGGTACTTGGTATTTTTGAAAGACATGAAAGTTTGTTTTTGTCGTAAAATATGTCAAACAAATTCTGCGCATTGGGGTGAGAGTCTTGTTCGGAAGACATATTGTTGTTTACAAGAAGTAAGTATTTGTAAGAATTTATATGCATAATGCAAATTTGTGATAATTCCTAATATTTGTGTTTATATCTTTATTTTGTAGGTCCCATGTGATTTTATAGCTTGGTCGTCGGATGTAAGTAGAAAAAAAGTGGAGACATTATAATAGTTAAAAGAGTAAATGTAGCTGTTATGTTTATTAGGACTTTTTTGTATTTCATTCAATAACCTACTACTTTAATATTTAGTTGTAAGCTTTTCATGTTGTCAAGGAAACTGCAACTATTACAAGGTTCTACATAGAAGAAGTAACTGCAATTACTCCAAGCTGGGTTTCAGTTAAAAACCAAAAAGAGTTAGGAATGTGCTAAATCTATCTCCTAACTGCAACTCAATCTATATAAGAAACTACCGTAGATTATGCCTTCAGGCTTGTCTTTTTTAAAATAGTGAAATTAGATATAGAAAATGCATGAAAGAGCTGCACCATGTATCATATTTTGTAGGTCAGCCATAAGTATATTGATCATGCCTATGGAGCTGCTGCTTATGCAAATTTGCACCTAATATTTTAATATAAGGATCAGAGACCTGTTGCTTTATTTTCGGATCTAAAATTTTCATAATGCTAAACTAGAAGGTCGTTGAAGAGTAAATAATAGGGTAATGTAAAACAAACAAACAAATAAACAAATAGGTTATAGGCATTGACATTATTCTAGAAACTGAAACAATATCAAAAAATACTAGAAATTGTGATATAGTTTGCTTATCATTACTCTAAATTTTAAAAAAAAGATATTTGGTGCAACCCTTTCAGCCATAAGCACCATCTCCACATGCATAAACCTGTTACAACAACTCTACAGGCATAATCCAACTCCAGCTCTATGAGTGCTAGTGTACAATTAGCTCTAGCTTTAAAGGCATAATCCACGGACTTCTGTGGTGTTTGATCACTCATACTCTCCATACATAAATAGTAACTAGCATCTTTAAGGAACTATCACCTATTTCAAGATCATACACACAAAAACACAAAGGAAATATCACCTATTTCAGCAAAAGCATACATATCAAAAGAGGAAGAAAAACTTTTCATCTAAACGTCATACAAAAACTAAACCATAATCATTCAACAGCTTACTTTAATAGCTACTAAGGGCCAAAAAAAGTAGTAAATACATTAAACCAGCCATGACTGAAGCAAGACTCTATGAGAAATAAAGAGCAATGCATCATCAACAACATCAATATCATCTCATGTACCCCTCAACTTTTGACTCAACCAAATAAATAAAGAGAAAGAGAGCTATATACCCCAAAAAATAAAAACATATAAAGTAAAAGAGCTAACATTGAATTAGGTAATGAAGCAATACTCACTAACTCCACAGGCATAACAACAGCTGTACAAGTTAATATTTCCTAGTAACAGATCTTTTAGCCATTAGTTTGATCCTTCTCCTAGGTTGGGTTGTATTGGCAGTTATACTTTGGGATGCTTGAGTTACTGTTGCTTTAGTATTGGGAGGTTGTAACACTTGACATTGACCCTCACCCATCTAAGGAGTATAAATAACCAATTATGTAAACATTATCATTTACCTTATAATTACATATAAGGAGTATAAATATGAATTAAATGACTTACTGTAATGTAGGTATTCCCAGTAACTTCCCCAAATGTTTCTCCATATACTTTAGGTGCCTATAAAAACAAAAAGAATTATAATGTTATATAAGATTTAAAAAAAATTAAATTTTATACTTAAAGTTAACTAACCATTCTTGTCTCTCTTCTTAATATAGTAAATGCAGTACATAGAAAAAGGCTAGTATGATTACATCAAAACAATATACGCACATTTTCATATGCAAGGAGTTTCATAAAAGGATAGTGTTATATTAGAATAATACAAATTGAAATGTTTAAACTGACTCGGGAACCAGAAACATACCTTTATAAATTTCCTAAAGCTTTATCAAAATACTTCACAACTTTGCATGCCTCACCTACTGAAACCATCATAAGTAAGTGATTCTAAGGTGTACCACTTAAAAAAAATGTTTCCACGCATACAAATAAGAAAGTACACTAAAAAATTTGAGAGAAACAATGGTATTAAAATAGGGTAACAAGCGCAACCAACATATATCCCATCACCAACTTCACTTAATAGGTAAATCCTTAAGCATGAAACTATAAAGTTACTCTTAAACCAAATATTAAATTGAAATTTGACTTATGTCAGATGGAATTTGCTCAATTTAAGTTGGCTTTGAAGCCTCAAGGTCATGCACTTAGAGCATAAAACAAGCACCCCTAACATTCATAAGAGCTATTTTTTCATACACTCACAAACTCCTCACAGAAAAACTAATGTCTTTTTTCCTGAAAGTGTTAGGACATGTAAATTAAGGGAAAACTTTTTGTGGAAGTACAATGTGATTTGGGAATAGAACATTTTCATATCAATGCATAAATGAACGAATATCAAATTCCAATTTCAAACCCTAGTACAATAATATACCATTTCACAAACAGAGAATAAAAAAAGCAGTAATAGAGATCGAGAGGAACAATTGTACCCTAGTTGGCACCACAAGAAGTCCCGCAACAAAAGTCACAATTTCAGAAACTTTCAGTTTTCTCCCGATGATGAAATCACTCTCTTATGAAGCACCCACGCATGAAAGAACATTTGTTGGTTTGATGGAGCAATTAACTTCGTAATAGGAGAAGCACCTATGCACAAATTCAGTATCTTATAAAGGTTGGAGGATTTTAGTTATAGATTAGGGATTTAGTTTCATATTTTTGGGGTTATCGATAAAGAAGAGAGTGAGCAAAGAGTGAGATCTAAGAATAAGTGAAACAACGTCGTTTCTCTAATCAGAAAACCTTCTCCTAATGACGTGGATATGTTTGGTTAGTAAGGGCACCTTGACATGTGGTAGTTTCATATTAGCAAAGATATAGTGAGACTAACATCGGGCTAGAATTGAAAAAAATTGAAAGTTTGGGCATTTTATTGCTACTTTTTAAAGTTCGGGTTATAATCGAAAAATTGACGAAAGTTTGAGATTTTTTTTTGGTAATTAACCCTATAAAGTAATACGGATTATACACTCTCATATGGTTTATCATGGTATCAAAAGCCAACTTTGTCTTTTAATCTATTTTTGTCACCCTTATTCCCTAAGTGCATACTTTCTATAATATTTCTTTTTTTAGCTACGTTTTTCCCAGCTGCACATCTTTTATAATATACAAAATAATTAACCCATATATTCTCCTTACACCATCACTTGAATCCTTTTTTTTTAAATGATCCAAATACACTAATATGTCCACAAATCAACTTATATTAATAACTCCACAATTTCCTATCAACAACATAAGTAACTTCCTTCAATCAACACTTGATTCCAATAACTACGTAATATGAAAAAAATCAAATTCAAATAATCCTACCAACATGTGATTTGTTTGGGTATATTAATGGCAATATATAACAACCAACCAAAAATAGAGATATCAACTTCAATGCATCACTTGTCTCAAAATAATTTCTTTAGTGGTAAAAATGACATACTGGATTACTGCTATTTGATGGCTCCATTATCTCCTACCATTACCTCCTTTACTCTTGGATACCCCACCTCATGACAACTTTGGATAACTTTTAAAAATAACTTATTGTAACAAATTACTAATTGGAGTTCACTTCTTCGAAGACAACTCCATACCGCCAATTAAAGGAGATTTAACCATCACTGATTACCTCACCAACATCCCCTCTATAGTAGATCTCATAGCAATTAGAGACCCTATTTTTGATGAGAATCTATTTCTTTTTGACCGCAATTGACTATTATAAGATCATGAAGTCCTTGTCATTGTTATTGCAAATTGTGACTCATAACCTTCATTCAGTGATTTTTGTGTAAAGCTCCTCCTTTATGAACAACAATTACTAATGTGTCAACAACATTTAATTGTAGCCACCAACGTCACCTTTACATTGACAACTTGTCCTGGTAACCAATACCATAAGTGAAGCACCAATTGTAACTCCTTTGGTCATATAAGAAATCCCAGCAGTACCAAACTCTCTTAAAACAAACACAATACCTTAATTCCATTTTCCTCACAACTTTAATGGAGTGTTTGGTTGAGAGGAATGGCTATTCCATTCCTCATCTATTACTGATAATAAATTGTTACTTTATTTTGTTGAAAAAATTATGGATAATAGATAATCCTAAGGTTTAGTTATTCCTTAAATTTGCAGAATATCTAAAACCATCACCCCCTATCTTTAGCTATTCCGTGCGCGTCCAAAATAAATGTCGCAAATTAAGGATAAAAATATCATTCTCTAGTGATTCAATAAAAACTCGTCCATCTCCCTTTTAATGATTTGATAACTGGAGCATCTCTTCCAGAAACTTCATTTTCACCCTCTCTCCAAGCACCTATTCCTACCTAGCATTTGATCATCAGTGTCTTTCTCCCTCCTTGTGTGTGTTATAGTGTTTGCTTCTTAGGTTGAATTTTAGGCCTCTTTTGTTTGTTTGTGTTTCTGCGTGTTTCTTACTGGTTGCATAGATTTAATATAAAAAGATTATGAGAATTTGGTAATGTGTATATGCGATTTCACATTTGATTGATTTAGGAATCATCCTCACCTAATAAGAAGAGTAGCAGAGAGATAGGAGAAGAAGAAAAAAATGGAGGCAAATCTCAGCACATCAATGGCCCTCCCCTTCTAGACTCCTATAATCTCCACTACCCATCTTCCCCACTGACTTCACTAATTTCTCCTTTCTTTTGTCCTTTTCGAACCTTTCCAAACCTTCATAACAACCACTATATGTATCCCTTTCGTATCCATTTCTCCATCCTTAAACTCACCCAAATTGCCACAATGGCTCAGACCCAACTCAAGAAACAACCCCAAAGTACAATCCCTCACGAAGAGCCTCTCGGTCTTCCAGCAAGCCCTTATTGGAGCAGGTGGTGGTGGTTTTGTCGGTGCTTTTACTTATCTTTGTCTTCATCTTTTAGACACCATCAAAACCAAATTGCAAACAAAAGGTGCATCTCAGACGTATTCCAGCACTCTAGATGCTATAGTCAAGATGCTTCAAGAGAAGGGTATTGGTGGGTTTTATAAGGGTGTGTTTATAATGATTATGGGTAGTTCAACTACGTCTTCAGCTATTTATTTTGAGACTTGTCAGTTTGGGAAATCGATTTTGTATAAATTTGAGAAGTACCCATCTATGCTTATTGTTAGAGAAGTGCTCTAAAGACATTCACCTTTAGCACTTATTTAAATCATTTTATGATTAATAAAGTCATTTTTCATTATTTCGATGTTCATACATTTACAGATTTGATGTTTATCTTAAATTGATTTAATGAAGTTCTTGATACAAAACATAGCATGGAGGAAATCATGATGAGATGGGATTAATAAGATGGGATATCATTAATCTGGATAGACTAACACATGTTATACTCCTTGATTGGATCGAGCAATAGATCTCATAAGCTGTATACATAAGTTGTTTAGAGCTAACATGTGGATGCTTACTAAGGGTAGTAAGTACATTAGATTGGCCTATTATGAGACAATCATATGGATATTCTATTTCAGTGTCAATAATAGTCTCATCATAGCAATAGTGCAAGTATCCTTTGACTTGAAGTGCTCAAGGATATCTCAGATATTGATCTTATGCTTTGACTCCATTCATCGGTGCCTTTCAGGGGTTACTCATAGGGTGGTGATTGGGTACAACTTGTAACATCCCCTCACCATTTGCCATGAATAGGAGTGTATAAGTGTATAGTGACATATGCATGCATTCATATATGC
>JANIIA010000002.1:42214507-42228772 GCA_027478495.1 Erythroxylum alaternifolium | reverse complement strand
GCCACCCTCGCGGGGCACGGATTCGGGTATCACCATCGATATCGGGTTCGGGTCCGGCGGGAGTGGGGTGTTACACCGTGGGCCCAACCCAGTCCATCTTATATTTTTTTTAAAAATGTCAAAAACGACATAGTTTCTAAAGTTACACTCGGGCTACAGGCTGGGTCAGGCCAACCTGTGGCCCAGTCCGGTCGACTACTTTTGACTCGTTCCTCGATCAACTCTGGCCAAAATCGAGTCAGACCGAGACAAAATTGACATCCCTAAATGAAACTAGTTATTTGGACAAGGTTCAAAAGTGCTAAGTATGTCCACTTTCTCTTAAAAGTCTAATAAAGGCTTATTTCCTTCTACCTAACCTCATTGCATATGAGAATTTAGTATGAACATTTTTTGACATAGTGTTCCATAGGTAGTTCATTTCTTTTATAGTTAGCCTTTTAAAGTTTGCTTTTTGTCTTCTGATTAGAAGTTAAAACCCCTATAACTTTTTAGAAGAGAAAAAAGAAGAAGAAAACCTGAAGGTGCATTACTTACTAAAAGCAAAATAAGACATTTCCTTAATACACAAGAACTTTGCAAAGGAAATGTAAGGCTAACTCTTTTGCAAACACAAGATAAAAAACTATAAAAATATTATAACATAGGAGAAATCAAATTGTTAGGATAAAATGGTAAAATTCTAGCTTAATATAGATACATCCCAAGAAGTTGCATTGTTATCATCAAGATCAAACATAATGGTTGAATGAAAAAATTTCCATATATAATTGCTAATAAGTGTTAGATGATGATCCAGATGGATAATTTTAAGCTTTATTTGTGAATATATATAAGGTGTCAAATTTGACCAAATATCACAACTGATATCATTCCCACGAGGATTAAATATAGTCACCTAGCAATTTGAATTACACTTTGTTTAAGGATAAAAAATAATGAATTAACTGAAAATTAAAGTAAACTAACAAAACTTAATGATTTAATAGGTTAAAGATAACAATCAAATTAAAGTTACTTAATGATGGAATCTTAAGGATCGTTTTATCCTTTTTTTCGTCTTCCCTTCACTTTGTGAATTTAACTAGGCTTGATCCTAGATATCCAAAGGTTTTGATTACCTCTCTAGATATCTAATCAAGTAATCCTAATTGAAATGGATAAAATTTGAGTTGCAATTTCTCAATTTATAAAATCTACTCATAACTACCCAATTGGATTTAAAGCAATCCTAAGGATAATTAACTCATAAACTTAAGATCTTTCTTCAATTGCTTATTAACCTGATATTTGTAAGTCTATTAAGGTACCAACTCTCGTTGTGTAACTTAACACAAATATCATGATTCAATCTCTCAATTCAAATCAATTATGAGCACAATAAATATCACAAAGTAGTAATATATTGAATTCAACAAGGTTAAAGTTATACAAAACAATTCAAGAATAACCCAAATTAGCAATCTATAACCATGTTCAAAACACAACTATTTAGATTTGGCATATAAGGTAATGATATAGAAAAAGAAAAGAGAATGAAATCAACATGAGGCCTTGATATGAAAATCTGGAAAGCTAGAGTTGATCTTGATATTTCCACATTTTTTATCTTCTTTCTTATGATGTATAACCCCTCTTTTTGGTGTTTTCTTTCTTTTTTTATTGTTTATGCTGACTCTAAATTGCCTCCTTTTTCTATAGCCTTCTTAATATACTTTTAACAAAACTAGCTTTCTTGGAATATATATGGTTACTTATATAACCATGTATCTCAAAATACCCTCTAAATCGTGACTTTACATGGTCATAAAATCTTACACGGGCAACATACATGGTTATGTATGTCAACATACATAGGCGTGTATCTTCATACAGGCAAATAAAATCTTCGAAGCTCAACACGTTCATAGTGACTTACATGATCCCTTTAAACGATCAAGTGTCTCTAAAAGTTGCTTCAATTCTTCCGTTTTATGCTATGATTTCAATTGAATTCTTCTCCTTTTAGTTTATGAAGGCAGTTATTACCTAAAAACACACTTGAAGTAAAATAGATACTAAAAAATTTGAAATATATAATTAATATCAAACTTTTTCCTTAAATAACGATCAATCAAACAAAATACATAAAAACACTTCAAAAACATAAACCTAAGTCCTAAACATATGATTATTAACTAAGAAAACACTAAAAGCCTACTATAACACTTAGAAAATATATTAAGTTTTACCTGTCAACATACCCACACTTAAATCTTTTCTTTTCTCCAAGCAAAACTAAAACCATAAAATAAACAAAACACATAAACACACAATCATGCAAAAAGGCAATAATAGTTTAACGACATTAAATCTCATGAGATTAACTTATCCATAAACATCAATCACTTAAGAAGTTCCAATACATTAACTTATTACATTGATTTTCAAATGCTTTGATTTTAATATACATTAAGCAAAATATCAATACCTATTCATACATTTATAACACTTATAAGAATGCACTCATTCTTATATAACAATTAAAGAGGTAGGCTATCACAAAATACCTATTCATGAAATTTATTTTGACATTTGGCAATAAGATCCATGGGATCAATTTTATTGTCAATACTATATTATTAAGCTTGATTTAAGTGTCATTCTAGTCTTTTGACACAAAGACAAACATTTTGTCGTGAATACCTTAATTAACTATATCATAACTCACTATTAGCTTTATTTATAACCTTTTTTAAAACATAATAGGAAATGTATTTAGCACATTTATACAACACTCTTTGATGTTTTTGTTTTTTTACATTTTTTTAAAATTTTACCAACGTCACTTCTTCCTAGTCGATCAGTCCTATGAAAGGATACTAATGATGTCTACCAATTTAAATGAATTTAATTACAAGTGTATCCAAATAAGTGTTATAAATTGATGTACTAAGTACACTATTAGAATCAACATCTATATTCATCTCAAAAACACTTGAAACCCAACTTTACAAGCTAATGTTTCTTTAAACTTTATATGATTATGTTCATAAATAAGTTAATTCCGTTCAATTTTATGCCATTGACACATTCAAACAATGCAAGCTTCATGCAAACAAAGCAAGCTTCATGCAAACAAATGTTTACACAATGCCAACCTAATAAAAAACTAACAAAATGTAAGTGTCAAATTCAAACACATAAATGATATATAAGTGCATATATGTCCACACACTTGAACAAAATATAGTCCTTAATATGAAAAACAACATGAAAACATAAATGAAACACAACCAGTAAAAAAGAAAGGTAGAAAGGAGAGAGTACTTATAGTGAATATGTAGGTGACAGAGTCAGAAACGACATATATACGTACTTCAAATTATGAAATCCATCAATAAACTCTCTACAAAATAAACATAAAAATAATGAATCACTATCAAATACGACATTACAACAATCCTAACTAAAGCATAATATGTTAAGTTTAAGGTCACTAGCTTGACCATTTTAGTTCAATTATTATAACTAACTTCTCTTTT
Source organism: Erythroxylum alaternifolium (assembly GCA_027478495.1). Classification (NCBI taxonomy): domain Eukaryota; kingdom Viridiplantae; phylum Streptophyta; class Magnoliopsida; order Malpighiales; family Erythroxylaceae; genus Erythroxylum; species Erythroxylum alaternifolium. The sequence continues at coordinate 42,225,248 of JANIIA010000002.1, read as the reverse complement.
GGACGTTAAGGTCCTATGATGCATCACATTAGGACTTAGGCTTCTTATGTCCAAAATTTTGAATTCCATGTCTCTTAGTCTCTTATTAATTGTCTCCACCACTCTCTTTCCTTGTTCGCCATAAGTTTTAAACTCTAGAAAGAATGGCTTCTTAAAGGAGGGTATCATGTGTGCTTCCATTCTCACTAAGATCTCTTATTTTGTTATGACACATAAATCCTTCTTCCCTAGTTCTCCTTCATCTTCTAATTCCCCAACGTTGACTTCTTCTTTATAGCTCTCCTCTTGCTCTTTTATGCACTCATCCACTATAACTTTCCTCATATAAGATCTTCTTTCCTTTGGATTTCAATACTTTATTCATATTAAATTTCCTTTGCTCTTCACCAATTAGAAGAATAAGTTTTGCTTGATAAACATCTACCAAAGCTCTTCCCATATTCATAAACAATACCTATAATTAATGACAAGTTTGATCCTCTTCAGAGTCTAGAACTGGAAAATTCACAAGAATAATAACTTGTCCAATTTTACTGACACATCCTCCTTGGCTTCATATCTCCTAGCCTCAATTTCCTAAAAATAGACAAACACATAAGATTAAAACTTACACCTAAGTCATATAAAAATTTATGGAGTTCTACATTACCAACTATACAGGGTATAGTGAAACTCCCTGGCAATTTTGAAGCCATATGGCTAGTATTTATAGAGTTATAACTTTCAGTCAAAGAAATCATTTTATTATCTTCCCAAGTTTACTTGTTTGATAGTATAACCTTGAGGAACTTTGCGTACTTGAGAAGGTGTTCCAAAGCTTCCATAAAAGACAAGTTGATTTGCAATTTCTTTCATTTATCCACAAACCTTACAAATTGTGCATCCAATTTATTCTTTTATAGTCTTTGTGAAAAAGGAATCCTTGGTGCCTATAGGAGAGGAGGAACATAAGGAGTTTCCTTTTTCTTCTCTCCATCCTTGTCCATTTTCTTTTGATCTTCTACTTGGTGGGATTATTTTAACTTACTCTTATGACCTTCAATTTCTTCCTATATTAGACTTCGTGATGCTTGGGAGACTTGCCACACTTGGCGTAAACAATACATTAGTTAATTGACCCACTTGAAACTCTAAATTATAGATGGAAGAAGCATAATTCTTTGTAATTTGGTGGAATTTAGCTTCCATCCTCTTTTGGTTCTTATCTTGGCTCACAAATTTGGAATTCAAAATATCTATCAATCTGTCTATCTTTGATTCCAAAGAATCGAGCCTATCTGACTAAAATCCTGGTAGGCTTTGAGCTCTTATTAGGTTTCTTGCATTGTTAGACTGAGAAAATTTTAGGTGCTTTTTTCACTTAGGATTATGAGCATTAGATTAGGGATTATTATCTTCCTGACTATATTGTGCTTGCATAAAGTTGAGATGCTCTATGTTATTGTTTTCCACTAAGAATCAGTCAGATGAGACATGATATTCTTCTCTGCATAGTTCACATCCAAGCTTAATTGCCTTAAGTGGGTTGGAAAATGTGACTTTTAGGCTGTTTAATTGCTTGGTTAGGTTTACTACTTTAGCCTATAATATTGTCATTAAATCCACACCAAGCACTACCGTTTGATCTCTAAAGGTTGGCTGCTATTTACCTCTTTTTGATGTGTATAGACAACTATTGGTTCCATCTCTTTTAATAGATCATGTGTTGCCTCCACCATTTTCCTCATTAAAGAACCACCAGCTGCTGCATTTATGATGCCTAATAAAGGCGAATTCACTCTATTATATAATGTTTGCAAAAGGAACTCCTTTGGAAAGTTGTAATATAGGCAACTCCTTTGTAATTCATTAAGTCACTCCCTTGCTTCATATAGAGACTCTCCCTCACTTTGTTGGAAGTTTGTGATTTTCTTTATGAGACTAGTGGTCTTTATTAAGGGGAAGTATTTAGTCAAAAAGGCTTGTACTAGTTGCTCCCATATTGTGACATACTCCAGGTTGAGAGAGTTCAACCATGCCTTGGATCAATCTTTAATTGTAAAAGGAAAGAGCCTCATCTCAGCTACATCTTCCGATAACTCATTGTATCTGAACATGTCACAAAACTTTAAGAAGTTGACTAAATGAGCATTAGGATCCTCATTGGCCAGTCTATAAGATTGAATGTTGGTTTACAACATATTCAATAATGCCGATTTGATTTTGAAAGTATTGGTCTGCACCAGCAGTCTTGTTATCCCTTTTCACTGTTCGAATCTCCCTCTTTGGCTTGATGATGTCTGAAACTTGTTTATCCTTTACTTTTCTCAAAATCCTTATGGATCTTATGTTCATATACCTGAAATCACATAAGAAAATAGTATCAAACTCCTTAAATCAAAAAATTCAAATTGGAAAAGATGCTAAAGTTGCAATCCCTGATAACAACATCAAAAACTTATTTACTAGTTTTATGCTATACTGCAAATATATGAGTCGTATATTGTAGTATAAGTGATATCATTCCTATAAAGATTGAATATAGTCACCTAGCAATTTTCATTACACTTTGTCTAAGGTAATAAAAGATTGAATTAACTGAAAGTTAAAGTAAACTGACAAAACTTAATGATTGAATAGGTAAAAGATAACAATGAAATGAAGTTACTCAATAATGGAAACTTAGGGATTATTCTATCCTTAATTTGTCTCCCTTCAACCTTGTGAATGCAACTATGCTTCATCTTAGATATCTAAAGGTTTCGATTATCCTCTGTTAAGATCTAATCAAGTAATCCAAATTGAAATAGATAAAAGTTGACTTGTAATCTCTCAATTTCTTAAAACTCCTTCTAATTACTCAAGCGGATTTGAAGCAAATCTAAGGATAATTAACTCACAATTAGGATCTCTCTTAATTTCTTATTAACTTAATATTTGTAAGTCTATTAAGGTACCAACTTTTGTTACATAATGTAACAGAAATATCTTGATTCAATTTCTCGATTAAAATCAATTACGAGCATAACAAATCTCACAAAGTAGTAATATATTGAATTCAACAAGGTAAAAATTATACAAAATAATTCAAGAATAAAACCCCAATATAGATTTAGCAATCCACAATTATGCTCAAAGCATAACTATTCAGATTTGGCATACAAGGAAATGAAATAAAAGAAGAGGAGAAAATGAAAGTAGCTTGAAACCTTGGTCTGGAATATTTGGAAAGCTAGAGTTGATCTTGATTTTTCCACTTTTTGATCTTCTTTCTTATGATGCACAACATCTTTTTTTTTTGGTGTTTTCTTTCCTTTTTTCAATTTCTATACTGACTCTAAATCGCTTCCTTTTTCTATTTCCTTTTTCTATATCCTTTTATAGTAAAAACTAGATTTTCTGAAATATACACAGTCATTATGTAAGTGACCTTGTATCTCAAAATATCCTCTAAATTATGGCTTTATACAATCACAAAAGCTTACATGGGTAATATACATGACCATGAATGTCAACATATATGGGCCACACGGGCATAAACATCTTTAAAGCTCCACATATTAATAGTAAATTACATAATCCTTATACATGATTGTGTGTCTTTAAAGTTGCTTCAATTCTTTTATTTTATACTACGATTTCACCCGAATTCTTCTCCTTTTAGTTCATGAAGGTAATTATCGCCTAAAAACACACTTGAAGAAAAATAATTGCCAAACAATCCTTGAAATATATAATTAAGATTAAACTCTTACCTTAAACAACAACTAATCAAACAAAATAAACAAAAACACTAACAAGAACATAAATCTAAGTCTAAAGACATGATTATCAACTAAGAAAACACTAAAAACATACTTTAACACTTATAAAACATACTAATTTTTATACTTATCAGTATTTAAGGATCATGAGCTACTAGTATAACATGTTCCTATTGCTTATGTGAGATTTCTTGAGCTACTTCTGGAGTTTTGTGGGGATAACTTGGATGGAGCCTTAGACCATAATGTTTTAGGTCATATATATGCTATTATGTTAGTGGGTGCTCAACTTAATTCTATAGTAACATTAAGACATTCATAACAAGATATGAGGCCTACATTCTTTGATGATTATATATTTTTATATAGGTGAGCTTGCTTATGATTTAAGAGAGATCGCAAATCATTTGACCCAATGAAGAAGTAATTAAAAGTGATCATTCTTATAAATGGATGACAATAATGGAGGAGGAGATGCAATCTATGCTAAAAGGATGTTTTAGAGTTGATTAACATTTTATATACATTTAAACCTAATAGTTGTAATGGATATTTAACACCAAGAGAGATGCTAAAGGAAAGATTAAGAGTTTCAAAGCAAATCTTATAGATAAGAGTTACACTTAAAAAGAGGAAGTGACTACATTGAGACTTCCTTACTAGTTTTAACTAAAGATTCATTTAGATCATCAAGGCTTTTAAAATTCATTTTGACCTTGAGCTTTACCAGATAGATGTCAAGACAACTTATTGAATTGTTATCTAGTAAAGGAGGTGTATATATAATAGCCCAAAGATTTTTATGTGCAAGGAAGTGAGCACCAAGTTTGAAAAGGCTTTGAGGTGAAGGGAAATTAAGGGTATGTGAAATAGACATCACTATTGACTTCTACCGTACATCTATTAATATAAGTTGAAATCATAACAAGTTCTTCTTTCTTCCCGAAATTTCTTCTTTCTTGAATTAGAAAATTGCTTTTAGGGATGAAAAGTTGAAAATTTTGGTGATAGAGAGTCGAAGAAATATTGATAAGTATTGTTTAATGCTATAATGGAATGGGCCAAGTCAAGTTTGGTTAGGAGTTGGGCACTTTAGGCTGTCAGTCGAGATTTAAATGATATTAGTTAAGCTCATTCAAGTTTTACGTTAAACTCAAACCATCAGTAAAGGGCTTCAGTTGACCTTAATAGCCCTAAGCCAGACTTGGCCCAGTCTATTATCAAGCCTAGGTGCTAAAGATAGACTTAAACTTTTTTAAAGTTAGGGTGAAACCTTTTATAAAAGTTCATGGAACTTAATGCATTCTTAGGGTTTTTAACTTCGCAGAGTTATGGTTAATCAATCCAGTGATGGTAGTTGTAACTTAAACTAAAGTAATTTAATATTTTATGAAAATTTTTAGGTCCATATAATAAATACCTTACAAGTTTATTGAATCATGGCTATAAAATAATACTAGATGAAGTACTTATCTAAGCATTAATTATAATTCAATTCTCTATTTGATTAATTTATTTGTATTATTTCACTTAACTCTTATTTTATTTAGGTTTTATTGTATATTTCTTTACCCCAATTCCATCAATAATCATCTTAATTAATTATTGTTACTAATTAGTAGTAGGAGAGTTCATAAGATCCATCGAGTTATCTTGTGGAATCGATGCTTATTCACCATTATATTAATCATCAACTATAGGTGCACTTACTTTAACTTGCAAGTAGTTATTTTATTAAAGAGAAAACTGAAGTATAATCGAATACAACATTTACATTTACTACAAAACTTGATATTAATCAAGTTATGAATTTGTTCTTATTTGTTGTACTGTGATATTTAAAATCCTTGCATGTAATTAATGTGAACATGTGATTCTTTTATCTCGATATATGATCATAACCTTTTTATAAAAGCAAATGAGTTTTCCATAATTGATCTTTATCAATGAAGACTCTGTATAGAGCGGAGCATCTTTAAATAGTTAATCTTTATTATAAGGTTATGCATTTTTTATAATTTTATACATTATGCATACAAGCCACGCTACTTTTTATAATAGAGAATTTAGTTATTGAGGTACTTATGCTTTTGATTTTAGATGTTTATTATAGTATATTAACTACCATAGTTAAGTACAAATGATTCATTAAATTGTTTTTTTCATATTGAGATATTTTTTAAACTTACGCGTGAACTTATTGAATTTTGATATTTGACTCAATTGAGCAATTTTTCAAAATTGTTCAAATAAATTATCAAATATTGAGTAGTTTGTTCAAGTAGGATAATGCTAAGATTTTTTATATAGATTATAAGTAATTAGTCTTTTGTTTTTAAACTACGTCAAATAGAGATTGGTAAGCCCATAGTTGTGTTTACGATCCTATTTTGAATTTATTGGTCTTAATAAGTTTATTGAGTATGATATGATTATTTTATAGAGTTATTAGGAAATCTTGAAGATGGAACCTAATCTTTTTTCTAATAATCCTAAGTATCTTTTTCCATCTTATCACCTTTATAAGCAACATTATAAGGAGTTATATTTATATAATCAATAACGTGATTTTAAAAAAAAGGAGAGGCATGAAAAGAGTTTATTTTATATTTTATTTTACAAGTAGTCCGGAAAAAGATTATTCCAAATTTTTGAAATAAGGAATAATGTATTCTAATTAAAGTATATCCTACAATCACTTTTATTCTGTTATGATATCTATTGTTTTGATATCAATTATTGTGAAAACATGAAAGATACAAAAACCTTACACATCCTCTCAAAAGTTCTCATTAAAGTCTATAAGGTATTTTAGATGTTCTAAAGTCTTAACAAACAAAATCTTTATTAAACTATTTATAAACTGGAGTTATTTATAAGAAGTTTAATTGCATTGAGATTTTATTATCACAAAAATTAAATTTTTAATAAAAATTTAAGTTCATTGAAACACTTTTTAAAAATACTTAATAACATTAAATCTCCATTTCACTAAAAGGTTAATATTACTAAATTTCTATTTCCTTGGGTTTCAAATCATATCTAACATATTTGATACTTAATTTGTACATAATGTTTTACTGTTTAGATGTCTAATAAACCAAAAAGGAGTCTAAAATATACATAGGAACCATATATATTATGATTAATATGGCTTTTTGTTACATGGAATTTTATTAATAATAGAGATGCTGCAACAAGAGGTGTCATTTTGAAATGCATCATAAGCATCAAACAAGTGATGATCATGCGAGTAAGTTATGATAGATTCGTAGTCTAAAAACAAGAATCTGAAGAAGTGTTTCAGCAAATCAAACCCCATTGGCATATATAAAGATTGGAGAAAGAGAAGTCCAAATAATCAGCACACACCAAGAACTGAAGTTGATCTTGTGTAAGTGTTATCAACTCTATACACTATTTAGCAATAGTGAGAAGCTCTAGCTTCTCTTTAGCTTTATATTGGTGCTATAATATGCTTGTAACACCCCAACATATACCCTAGAAGTATTATAGCATGTCTAGGGTGTCTTAAGAAGTGAACATAATGAATTAAGTGCATCTAAGTATAGTAAAAGATGTAATGATACTTAATGTAAAAGACAAGGGTAAATGGATAATTTGTTCACTTTGGCATGGATATACATGCTTAGACATGAAATATGTATAGAAATTTTTGATATGTTTGCTTGGATTTATGAATGTGATGTAAGGGAAATTGATAATGGAAGTATTTCATAGTAAATGAGATGTTTTTTGGTTAAATTGGATGTATTTTTGTGTTGCTCTTGCATGACAAGACTGAAGTTAGTTGATTTGGTATGTGTACCTCGCTGAATAAATAGGTTCCACAGAATATATTTATATAATTTTACATATCTTAGCTTGTAGACCTCTAAATTAGATATTAAACTAAAGACATAAGTCTAAAACTTTTATGAAGGAACCAAAATCTGATTCTGCCTCAAAGATTTTTGAATTCTATTTTGAAGTTGAGTTTTAGCTACTATCCTTATTTTCAAACAACCTTTAGTTTTCGGGTATAACTCCCGATATAATTAACCAAATTGGATGAAATTTATGTCATTATAAACTCAAGACATAGGGGAATGAAATAAATTGATAAGATCATAGGCTAATGTGGGAATTAAAGGAAGAAGGACCAATATGCAATTTTCCTAAAGTCAACTCATTGAACAATAAGATTAAAGCATGTGTGTCCAATAGAATTGTAACACATAGTCCAATAGAATTGTAACACATGGTCTAATAGAATTGTAACATGTGGTCCAGTAAGATTGTGACATATGGTCCAATAGGATTAAAACATATGTCTAAGATTATAAAATTCATGAAAAGGCATATAGAGAGGGGAGATGGACAAAAGCTTTGATGACTTAACTTCAGATTTTTCTCCTCTCCATTTAACCTTCCACATCCCATCATTTTTCACTTGGTGATTTAAGCAAAGCCAAGGAGGAAGGGAAGGAAAAGCAAAGGTTTGGGACTACACTTAGTTTAATTCCTCCTTGTATGTATGAATGAATGGTTATAAAGATTTTTTTTGGATATGGAATGGTTTCTAGGATAATTATTGGTGTTATTTTGGTGTTACTTTGCTTTAACTTGGTTGTATATGCCAAGAGAGTATTGCATAGTGGAATTCTGTCTAGGGTTTGTTTGAGCCATAACTTAGCCTAACGACCTCCAACTTGTGTGATTTTAGTTACATATGAAACTTAAGACGTAGAGTTAAACATCCTTAGAAGGGACTCTGACTTATTTCTCGATTTATAACCTTGGAAATTAGGATAGAAAATGACGACCTGATGCTGCCCCTATTTTGGAACAACATGTGATATTTGGTCTATAGCTCATGTGTTAGAAGTCCAAATGGCCTAATCTTTAGTGTAAGTCCAAATGGTCTGATCTTTAATGTTTTGGAAATTAAAGACATAGATGGAAAAATTTTTAGAAGACCACGAAACCCATTTCTAACTTTTTCTATACGAATATTAAGGAACAATTAGACTCGGTCATGTGATTTGTTCTTAGACTGATAGTTTGCCTATTTTTAGACCACTTTAGGGTTTAGCTCAAATTGCACTGTTTTGAGTTTGTTTTTGTTTCTGATTTTTACCGAATATTATCTAAACCTTTTTGAATGTGTATGAAATTTTCAAACACCTAGAAAGAAATGAAATAGGACTAACCATATGTAAATTGGGATGCTAAACACTGGAATATAAGATTGAGCATAATGTATTCTAAAGAAAATTTACATGTATATAAATGACTTGTATGCATATTCATTACCGATATATGTATAGTATGATTATATAAGTGTGATTTTGACACCTTTTTAATGGTGATAAGTTATGTCTTTCATGTATGAAAACAAATACCGATTTTATGACTTGAAATGCATATCATATGACTTATCAATTTATGAATTGTGAAATTAGCAAATGGTTAAAGGAAATATTACAGTGCCTACTCTATTATCTTGGTAGTAGATAGATGGGCATAACTATAAGGTTACAATGTAGCTGCTACATTTTGACACCATCGGTGTCCACAATTCGATACCTTGGGGTATCCACAATTCTATGCCTTCGGGTATCCACAGTTTGATACCTTCGAGTATCCACAATTTGATATCTTTGGATATCCACAACATTCATTATCCATACCCACTGAAAATGTGTAGGCTTAACATAGAAAGGAAACTTAACAGTCATAAATAAGAAATACAACATGACAACATGAATAGTTGGTATTGATGAGCATTTGTATTGATTGTAATGATAAATTATATTGATAATTTGTATCAATAAGTATTGAATATCAATATTTGGCTTATAAATGTGCGTTTTTGGTATATTAATAATATGTTGAAGCATATATGCATTATATACTTTGCTTAAGTATGCCATCATTGTTTACATGAGCATTGAATATCAATGTTTTGTTTATGAATGTGAATTTATGGTATATGAGTTGTGATATTTCTGAATGTGTGTGCTTGGCGGATGATTACTGTGAGTGGTCATCCAAACAAAGAGTTTACCCCATTAAGCTTTCAAGCTTAGCACGGGTGTTAATCCGTGTAGGTATAAGTCATAGGAGTGAGGTATAAGGAACATTTGCAGGGACCAAGGCCAACAGATAGAAGAAAAAGTACTTTTGGAATGTGTTTTTAGTTATAGATGATTGCATATGTAATAAAAAGAAGGAAATTGTATGTTTTCTTTTGGATTACCATGTAAATATAAAGATGTATTACTACTGTTAAATGATAATGTTAAGCATTGAGGAGTTTTGTAATGTGTATATATATAGCATTAAATAGAATTGTATACCTTGAATGCGTGTACAAGAATTTTGTTGTCATGTATATGGGTGGTTGTAGGTTTCGTATAGAGGGTGTTACAATGCTTCTCTTAGCCTAGCTTTGGTATTCCGGATTCTAGCTTTTGTTCAATGTCGTCCTAGTTCTATAATTCTGGATTCTAGTCTCTGTAACGTATCATTAACTTGTAAGTGCTTTTTTATTTTTTTTCTTTTTGCTTCTGTATTCTTTGTAGCTCATCTGCTGTATTATTTTTATCCCCGTTCTTAAACCAAAACTTACCCAGACTTTTGTTCTTGTATCTATTTCCTGTCTTTGGGTCCCCAAATATTTATAACACCTTTCCACATCTCCAAATTTTCTACATCATTATACTCTCCCTTTCCTCTTTCTTAGGGGACTTTTCCTAGTCGTTGGAGCCAAGAACTATTTGTTATAAAGGCTACTTGCAAAGTACTAGTCAACTAGTATAATATATTAATTGATCATTATGCATCGAAAGTATTAGATTTACTAGTTCTTGTGTTAGGCCCCGATTCTTTTTCTTACTAAATAAGCATGTGTTCAGCTTATTTTGAGGTTGAGTTTGATTAATTTGTTTTGGTTAGGATTTAATTAGAATGTCTATGGGTGGAGGAGTTTATTT
>JANIIA010000002.1:42190178-42205586 GCA_027478495.1 Erythroxylum alaternifolium | reverse complement strand
AACTGCATACATGGGGCTGAGACATGATAATGTAGAGTGACCTTATGTAACAGATTGTTTTCTTACACAACTATTAGATTTTCATTCCTTCATAAAGAGCTTTCTATTGCTTATCATTTGCTAGCTCCCTGAAATGGCGTGTTTACGTACAGATGAATACTTCCTATCTCGGTTGCCTGTAGTGGAAAAAAGGCTTGCGCAAGCTGGTGTCCGGTTAGCTGCCACCATCAACCGCATTTTTCCTTCGCAGGAAATTGCTCTAGCTAGAAGATAAGGAGATAGGTGTGGATATTCATAAATTATTGTTGCACTGCTTATGGACGAGAAATTGCGTGGATAGAACTAACCACCATAATGCCATTGATGTACATCACTTCACGCAAGCACCCTTGTATCTAATTATTTTATCTTGTTTTTCGTTGACATAAAGTAATAAGAATTGTTCTTTATGGTTTGGTCTTGATTCCATTCCTATTAAGTCGCTGGGATGCCTTTCACATAGCAGAATATACCCTTTTCGCATGTGGATAAAAATGTGAATTTTTAAAGGCTCTCCTAATATGGTGTTTAATCCTTTTAGTCTATGAGTACCTTTTTGCTTGCTGTGCACATATAAGCAAACCTCTCCTAACATGGTGTCCGGTTAGCTGCCACCCTAAACCGCGTTTTTCCTTCTCAGGAAACTGCTCTAGCAAGAAGATAAGGAGATAGATGTGGATATTCAAAAATTATTGTTGCACTGCTTATGGACCAGAAATTGCGTGGATAGAACTAAGCACAATAATGCCATTGATGTACATCACTTCACGCAAGCACCCTTGTGTCTAATTATTTTATCTTGTTTTTCGTTGACATCAAGTAATAAGAATTTTTCTTTATGGTTTGGTCTTGATTACATTCCTATTAAGTCGCTGGGATGCCTTTAAAATGAGACGAGCCTTCTTTAATTATCAAATCAATAGACATATCTTTTAGTCGATTTTTCACACATGGCCAACTCAATCCAGCATAATACATCACTGCCAACTGATCCACAGTGCAAACTGCATACATGGGGCTGAGACATGATAATGTAGAGTGACCTTATGTAACAGATTGTTTTCTTACACAACTATTAGTTCCTTCGTAAAGAGCTTTCTGTTACTTATCGTTTGCTAGCTCCCTGAAATGGCGTGTTTACGTAGAGATGAATACTTCCTATCTCGGTTGCCTGTAGTGGAAAAAAGGCCTGCATTGCACAAGCTGGTGTCCGGTTAGCTGCCACCCTCAACCGCGTTTTTCCTTGTCAGGAAATTGCTCTAGCAAGAAGATAAGGAGATAGATGTGGATATTCATAAATTATTGTTGCACTGCTTATGGACCAGAAATTGCGTGGATAGAACTAACGACGACCATGTGCCATTGATGTACATCACTTCACGCAAGCACCCTTGTATAATTATTTTATCTTGTTTTTCGTTGACACCAAGTAATAAGAATTGTTCTTTATGGTTTGGTCTTGATTCCATTCCTATAAGTTGCTGGGATGCCTTTCACATTGCAGAATATACCCTTTTCGCATGTGGCTCTCCTAATATGCTGTTTAATCCTTTTACTCTATGAGAACCTTTTTGCTTGCTGTGCACCTATAAGCAAACCTATCCTAACATTTATATATATGTGGCTAATTATTTTGGGGTCCAAACTTCCTTGTGCTTCCTGATATCTGGCAAGGAAACCATCAAGTGGCATTAACCGAAGAAGATAGAAACTACCTGAAGATGGAGAGGACTAGAGGGTATTCAAGTGTATCAACTATAACATTGTTTTTGGTAGTGGTTTTGGCTTTAACTTTGGTGCCTGGAGCTCTGGCTTGGAGCAAGGAAGGTCATATAATAACATGTCGGATTGCACAGGTATGCTGACAATGTCCGATAGTTTCCATTCATCTGGGATATGAGATTCCATGACCTTGATGTAGATAATACAATCCATAGTTGCAGTTGATTCCAAAGGATAGATGATCATGAGTTAAATATGCAACATCATGAGTGACGACCAGTATAAGTAACCGAATGGAACTGAAATTGTTTAGTAGTATAAAACCCTTTATGTTGGTGTTTGTACACCTTCCCTTAAATATGTATACATTGTTTACTTGTATTTCCTCTTTGCCCTCGTCACATCAGTTCCTTGGTTTAGACAAAAATGAACTGCATCCTTGCTTTGGTTGACGCAGAAGTCTAACGTTAGAGAACCAGTAACATTCTTGTGGTCCTTTTGCTAGAGCGACAGAAACAAAAGAAACATTTGCTTTTACTAACAAATTTTCCTTGATCTACACGCTATGACAGGGAGTTCAATTCAAGGAGATAAGTATGTTAACTATAGCAGTTTTTTTAGATATAGTTTCTGAAATTTGTTCAGAAGGACTCAACTAACTTCAATCTTCAAGAAGCAAGAATGTGATACTTCTGGTGATGATTCAGAATCAACTCATGATGACCCCAAAAGGTTATAACTTGTCAACTTGCAGAACCTGTTAGAGCCTCAGGCAGCACATGCTGTGCAACATTTGTTACCACACGAAGTTAAAGGCGACCTATCGGCCTACTGTGTCTGGCCTGACCAAGTCCGACATTGGTACAAGTACAGATGGACTAGCTCACTTCACTTCATTGACACGCCTGACAAGGCCTGCACATTTGATTATTCCAGTAAATAATCGCAATCCCTGAATATGAAGTTCTGTTGTCCATATACGCGTTTAGTAGGTATTAACCTGTTTATGTTACCTGTATTAATTAGGGGACTGTGTGGAGGATATGTGTGTTGCCGGTGCAATCCAAAATTTTACTTCTCAGCTTTTACACTACAGGGAGGGATCTACAGATCGCAGATGTAAGGAAGCTCGTGTCTCTTTTTTCTGTGACTTACAATTGTTTCTAATCTCTGGCAATCTTCAGTAAAATCGATCATATATGAAATAGAATTGTTTTTCCTACCGAATATATTGTCCTGGTAACCAAAAAAATGAAAAAACAAGAAAAGTTTGATATTGAGCGATGTGAGAATCATATCCAGCTTAACAGCCAACGTTAAAAACTAATTCTATTAATATTGAAAAGCAAAGCTTTGCTTGTCTATTATCCAGGTTTGTCATATGAGATCGAATTTTTGAGATACTATTAGGGGAACATACAGTTGCAGTCTATATGTATTAGTCATTTGTATGTGTTGCAGATAATTTAACAGAAGCCTTGATGTTCTTGTCGCACTTCATGGGAGATATTCATCAGGTAGATGGTGTATGCCAAACTACAAGTGTTCCTATTGCATATATGCGTTTATTTATTTATATACATACTTTGTTCTTCCTCCTTCAGCCAATGCATGTTGGGTTCACTAATGATAAAGGAGGGAATACCATTGAATTGCGCTGGTTCAGGCACAAGTCTAACCTTCACCATGTGAGTATTGGCTTCCAAAGAATGCGACCATTTTTGTTTTTGACCGTATAATATTGGTCACATTCAATTAAAGAAAAAAGGAAAGAATGTTATGGCAATTAATTGCTATCAAAACTACACGCATACTATGTCTTCATGATGATATTTTCCTACAAAATTTTACAGGTTTGGGACAGGGAAATTATCCTATCGGCTCTAAAAGATTACTATGAAAATGACATGGACCTTCTCCAGCAAGCAATAGAGGGAAATTTCACTGATGTAAGACCACCTAAACGCATTAAATTAAGCTAGCTAACTACCCATCTACCTAACCTTGCTTGTATGTACACGTTATTGATTGCTTTCAACTATGGACAATGGAGCCTTTCATACGTATACAAGTGGAATTGGATTGTCACATACTCATGATCAAGTACTACTTTACTGCTACAGGGAATATGGTATGATGATGTATCATCATGGAAGGATTGTGATAATTTGCTTTCATGTCCAACCAAGTAAGTTCTTTCTATCGTGCCCACGTCCACTATGGTGGAGATACTTTATAATTAAGGACTCGCGTACCGATTAAATTATATGTCCATTTATAGGTATGCAGCAGAGAGTATAAGCATTGCTTGCAAATGGGCTTACAAAGGAGTCAAGGAAGGTGAAACCCTTGCAGGTATATAATTGAACCCTATTAAGTGCTAACTAACTTGAGAAACCAATCAAAACAAGCTTGGTTTTCTGTTGACCTTGAAAATAAAAAAGTTAGGGATTCAACTACCTTCATTGCATGTCATTCAAGACCCGGAATAATTAAATAAGGTCTCAATTATTGGATCAAGACCATTACCATATAAGATCACAAGCTATTAGTGAGATCATTAGCAATTAATGTGATTTGGTCAGATTTTTACGTTGAAATTTGATCAACGGTTGAAAAACGGGGGCAACTTGGGACACCAAACATTCAAAGTCGCACAGAAACGAGTAAATTGTAGCCTTGAATGTCTAATGATATTATTTTGTGACGATGACAGACGAATACTTCGATTCAAGAATGCCAATAGTGATGAAACGCATTGCTCAAGGTGGGGTTCGCTTAGCCATGTTCTTGAATCAGATATTCGGAGATGCCGATGAAGGGTTAGCATCACCAACATAACAAACTCAACAGAGATAAAGAGGAAACAATTTGATATGACATGTCTTCAACTAACCAACTATTTGACTTGACTTTCTAGTTTCTCGATAACTATTTTATTATTTACCTTCAATAACTAATCAATATGATTAATTACTAGTCATATGTAGAATATATATCCTTTATGATTAGAGTTGCCCCAAATAATTGAAGTGGATTGTGTAAAATATTAGACAACTCTTCAACTATTTCAAATTACTCTTGTTTTTGTGTTCATATAAAAAAGCAAAATAGGAATATTTATCGATGTTAAAATTTATCATTGTTTCTTAATTTATGATGATTTAATTCATTTTTCTTTAAAAAAACTAAAAACTACTATCAAATTTGTAATACCAAAAATATTACTTTATATTAAAGAAAAAGAGGTTAGAGTACTTTGGAAATGAACCTTAGCCGAGGGTCTCTCAGGAAACAGTCTCTGTATCTCCATCGGAGATGCGGGCATGACTGCGTACATCTTACCCTCCCTATACCCTGCTTAGGCGAAAATTTAGGTATGTTTGGTTTGATTTGGTTTAGTACTTTGGAAATGATCATTAGGAGCACTCATATGTTTAAGTCAAAATTTGTAAAAAGTATAAAAGAGAAAAAAAAAAGCTTTCTCTGAGCTTGAGCTTCTCCTTTTTGGAATTTCAATTATATTATAGGAGGTTTTAAGGTAAAAATATATTTTTAATTTTAATCTATATACTAAAATATAGATCATTTGAAACACTTAAAAAGAACTTTAATATTTCAGGACTACTTAATTTTAACTTTGAATTAACATAATCTTTAACAAGATTAGGTCTCTATTTTCACTTTCTATTTTTTTTATTATTTATGTGAGATCAACAAAGTGATGTATAATCTATGTAGTACTGAGAGTCCGATTCTCTCAAATTAAATCTAAATTATAAATAATCTAATAAACTCTGCTAAATTTTAATAAATTCTAATGAACTATAATTAACTACAATTTAAGATTAATTCTAAATAATCTTAATTAAAAATTTCTCCAATTTTGATGTGGTTTCTGAAATGAAAACTTGTAATATTTGACTATTTCAAAGTGGAGACCTTGCTATGCATACAATATTGGATCTTAATATCTATGTTCATATAGTTAGGTTGTCTTTTATTTGGATAAAAGTACACTTAGCCCCCAATATTTGCAATAAAATTTAAGGTAACAAGCGTATTTTCAACTCTAATGTTTATACTAAAATATATGTTAGTTCCTAATATTTTTGAGTACTCAAAATAAACTTTAACGTTTTCAAAATGTTCAATTTAGACCCTAAATGACAGAATCCTTTATGACTTCATCAATTATGTGTCGCATCAACGTTATCGTCATATTATTTTTTTAATATTTTAATGTTAATATGGTTCCCACTATGCCACATAGAAGCTACATGGCACAATGGAACCTATATATTTGAATTAATCATAAATTAATATTAAACCATTCATTCTTAATTTTTTATCATGTATACTAAACCCTGATTAAAAATAATAAACTTAATTAACTATAATAATCTAACTTAACCCTAGTTAAGCTAGTTATAACCAAAAATCATAATTTTTAAAATTTCCAATATGAATTCTCCAATTTACACAATTGTGTTTTATCATTATTTGACTTTTAATCATACAACCTCTGCCCAACTTTATCTTGAAATGGAGATGGTTGCCACCTCTATATAGACTGCCAATAGAAGGAATAATAGCCCTAGCTTCATTATCACCTTTTCTAAATTGAGTCTCTATTAACTTCGAGAAATTACCATCAAAATGTGACCACGTAAACCCATTTGTAACAAGAGACAAATTTAGGTTTTGGCTTTATTGCCATGTAACTATCTAATCCATGATACCATTCATGGTTTTGGCTTTATTGCCATGCAGCTACATAAAGAAAAATCAAAAGGCTAAAAGCATATTTACCCTATTGTTTTTATAAAAATACAACTTGAATGTTAACATTTTAGAGCATTCAATTTCATTCTTAATGTTTTCAAAACATTTAAAATAGAATTTAAAAAGATGAAAATTTTGAACAATATTAAACTTGTGTTTGTTAAGTGTCATATCAGTGCTCTATTATTTTTTAAATTAGTTAGTGGGTCCACTTGCACGTGGCATAATGGGACCTACTAATTGAAAACTTAAAATTATTAATATAACTAAATTATTATCTAACTTAATTATTTTAATTTTGTTTCTAACTAAAATCCCTAAAATTTTAGGAAACTAATTTTTAAGTTATCGAGAACCCTAATTGAACCCCAAATCATATCCAGATTTTAATAATACATCTCAATCAACACTGCTCAATCAAACCCTCTTTACCAATAAGCAACACATTTCCTTAGTTCACAAGTCAATTCCATTAGTCACTATTTTCAATCCATTAAGTTCATTAAAGGAATGCCTGTGGTTCTTCTCGAGTGGTTGGTTCCACCACCAATCCCTCTTAGGCAAAGTGTTCATCACTTTTCCACTATTTTGCCCTCCATTTATCAATTTTCCCACTTAGAGCACTCAACCAAGCAATATTCACTTCTAATTATGCTCCTAGTCCTCCACTAACTATCAACATTGAGGTATTAATAGGTTTTGTAGTCTCTGATGAAGTAACACAAATCGATCCTCTAACAGAACTTTTCGGGGATTAATTGATCCCTATATTGAACTCTTTAAAGTCTTTAATTCTAACACAAATGTTGTTCCGGTAAAGCAGCATAAGTGGGACCATTTGCCCTTTATTGCTCACCTTGATTCTTGAGGCAACATCTATGATAGGTGTTCTTAGGACATGAAGTGTGTGAGTATACAATACTTGGAGACCATTCACGATTTGAAGTCGTCTAAGTTCTAAACATTTTAATTCATTTACCTATCTTTTTTTGGAAGATAAATAAATAAATATCATTGAAAATGCTAAAAGGCAATCAAGGTAGTTACAAGATTATAGGAACAATAGTCATGAAACTATAAGGTTAAAAAACCAGTCCTCATAACAAAGCTAGAATTAATCAAAAACAAATAAGGCTTGATTACTTCAAACCTTAATTATGTTTCAAAAACAAATAAGGCTTGATTACTCTAGACCCCAATTATGCCTTATGGAAGAAGTTAGGCTACCAATAACTGGGTTGGCTATCAAAATCTCTCTGATCCAACTACAAGTTCTGTTTGCAACAACATATTTATCTGCGTGAACATCCCTGAAGATCCTTTGGTTTCTTTTAAACAAAATTGAACAGATAGGATAAGTTACCGTTAGACTCAGGTATTTCCTATCTTCTCCAATCCTTTTATTGAGATTTTCAGCCCAAACCAAACTATGTCCCTAGTCATTTTCGAGGCAAACTAAATTCATTTGTGTTGCATCCTTGCCCATATTGTAGAAGAAAACTTGCATTTGAAGAATAGGTGATTAGCAGTTTCAAATAATGTGTGGCCTAGGACACAAATATGATTATTGCTTCCCTTCAGTCTATCTTTGGTTTTCAAGCTTCCTCTAGCTACCAACCAGGTTATAAAAGAAGCTTTAGATGTTGTGGATCATTGCTAGACTATATTATACTAAGGAACACTCGAATAATGAGGTCTTATAGCTTTCAAGTAAGAAGAGTTAGTGAATTCTCCGTTACAGCTAGTAGATCAGACTAGTTTATCCTTGATGGATGAATTAGGCATGTATTTAGGGAGATAATCTTGAAATCTGCCAACCCCTCTTCCTGTGATCTTTCACTTATTGTCAACAATAATATGTGAGACCTTAATGTTGATTATCCATCTACCTAATAGAGAGAGCAATTCGGCTCTCTTAATCAATGAACTATGAGGTGCTTAATTGTCAAACCAAATCTAAGAATCTTCACCATTGCCAATCTGCACTTTAATGAGGGGGTAAATATTGTATTTATACCTTAAAATGTTAACGAAAGGTCAAGAATGCTCCATCTTCTTTTCCAACCACCATCATGTACCTCTCTTTTGTTCTTAACAAAGAAATAACCACAATAGAGAGGCATTTGGGTTCAATTATGGATTTTGCATTTAAGGGTTTCCCAACAATTTGAGAATTAATTTTCTAATTAAGGGCTTTAATTAAAGTTTTAACAAAAAATAATTAAACAATATTAAAATATTGATAATTTTAAGTTTTAAAAATAAGTTAGGGTCCCATTATGCCATGTGGTAGTAGAACCCATTAACTAATTTTAAAAAATAAAAAGTGTTAGGTCAGTAGCACTTAACAAACGAAAGTTTAACGTAATTTAATTTTTAATCCATTTATTAGTTTACTTTGAATGATTTAAAAATGTCAAGATAAAATTAAACGTCCTAAAACATTAAGGTTCAAGTTATGTTCTTATAGAAATGATAGAGTTTTTAAAATTCACTTTTAACTAAAATTAAAATTACAACCTACAAGTATAGACAAAGAACCTGATAATGTAGAATTGGAATTAGTTTGAGTCATATGATAAGTACGGTGGGGTTTAGGTGATGGAGAAGACTTGCTCATGACCACACTCTATTGGTATTACTTTCTGCAATAGTGAGTTGCAAATATATAAGCTAAAGGAGGGAGAGGTTGTCAAAGTGAAGAAAGGAAATAAAGAAATCAAATTGAGAACTTTAGAAATTAAAATTTTTTGGTTAAAATTAGATTAATTAGGTTAAATTAAATTATTTTGATTAAAGTAGAGTTATTAGCCTTAATTATGGTTTATTATATATAACTATAAATTAAGAATAATTAGTTTAATATTAATTAAAATTTAATTAAACTGCATGAGCCCTACTATGCCACTCAAGTTTCACATGATACAGTAGGATTCATAAAGATATTAAAATAAAAAAAATAGTTACATCAATGTTGACGTAACATGTAACTGACTAAGACATGCTCTACTAAGGGTTTTATCATTTTAAGGTTCAAATTAAGTATTTTGAAAATGTTACAGTTTATTTTTAATGCTTCAAAATGTTAGGTTCTAATCTGTATTTTAGTACAAATGTTAAGGTTAAAATGCACTTTTTTTTCAAAATCTAACATAGCTCAAATGTATAAGAGCGTTAAAAAAGAACCATATCATTTTAAAATCACCTTATTAAATTCCCAACTGATGGAACTATTAACTTTGTTAGAGTTTTGTTAGTTAAATGCCACATCAATACTTTTTAAATTATTTTTTGATATAACTTTTTAAATTCTTTTTTCCATTTTTGGGATCCATAAAGTTACTAACATGGCTTTTTAAATTATTTTCACTTTTATGGGATCCACCAATCCTATATGACTTCAAGAGTCCTACTTTAAAATAAGCTCATGTTTCTCCTTTCTTAGTTGTCTTCTTCATTGGCACTACAAACCGATCTAATTGATTTACTCAGTTTGAAAGGGGCATTAGCTCGTATTGTTATCCTTTTTATAATTTTTTTCATGCTTGAGTCCATGCTTCGCACATGAATTCAGTATGGAACTTTCATTATTTATAACATATAATTTTATGTAAATAACATGTATGTATTTATTACTTAGCTTCCATGAACACCATTAGACACTCAAATTAACAAAATATAAAGTATATATCTCAATAGAATTTATCCATGATAAAAAGTATCAGAAATTATAACCCATAGATTTTTTCTTCTCCAAGACTATCAATTGATTAACATTAATGCCCAGCAAGTAAGCAAAAATTTACCACCAAAAGAGAAAAAAAACTTTCACGCAATTTACTTGTAAGATAAAACAAAGTTGGAACAAATCTTACATATTTCTTGTGGCCATAACCATCATCACCACCATACCATACTTATTTTGAGATTCATCCTCGTTATCTTCACGATGTCAATCATAATCAGACCTTTCATACCAATCACCCTCTTCCCTACCATAACTAGATCTCTAATACTAGCTTCTCCCTTTATACTTTCTCTATCTTCTCCATAACTTGACTTTGTACCATACCTACCACTTCCATACTCTGATCTATGATCTCCATATTTAATTTCATTCTTTCTTTTATAGCAAACTCTATATTTGAACTTGATCATCCTTTTATACATAGATTTGTCTTTTGATTTGATCCTTCATCTATAGATCGACCTATATAAAAATTTGGGTCTTCGTTCGTACCCAGATCCATACTTCTTAGTGGATTTCTCAAACTTAAGTCTTCCATTATATAGATTCAAGTCTCTTTCCGTACCTCAATCCATATTCCCCACCATTATATTCATAGTTTCTAAAATTCATTAGGTTATTTTATGACAGTTTGTGTCGAGTGTAGCACAAAGTTTATCTAACTCTGCACATTAAAAATTTGTAGTTGTGGTAAGTCAAGATTATATCCTCAGGGAATGTACATTTAATTTTTGCAATGAAAATAATGGATGTTAAGGAAATAAAAGGGGGTTTTAGGTTGATGTGATTGAGAAAATAAAATAAAATAAATCTAACGCAATAAATTTATAGAAAATAGTCAAAAGCGATAAAAGTGATGACTATGTGCAAAATCTGATTCTTGGATCAATCTCAGCCTATACATGATTAAACATATTTCATTGTTATAATGCTTTCAAACCTCTCCTATAACTATTGATTGTATACTAACAATAAGTTATGCTAATCCTAGTTTTCCCTTAGGTTATGTTTAATTAAAAGAAGCTCTTTAATTAAACCTAACTACCAAACAACCTAAACAAGCTCTCTAGATTTAATTAGGCTACTGCATTACGAAATGGAAAATAGAACAATCTAGGCAATAACTGCACAAGCTTGGGTTATTTAACGAATGTTATGTTATCCTTAATGATTTAACGTCGTTAGTTGCCACAAATAAATCCAAACACAATGACTACGTATTGTATTAAAGATTCTAACAATGAGCTCATATATAAACAATCTAACGATAACGAGAATAACGATCATCCATATATATGAATACCCAAATCAATTAAGTAAAGGATAACCTAAACAATCCCTAGAGAGAGGTTTAACATTAAACAATGAAAAGATGTGTTTAACCATGACTCTAGGCATCAATTTCACCTCTGAAATGGTGTTGGGAAGCTCAGCTCTCCATAGGTGTCTCAAAATAATAAGCTTTAGTCTTTACAAAACCCTGAAATGATGTCTGCCTCTTTCTGCCATCAACATATTCTATTTATACTACTAGGTTTTAGGTAGCCAGATGGCAAAAGCCACTGTCATGAATGGCCTCATTGAAGCTCAAAACCATGAGTTTTGTGTCATAGGCGTGAAAAGGTCACGACCATGACATAATTATTATGGGCATGACTTAATTTTCTACAACATATACTCTTCATTTTATGCATTTTTATTCTTCTCTTTGCTTAATCATTCACCTTCTTGATCCACAAAGACAACTGAGTGTGAATTTCAAGAAGACGGCTCAACGAATGTGCCTTCAACACACTTTAGCTATTATTCTTCCTAGTTGTACCTAAAACCAAATATGAACTAAAGTTAATGTCTTAAGCATTTTAAAGCATTAATCACTAAGTGTTATGGATTAAATGTATCAATAATTAAGTACATATTAAGTTCCCCCACACGTAGCTTTGATCGTCCTTGGGTAAATCATCAAAATTAAAGTCACAAACTAAAACACTTATTTTTCATATTTCCCAAGAATAGATAGTCATAAGCAAAGAGAAATAATTTCTAAAATTATAGCAAGAACTTAACAGTAAACACTTCTACTCGTGATCAATTAACATTCATCACTTTTAGAAACTGAGCAATCTAGAGGTAGACTTGGACAAAATGTGTTTAAATATGGTAAATTCATCGGTACACTCAAACAGCATTCATAATCAAGACACTCCATAATTTTGCATATCATTTCATTTCTCCAACACTAAAATTTATATGCATAATCATAAATCAATGGAATTCTAAAGTTGTAATATAGGCAAGGGCTAAGGTGGGATGTATTTGGGTAATGTAGCGTAAAAACCATCAAAGCTAGTGAAGCAAGAGTAAAACTTAATGTAACATCAAGCTTAAAAACTAACATTCATTCAAAATTGGGTACTATTAGCTATGATGAATGCAAAAACTATGTTTCAAAGCTCAAATTTAAGCTCTCAAACCATAAACCACATGAAACACAAGGAATTAAAAGGAATCACTTATACAATCGATGAAAAACAATACATTATAACCATAAGTGGTGATCCTTCAAAACGACATCTACCTCATATACATCATACTCAAATCACCCATTCCATACAATTTAAAAAGGAGAAACTAATAATGAATGACTTTGCAAAAAAAAAGCATTTCCTCATTGATACTTTTATTTAAACATTTTTCTTTTTCTTTTTCTTTTGCTTTATATATATATATAAATTGAAAGAAGCTATATAAACATTTGGAATTCCTTGTTAAGAGATAAAATGACATTCCAATAATTATAACTAACCCACCCATATGCATACCCCCACACTTATACTTTTGTGCATCCACAATTATAAACAATAAACAAATGCTCTATTAGCTTTAAGGCTTAGGTAGGACATTTAATTAGGTTTAAGGCATGTAATATGGTTAGTTTTAGTTAGGTTCAAGGCATGTAATATAGTTAGCAAAAAAATGAAGGATATTAAAGCTCAAGGGGGGCTTAATAAAGTGAAAATTCATATCAAAAGGTAGGCTATTTGTCTAATGTAACTTGTGAAACAAAAAAATTGCCTACATCATTTCCATGTTCACACATGCGATATAATGTGGTCTCCATTAGAAATTTAAAGCAAAGTCAGAATGTATATGTCATGAAGGTCGTACACCTAAATAAAAGACAATGAGATTGATATAAATATGTTAGTCTATACAGGCTCAAAATCTCACAGACTTGTGTGTACCAGTAGTCATCACTTTTCTAAAGATAATGTATATTGACCAATCACAAGAGTAAAAGCATATGCTCAAGTTCCTATGGATTCTTCTAGTCAATTTAATCTCTAATTATGAGTATATGATCTTAAAAGTGATATAACAAGAGAAAATATTTGTTTGTTTGTTTGATTTTGAAAATGCCTAAGAAGCCACTTAAGCAAAAATTAAGCTTAAAAATGTGTACAAAAACTAAGATCCCTACCCTCACACTTAGAACTTACATTGTCCCCGATATAACATCAAATGTAAGAAATGGAGCATTTAACAAAAACAATAAATGAGAGAATGTAAATAAAAAGAAATTAACTTCCCTCGGGTTGCCTCCTAAACAGCGCATTTTTTTATTGTTGTTGGCTCGACTCTATGTTGCTCTCTAGAAATCACAACTTTTGCATTTTCCAATTAACCTTCATTAGAATAAAGCTTGAGTTGATGACCACTTACATGCAATGTCTTCCCTGTTTTTAAACTTTTAATCTCAACTACATTATAAGGGAAAATATTAGTTATTACAAAAGGATTGACCTAATGAAGATGACATTTATGCGAACATAGTTTATATTTAGTGCAATAAAGAAGCACTTTTTGACCAATGGTAAAGCTTTTCGATGAGACTTTAAAAGCTTTGATCTTATCTTTTTCTGAAATCTTTTCTTATTTATTTATATGTTTCTACTAACAATCTTCCTGTACTGAAAGGGCAATCACATTAATTGCAAAAACAGAGTGGTCATTTTGGGAGTGCTTATTAACATAAAAAATATTGAAACGAGTAACCTCCCCATTGAATTCCATCATAAGAGTACCCTCACAAATATCTATCATAATTTGGGTTGTGTTGAGAAACAACCTCCTTGGTAAGATAGGTACTAGTTTATAGGAAGTTTCATCATTCATGTCAATCACATAAAAGTCAACAAGAAATATTAGTTCACTTACCTGCATAAGCACATCCTTAATCAGCCCATCTAGGTAAGCATTAGAACGATTAGTCAATTGTATGGTAACACTAATTTTTTAATGGTCCTAAATTTAAAGAAGCATACATGGAATGAGGCATAACATTAATCAATGCTCCTAAATCTAACATGGCTTGTTTAATCTCAGTGTTACCAATTTTGAAAGGAATAGTAAACATACTTGGGCACTTAGGAGGTTTTTTTTAATGTAGAAATAGTTTCACTCATCCTAATAATTTCATTACCTCTTAACTTTCACTTGTTCATACATAATTTCTTAAAGAATTTCACATACCTCGGCACTTGCTTGATTACTTCTAATAGTGGG
Source organism: Erythroxylum alaternifolium (assembly GCA_027478495.1). Lineage (NCBI taxonomy): Eukaryota > Viridiplantae > Streptophyta > Magnoliopsida > Malpighiales > Erythroxylaceae > Erythroxylum > Erythroxylum alaternifolium. The sequence goes on along the minus strand of JANIIA010000002.1, from coordinate 42,190,726 downwards.
ATTTTTACCTCAAGCTTTTGAATGATCTCCCAGATCTCTTTATCCTTATCCTCCTTATTTAACTTTGCTAACCTACTAGGAAAAGGTGGAGGATTAGTCTTTTCAACAATTGGGAGTTTAACAATTACCTTTGAGGTTAATGGTATATCCTTTTCGTCTTCAAGCTTTTTCTCAATGTCTTCTTCATTAGCCATCCTTTGAGTAATTATTTCAGGGTTCTCAAGCTTCCTACCATTCCTCAAGGTGATTACACTAAAATTCTTCATATTTATCTCAGGTTGTGATGATAATTTTCCTCCTCTTTGGGCTTTTAAAAGGTTTATAGCCACTACCATATGGCTCACCTGATTCTCCAAATTATGAATGCTAGAATTTATCTCCTGAAATTTATATATGGTCTCCTATTGAAACTATTGTACACTTTGTTGCAATTGAATGTTGTTAGTAGAAATAGTCTTGACCAAGTCTTCTAGTGTAGCATCCCGGTTCCGTAGAACGGGTCGGACCAGAGAAACGGGTCCAAGTGAGGTAAATAAGAGAAATTAGGA
>JANIIA010000002.1:42179399-42190078 GCA_027478495.1 Erythroxylum alaternifolium | reverse complement strand
TCTTTCGATGGAATCTTTATGTTTCCCACTTCTTTGGACCAAAATTGTCCCTTGGGAATGAACTCCACGTCTAGAATCACCTCTAAGAGTCTGCTCTTGCTGCTCTACTAACTGCCCCCTTTTTCACCTCCCAAAATGCTTCTTTATAATGAACTTTATTGTTTTGGGAAGATGCACATTCATGCATCAAACCATGCGTAACTAGAATTCTCTTAATATCACAAAAGAGCACGGTCTCGAAGAAGTGCACTAGCAAATGGTCATACATCTTTTTTGTGAGGCGACTCTTTGTTTTATGCCATGTGTTCATCTAAATTCTTCTTCTATAAGTCTAGGAAGGCAATTATACTCTGTAAACACACTTGGAGCATATTAAGTATCAAATATACGATAAAAGTGTAAAATATCAAGCAAAATACATCAAATATAGTTGGTAAAATATATTCAAATATCCATTTATCAAGTATCCCCACACTTTAAGTTTTTGCTTGTCTTTAAGCTTACCATGATCAAAATTATAAATTACATCAACCTATCATCAATTTCAAACTGTTTATTCATACTATACATCATCGTATCTTACTGAATCAAATTAAAGTTGTCATAAAATTGAATTGAAGGAAATTTACTTCATTATATAATTCAAGAGTTGTTTACAAGTACATATAGATCCTTTCATTACAAACCAATGATACTATATCCTTTTTTTCTTTTATACTTTTTTTCTTTTTTTATTTTTTCCATTTTTTTTGTTTTTTTCACACTAACTTTCAATACAACACTTTAAGAAATATTGGAACTTTTGCAAATTTCAAGTCTCAACAAATAAATAACGTAAATAACCTTCAAGGTTCAAAATAATGAACAATCTTCAAAGAAAAATAGGATAAAGGTCTATAATTTGGGTTTAAACAATGAAAAAGGCTAAGGCTCAACTTGGTTATTCCTAAAGGTAAATTTTACGGGTATGGTAATTTTCAAAGAAATAGGCTAAAGCAAGTCGGTAAATATAAATACCTTTATCATATCAATGCTTCTAATTTAACAATATGATCTCAATATGTATAATGAAAGAAAGTTCTAGAATTATCCTACTATAGTCGATATCACACATATGAAAGAAAAACAAGAACTTTAAAAAATTTGAAAATCTGCTCTTTAGGCTCAAAAGCTCACAAAACAAATATGGGTATATGTGTATAAACAATATTCAAGACATAGAAATCTAATTTAATTCTAATCATCATCTTTTTGCATATCAATTCAAATCAATATTCAATAAGGAATATATTATTCATGGACAGATTCAACCAATTCAAGATATCAGTAATAGAATTTACAATTAGTATTATAATAAGCTTAAAAAAGTCATTAGAATTCATTAAACCCATCCATACACTTAATGTTGTACATTGTCTCTAATGTACACATTATAAGCATTTGTGAATAAATGAAAGGGTTAAATTGGTATTTTCTTGAAAATGACGATTTTCTTCTAATTTTGATAATCCTTGCAAAATATAAATGAAAAGGATAAAAAGAAACAAAAGAAATAACATAACAGAAAATAAAATCCTATACTAAAACAAAAGCAAACAAAAGATAATATCAAAATTGAAATAAAATAAAAACTAACATATGGGTTGCCAAAAAGGTATGTACTTTCAAATATTTAATTGTCAATATCTCATACAAAATCTATATCTTCGGTTTTGCAGGCACCAATCATTAATCTGAAGCAATTATCAAAGCACATGAATTATGTATTTTTAGTAGAAGGATAAACACTTTTGATAATCATATCAAAGAATCTAACCAGGCTTTAAGAGAAAAAGCTCATTCGAGTGCTTAAGGACCACATCACAGCTATAGGGTAGACCATAGTTGAAATTAAGGGTATTAGCCCTCGACATGCATGCACCAAATTCTTTTAGAAGAAAGATCCAAACCATCAAGAGAATGACAAAGGAGACCGATTCCTCCAATGATGGGCGTGGTGAAGATGGATATCTTGAAGTTGCTTGAGGTTGGTATAATCTATCCAATTTTAGATAGTAAATGGGTAAGTCTAGTCCAAGTGTTGCCTAAGAATAATGGGACTACAATGGTAAAAAATGAGAATAATGAGTTTGCCCTTACAGTAATTCAAAATAGATGACAAGTATGCATTGATTATAGAAAGTTAAATGTTGGTGCACGCAAGGATCACTTTCCACTCCCATTCGTCGATCAAACGCTTGAACGACTTGTGGGACGATCTCACTATTATTTCCTTGATGGATATTTAGGTTATAACCAAATTATGATAGCTCCAAAAGATCAAGAGAAAATAACCTTCACATGCCCATTTGTTACATTTGCTTATAGAAGAATGCCTTTTGGACTTTTCAATGCCCCAGCCACCTTTCAAAGATGCATGTAGCACATTATTGAGGTTTTTATGAATGATTTTACTATTTATAGGGATTCATTTGATGCATGCTTATATAATCTAAATTGCGTACTTGAACTATGCATCGAAACTAATCTTATTTTAAATTCTGAAAAATGTATGGTTTAACAAGGAATAGTTTTAGGACATGTAATTTCACTTAGAGGGATTGATTTTGATAAAGCTAAGGTAGATAATGTGCAAAACTTACCCTATCCCATAATTGTGAGGGAGGTTCATTCTTTTCTTGGCCATGTAGTTTTTTATCACAGATTTATCAAAGACTTCAGTAAGATTTCAATAAATCTTTATCGTTTGTTACAAAAGGATGTGTTGTTTGAATTGATTTAAGGAACCTTTTCACAAGTTAAAGGAACTTTTGACTTCGACACCAACCATTCAACCACCTAATTGGATTCAACCCTTTGAGATTATGTGTGATGCTAACAATTTTGTTGTTGGTACCATCCTTGGTCAAAAACGTGGAAAGATGACTCATTCCATTTACTAAGCTTCAAGAACTCTCAGTATAGTCCTTATTTTGATAGTTCTAAATTCATTATATATTCCTATCATGTAGTATTAAGGTATCTTTTATCAAAGAAGGAAACAAAGCCAAGGCTTATTAAATGGATTCTCCTACTCTAAGAGTTCTATTTGGAGATCAAAGATAAGAAAGGTGTAGAAAAATCAGTTGCGGACAACCTAAGTCGAGTTGTGAAGGAAGAGGATCAATACCATTACAAAAGTTATTTTTGGATAAGCAATTACTAACTGTTCGAGGTAAGGTTTCATAGTATGCTGATATTATAAACTATCTAGTAAATCATGAGATACCTAATGATTTGAGTGAAGCTAGGCAGAATAGAATAAATAGTGATTCCAAATATTATATTTGCGATGATCCTCAATTATGGAAATGTTGTTCTGACAAAGTAATTAGGAGATGTGTGCCCAAGCATGAAAGTGAATTTATTTTAAAATTTTGTCATTCATATGCTTGCGGTGGTCATTTTGGGCCTAATAAAACTGCTAGGAAAATACTTGAATGTGGTTTTTATTGGCCAAATATATTTTGAGATTCCTATATATTCTGCAAGGCATATGAACAATGCTAGAAACAAGGTAATTTATTCCATAGAGATCAAATGCCTTTATCGCTAATCCTTGCATATGAAAATTTTGATGTTTGGGGTATTAACTTTATGAGACCATTTCCTTATTCTTTTGGTTTTGTTTACATTTTATTGGCTATGGATTATGTTTCTAGATAGGTGGAAGCCAAAGCCACCAGGATAAATGATTCTAAAATTGTTTCAGCATTTGTCAAGTCCAACATTTTTGCTAGGTTTGGAACATCGTGAGCATTAATTAGCAATAGGGATACTCATTTTTCCAATCGATTGGTAAGAAATCTTTTGAAGAAGTATCATGTCACTCATCAGGTTTCGACGGCCTACCATCCATAGATAAACGGGTAATCAAAAGTGTTAAATAAAGAAATTAAGTCAAATTTTAAGAAAATGGTGAACCCAAATCATAAAGATTGGAGCCAACAACTTGATGATGCTCTTTGGGCATATAAAATTGTGTACAATACACCGATTGGCTTGTCTCCATACCTACTGATTTATAGAAAGCCATATCATCTTCTAATGGAAATTGAGCACAAAGCTTTTTGGACAATCAAGCAATGCAATATAAAGATGGATGAGGTGAGTGAACAAAGAAAATTGTAACTGTATGAATTGGAAGAGCTTAGGCTTGATTCTTACAAAAAATGTAGAAATTTACGAGGAGAAGACTAAGCTATTTCATGATAAGAAGATTGCTGGAAAGAATTTCATTGTTGGACAAAAAGTTCTTCTCCATCATTCACAACTTAAGCTTTTCCCAAGTAAATTACGTTCTTGTTGAATTAGATCTTTTGTCATTACTAACTTGTTTTCCCATGGTGTAATTAAAATTAAAAGCCTACAGACAAACAAGCACTTCAAAGTCAATGGTCATCGATTGAAACCATCCTGTGAAGGATTCCAAGTGAAATATATGGAAGTGATGGGGTTTTTATTATGAAGATTAAGCAACACTTATGTCGAGCCAATGACATGAAACAAAGGCTCTGCTTGGGAGGTAACTCAAGGGAAGTTTATTACTTTTCATTTCCATTCTCCATTTGTTGTTTATGTTAAATGCTCCATTTCTTACATTTAATGTTACATTAGGGACAATGTAAGTTTTAAGTGTGGGGGTGGGGGTCTTTTCATGCATGTTTTTAAGTTTGTATGTTGCTTATGTGTGTTTCTTGGGTGTTTTAAAAAATCAAACAAACAAACAAACATTATCTCTTTTTCTATTGCTTTTAAGCCTATATAGTCATAATTAAAGAGTGAGTTGACTAGAGAAATTCATGGCAACTTGAGCATATACTTTTACTCTTTTGATTGGTCAGCATACATTATCTTTAGAAGAGTGGTGACTAGTGGTAAACACAAGCTAGTGCAATTTTGAGCCTTTATAGACCAACACATTCATACCAGTCTCATTATCTTCTATTTATATGTGACCTTCATAACATGTACATCCTAACTTTGCTTTGATTTTCTATTTAAGACAACATATATATCACATGCGTTAACATGGAAATGATATAGCTACATTTGTCAAATAGCCTACCTATTGATATGATTTTTCCTTTTGATAAGCCCCCTTGAGCTTTATTTTCCTTTTCTTTTTATGCTAACCACATTACATGCCTTAAACCTAACCAAATGTCCTACCCAAGCCTTAAAGCTAGTGGAGAATTTATCAATTGTTGATGATTATGGAAGCACAAAATTGTAAGTGTGGGGGTGTGCATATATATAGGTTAGTTATAATTTATTAGAATGTCATTTCATCTCTTATCAATGAATTCCAAATGTTAATATAGCTTCTTTCAATTTTTGCAACAATTTTCAATTCGGAAAAAAGAGAAGAGAAAAGAAAAGAAAGAAAAATATGTTTAAATAAAAGTACCAGGGAGGAAATGCATTTGTTTTGCAAAGTTATTCATGAGTTATTTTTCATCCTAATGTTGTACGGAATGGGTGATTTGAGTATGATGCATATTAGGTAAATGTTATTTTGTAGGATCACCACTTATGGTTATAATGTATTGTATTTCATTAACTGTATAAGTGATTTCTTCCATTCTTTATTCTTCTCAGGGTTGTGGTGTGAGAGCTTGATTTTACATTGAGTGCTTTTCTTGCTCATTAGCTCTAATAGCTTTTGTGCTACATTACCCAAATACATCTCACCTTAATCTTTGCCTACATTACAACCTTAGAAAAGTCCTTTGATTCATGATTATGCATGTGAATTTTAGCGGTGGAGAAATGAAATGATATGCAAAGTTGTAGAATGTCTTGATCATGAATGGTGTTTGAGTGAACCTACAGATCTATCTTACTCTTAAACATATTTTGTCAAAGTCTAACCTTAGAATGCTCAATTTTTGAAGGTAATAATTATTGATTGATCATGAGTAGAGGCATTTAATGTTAAGTTCTTATTGTCGTTTTGAAAGTTATTTCTGTTTACTTATAACTATATGTTCTTAGGAAATATGAAAAATGTGAAAATGTTTTAATTTATGACTTTGATTTTGTTATTTTGCTCGAGGACAGTCAAAAGCTAAGTGTGGGGGAATTTTATGTGTGCTTAATTGTTTATGGAATTTTATGTGTGCTTAATTGTTTATACATTCACTCCTTAATATTTATTAATTATCATTGTGAAGAGTTTAAGGAACTCATTTTGGTTCATATTTGTTTTTTAGGTACAACTTGAAAGTTCAAGAGCTAAAATGAGTTTAAAGCAGATTCCTTAAGCCATTCTCTTAATTTCAAACTCATTTGTCTTTGTGGAACAATAAGGAGCTGGATTAGAGTGAAGATAGGACAAGAAAATGCAAGACATGAAGAATTCACCATGCAGTGCAAGATGTACGGTCATGCATCCACTTGGAAGGCCATGCATCACCTTACATGGTCATGTATATTGGTGATTAGAAATTTTTGGGTTTGAGCGGTCATGCACTATTTCAAATTATGCATTTTTATTAGTTTGCACGGTTGGATGCACGACCATGCACCCAACTATGCATATACCCAGAAACCTAGCTTTTACTATATATTGACATTTTAAGCAGCCACAAAGAGCATAATCATTTTAGAGGCACAGGAAAGGGCAGAAAGCTTACCTCTTTGGGGTCTATGGAGGGCTAATATTCTTTATTGTGGTTCGAAAGTAAAATTGACGCTAAAGATCACATTTGAGAATACCATCACTGTGTACTGTTGAATCCTTTTTTCTTTAGGGATTGTTTACATTATTCTTTGCTTATTGAATTAGGAATTCTTATAAGGATAATTTGAATGCTTCTATTAGATAGTTTTTATGTAAACCATTGTTATAATCTTAAGTACGATAAGTAATAGTTGTGTTTTGGATTCAGTTATGGCAACTAACGACATTGAATCATTAGGGATAACATAGCATAAGTTAAATGACTCGAGCTTGTGTGATTGTTGCCTAGAATGATTTGTTTTCCTTAATCGTAATGCGGCTTTTTGCCTAAATATGGAGAGCTTGTTCTAGGTTGTTTGATAGCTTAGTTAGTTAAAGAGCTTATTTTGATTAAATCCCATCTAAGGGAAAACCGAGTTAACAAAACTTGTTGTAATCTATGATCAATAGCTTCTAAGAGAGGTATGAAAACAACAATACAATGAAGTATGTTAATTTGTGTGTAGGCTGAGATTGAACGGAGAACTGGATTCCAAAATCATTCACCAATTCCCTCACTTTTATGCTGTTTAATTTGATTCACTTTTATAAGTTCAATTTTACTTTGTTTTTCTTAATTGCATCTAACCAAACCCCCTCATACATATAAATATAATTTACAAAAGTGGTTTCATTTAATCTCCATGGGATCGAACTAGATCATCAGTAGCTATAGTTTTAAGTTTAGTTATTTTGCTGCAGCGTTACGAGTGGTATTTTTTGTACATAAGTGTTATATTAGATGTATGAAGTTTCGATATAGTGTTAACTGATGCATAGTATTCTTGGTACTGAATTATGATATTCCCATTTTAAGATGAATGTGTACTTATCTATTATGGGTGGTAGTATTTTATGAACAAAAGTATAGTATTGTATGTATAAAATTTTGATATATTTTTAGTTAAAGCATGGTATTTTTTGTACTAAGTGATGCTATTCTTATTTTAAAGTGAACATGTGAATTATTTCTTATGGATGGTAGTAATTTTTTTTATATAAGCATCATATTACATGTATGAAGCTCTAGTATAGTTCTAATTAAGGCATGGTAATCTTCTACTAAGTGATGGTATTCCCGTTTTAAGGTGACCGTATGACTTATTTGTAACAGGTGATGGTATTTTTCAAACATAACGTGGTACTTGATATATGAAGGCTTAGTATAGTTTCAACTGAGTCATGGCATTCTTTATACTAAGTGATGGATAATTCCATTTTGAGGTGAACATTTGACTTCCTTGTTATGGTTATTGATATTTTTTAATATAAATGTGATATTTTATATTTGAAAATCTAGTATAGTTTTAGCTAAGTTATAATATTCTTCGTATTAAGTGATGATATTTCCATTTTAAGGAGAATGTATGAATTATCTATTATGGCAGTGATATGTTTTAAACATAAGCATAAAATTAAATGTATAAAGTTCTGGTCTGGTATAGTTTTAATTAACTTATGATATTCCTATTTTAAAATGAATATGTGAATTTTCTACTATAGGTGGTAGTATTTTTTCAAAAAAAAAAGCATGATATTGTATGTATATATTCAAGTATAGGTTTAATTAAGGCATGGTATTCTTAATACTAAGTAATGATTTTCCCATTTTAAGGTGAACATGTGACTTATCTGTTAAAGAAGTTGTATTTTTTAAATATGTGTAGTTTTAACTAAGTCATGATATTCCTGGTACTGAGTGATGGTATTTCCATTTTAAGATGAATGCAAGACTTTTTTATTATAAGTGGTGGTATTTTTTAACATAAGCATGGAATTTATGTATAAAGTTTAGGTACAATTTTATTTGAGATTATGGCATTCTTAGTATTGAGTGATGGTGAATGTGTGACCTATCTATTATGGGTGATAGTATTTTCTAAACATAAGCATATTATTTGATGTACACAAGTTTTTTATAGTTTTAACGAAGACATGATATTTTTGGTACTAAGTAATGGTATTCTCACTTTAAGTAAACGAATGACTTATCTGTTATAAGTGATGCTATTTTTTGAACATCAACGAGGTATTGAATGTATGAAGGTCTGGTATAGTTTTAAATGAACATAGCATTCTTCTTATCAAGTGATGGTATTCTCATTTTAAGGTGAATGTATGACTTATCTATTATAGATGGTAGTGCTTTTTACATATAAGTGTAGTATTGGATGTGTGAAGGTCTATTATAGTTTTTCTTGAGACATGGTATGCTTTGTACTTGATGATGATATTCTCATTTTAAGGTGAATGTGTAACTTACTTATTACAAATGATAACATTTTTTTAATATAAGTATGGTATTTGATACACAAAGGTCTGTTATAATTTTTACAGACGTATGGTATTCTTCGTACTTGGTGATAATAATCTCATTTTAAGGTCAATTTATGACTTGTCCTTTATGGGTGAAAAATTTTTATTCGTAGGCATGGAATTAGATGTATTAACCTTTTGGTATAGATTTTGTTGAGTCATGTTAATCTTCATACCTAATAATGGTATTCTCATTTCAAGGTGAAAGTGTGACTTACATGTTACAAGGGTGGTATTTTTTTGCTCTTAATTATGGTATTAAATGTTTGAATATCTGTTATAGTTTTTATTAAGGTGAGGTATTCATTATACTCGATGATATTATTCTCATTTATGGTGAATGTATGACTTATCTGTTAAAGGTAGTGATACTGTTTGAACATAAACGTAGTATTGGATGTATGAAGACCTAGTATAGCTTTGATTAAAACAAAATATTCTTTATTCCAAATGATGATATTAATATTTTATAAAGAACATGTGACTTATATGTTATGAGTGTGCATTCTCTGTTTGAAGTAATGGTATTCTCATTTTAAGGTGAACATGTGACTTATCTATTATCAGTAGTGGTAGTTTTTAATATAAGCACAACATTGGAAGTATGAAGGTATGGTATAATTTTAATTGTCATGATGTTCATCGTATTAAGTGGTGGTGATCCCATTTTAAGGTGAAAGTGTGACTCCCCTATTATGGGTGGAAGTATTCTTTGACTAAGGCATAATATCCTTCGTAATAAGTGATGATATTCTCATTTTAGGATGAATGTGTTACTTATCTATTATGGGTTGTCTAGAATGTGTCATCTTCTTCCTTGTTCTTCTTTTAAGACTCTGCTTTAGTTACTCAAGAAAATAATAAACAGATATATGAAACAAATTATTCCAATGATAAGTTTAAGAAATGAAGTCAAAGTTTACGCTTTCTAACATACAATGGCATAAACATATTTAATGGAGATGTAAGGAAGAAGTAAAAAAATCAATATCAATGAGATAATGGACAAAACAACTATGTTACAAAAAAGATATGGTCGTTCCCTTTTTCAACCATGATCAATTATATAAATGTCTTATGTGGAGATGGAGGAAGGAATAAAGAATATGGTATGTAAAGATGAAGAAGATGTAAGAAAATCTTTGTTTCATCATAATTTATATTTTTCCTTACTAATTACAACATTGTTTATTATATTTTTATCTTACTTGTTAGACCCCAAACTTTTTCCTAAAAGTTAGAATTATTAAATGAGAATTTATTGGCGTTTAGTCATGAATAAATTTTATGTACATATGTTTGCATGTATTAAATGAAAATGTTAGAATTTAGTTAGAGAGTAAGTAGGCATTAAATCAAATATGGAAGGATAAGCTTGGAAAGACAAAAAGTTGCCTTAAATTAATAAGAACGAAATGAGAAAGATGAAGAGAGTCATGTAAAAGTAAGAAAGAAAAAGAAAGAAAAACTTAGAAGAAACTAGAAGAAGAGAAGCAGAAACCGAAACAGAAAAAGAAGAAGAAGGAAAGGAAGAAAGAGGAGAAAGATTACCATTACCATTACCATTAATAGTGGTTGGTTTGTAAAAAATATTAAGAAA
>JANIIA010000002.1:42129045-42152957 GCA_027478495.1 Erythroxylum alaternifolium | reverse complement strand
AATGGAGAAAAAGGTGTTTGAGTTATGGTTTATAAATGGAGTTGATAATATAAAAGATATAAGGTTTATTAATGATGCGCAAAATGTTGAATTGCTTGGTGTGATCATGAATGAATGAGCTTTTAAAGCTTATGTGTTATGAATTAGATATGAATGATTGTCAATTGGGAATTCTACTATAATATTGTGACAATACCGGACCATCAATTGTCCGAGGAGTTTTATAGTCGAGATTGTATTGGAAGTGCTTGCTAATTGGATGCATATACATAATATTTGATAACTCAACATTTCTATTGATGCAAAATTGCACATCTTTGTACTTGTAAGGTTTGCATAAAAATTCTGAAATTTGAAATGGATTGTTTTAAAAACTATCAAGTCCTAGTCATGGGTAAATAGGCATGCCTAGAAGGGTCTGCAACTGCTCTTGGACACATTTAAGGTGTCAACACTTCAGTGTCTCCTAATAAGGACACTTTGATGTCAAGAAATAAGTCTCTCCTATTCTATGATACCGATAGGTATCTCTTGTTTTGGTCCCGTTACCCACTTCTGTAAAAAGGATTTAGCAAGTTAATTTGTTTTGTACTCTGTTACATATACAATTCGGTTATAATTAAGCAATGTTCTGAAATAATTAAGTTCTTTTCTGACTTATTCAGATACAGTTTTGACACAAACAAGTTTTGTTCTGATATCGTGATATTCTGTTCTGATAATTGTAAGATTTTCTTGAAGCCAATATATCCTGTTTTGGCATATTCTATTCTGAGATACTTATTATTTGGAATGCGCTTTTATATGTGATCTGATTTGTATATGTCATTTCCATATGACTATTAGGGTCAGTTACCATTATGTATCATGTTTAATTTTCCTCACTAAGCTATATGCTAAGCACGGTAGATTTGCCCCATGTAGGTTCAGATAAAACGGTATAAAGGCTGGGACAAGGATAACCGCAGTGGCCTAAGAAGATTGAGTTTTGTTTTGACAAAATGTATATTTAAGTTTGTTTTTGAGTTGTTTCTGATAATTGAAACAGTTGAATGTGTTGAAAGATTTGTAATAGCTATAATACAGGATGGATTGGGTTTTAAGACATGCTTGTGATAAGTTCAATGTGTATAATGTATTTTGTTTGTAATCCATCTTGTAATGCAATACAATGTCAGTTTGCCCGAATTGGTTTTTGAGGAAGATTTCAAATGCTTTGGTTTGTTTGTGCTATTTTGTGTGGCATCCATATATTCTTCTAGGAGGTATGTGGGTGTTGCACATGAAAAGATGAGGAAAGAATAATAATATAGCAGAAGGTAAAATAAGTGTATTTTGAATTATATTGGATAAAATTAGATTGTGCTGGATGACATTGAATTTTGTATGATGTAATCATACAAAATGAGTTATATTACATATGATGGACATACGTATTGTGTAATTTTGTATGTTGAATACTTAAATTGTTGGTTTTTGACTTATTGATGAATTGTGTTGGATAAAATTGGATTGTATTAGATGAAATTAAATTATGCATAGTGTAATTATATAAAATGAGTTATACTACATATGATGGATATGCTATCGTGTAATTGTATATGTTGAATACTTGAATTGCCAGTTTTTGATATATTGATGAATTGTGTTGGATAAAATTGGATTGTGTTGGATGAAATTGAATTGTGTATAATAGAACCATACAAAATGAGTTATATTATATATGATGGGCATGCGTATTATGTAATTGTGTATATTGAATACTTGAATTGTTGATTTCTAACTTATTGATGAATTATGTTGTATAAAATTGGATTGAGTTGGATGAAATTTAAGTATGTATGATTTTGATATATGTCTTCATTTATTGTTACAGATAAATGAAAGGAAGTTCAAATACTCCTGATCAAACAACTTCATGAAGATATAATGATCCAGCTTGGACTCACGCTGCATTGGTCCCAAGTATAAAGAACCATACAATTTGCTTATTTTGTAACAAGCACTTGAAAAGTGGAGGAATCACCTTATTAAAGAAGCATTTAATTGGGGTTAAAGAAGATGTGGAACCCTGTAAAAAAGTAAGTCATGATGTGAAGTGACAAATGAAAACTTTGCTTGAAGAATATCAATATGAGAAAGATAGAAGTGAGAGACTGAATGATCAAATTGTTGTTTGCTGGTTTTTGTGATGAATGTGGAAATGTTAAAGGTGGTAGTGGTAGTGGTAGTGGTAGTGTTTCATCCCAGGCTTAGCAAGAAGTAAATGTTACACCTGGACCTGATGTTAGGAAAAAGGCAGATGACAAATTTTTTTACACCACAAACAACTCCTAGAGCCTAACCTTCAATTCGTAGTGCTATGCAATCAAGATATATGACTCATAACGTAGATATGGTAGTAGCTAGATGGTGGTGTGATACGGATGCATTATTCAAAGATTCTCAATCTTACTATTATCAACTTATTGTGGATGCTATGGACTTTTACGATCTGGGATACAAAGCTCCTTCGATTGATGACTTAAGAGGTAAGCTTTTAAGTTGTTCAATTTATGAAATTAAAAGTTATTTGGAAGAAAGAAGAGTGGATTAGGCTACTTTAGGTGTTCAATCATGTGTACTGATGGTTGGATAAATAGGAGACGTGAGCCTATTATTAATTTTTTGGTTTATTCTGTAAGTGACTTAATGTTTTTGAAATCTACTGATGCATCTGGCCTTATTAGAAATACTGATATTTTATTTGGGATATTTGATGAAGTTGTGAACGAAGTAGGGCCAAAAATAATGTTCATTTCATTACTAACAATGATTATGCTTATAAAGCGGTAGGAAGAAGGTTGCAAAACAAATATAATTATTTTTTTAGACCCCTTGTGTTGTACATTGCATTGACCTAATACTAGAGAATATAGGAGATCCTAGGTATTTTCCTATTATTGATGAGACTATACAGAAAGCTAAAAAGGTGACCAAGTTTATCTATAATTGTACATGTGTGTTAAATTTAATGAGAAAGGAATTTACCAATGGTAGGAATTTGTGTCATCCTGCTATGACAAGATTTGTAACAAAATTCTTATCACTTCAATGTTTTGTCATGATGAAGAAAGATTTAAGACAGATGTTCACAAGTGATAAGTGAGTTGCATCTCAATATGCTAAGTCTAATGTTGGATTGGAGGTTTCCAAAATTATACTAGAAGATAGTGAATTTTAGTCTCAATGCCAATTTGTTATCCAAGTTTGTGATCCTTTGGTGAGGGTTTTTGATTTGGCTGATAGTGAAGAAAAGGCAATATGGGTTATTTTTATAAATCCATGGAGAGGGCGAAGGAAGCAATCAAGGCCAATATAAAGATTAGGCCTTCTTTGAATACACCGTATCTTGCAGTCATCAACGAGAGATTGGAAAGGCAACTTTCTTTTCTGTTGTTTGTAGCTGAGTCATTTTTGAATCCTACTGTTTATTTCAGACCAGGTTCTACAAAGAAAGTTAAAGTTAATAGGGGAATGCTATTTACTATTGCAATAGTTATTGCTCACAAGATGATGCAAGATATTCTGAGCTCACAAGTGGAAATTTATAAGCAATCTTCTTGAAATTTTGAATTGCTAGTTGCTATTAAACAAAGAGGAAAACTTTCTCTAGGTATTAGTTGTTTTCCTTTTCTTATTTGTTGAAAATTAATTATCATTTTATTTTATTTATAATGCTACTCTTTTTGTCTTACGACTTACAATTTGTTAGTGGGATCAATTTGAAAATGGTGTTCTAAAATTGAAAAGGTTTGCAATTCTAATTTTAAATCAATGTGTGAGTGCAACAGACTGTGAACAAAATTGGAGCACATTTGAATTCATCCATTCCACGAAAAGAAATATAATGGAGTACAAGAGATTGAATGACTTAGTTTTCATTCGTTATAATTTAAAGATTTGAAAAAGGTATGTTATTATCATTATTAATTTCGATATGATTTCTTATAAATTTTTAATAGTTAAATCTTATTGTTTATTAGGACTCTGAAAAGAACAAGTAGTTCAGTAGATCCAATCTGTATTGATAATATCGATCTTTTGGCGAATCAAGTTTCTGAGGAACCAGGTTTGGTAGATGTGAATGACTTGGAAGATATTCTTGGATGAGAAAGCATTGACATGTAATTTGGTGCATTGAATTTTAATGATGATGATGATGAGGCTTGTCTCAATGATGAGAATTTTGCACCAAATGATAACTGTGGTCAGCGTAGTTATAACAGGTATTCTCTCGTAGACGATTGAATGAAGTTCCAAGTTTTTGTTTTTTCTCTTCTTTTAATTTTACTTATACTTGATATATATGTAATGTAATTGTAAATATTTTTGTTTCAGGTTTCTCTTCTACTTGGTTGTTTCCTCATCACGAACTCTTGTCAAAAATTGTAATAGTATAAGATTTAAAGATATTTATTATTCTTTTTATTGGATGTTATTATCTATTATACGATGAAATTGTAATATTTTTAATACTTTGTATTGTTCTTAATTTTATATTCATATGATGATGATTGTCTTTTTCATATTAACTGTGGTCATTATTTATATGTAAAATATTTGAAAATTATTGTTATTTCATATTAATTGTGGTTATTATTTATTATTATGATTTTTGGAGACAGGGTTGATGTAAACTCATAAAATATACAGTACAACTATACAATATGACAATGAATTATTTTACAATTTTTAAAAAATTCAGGGACTATTTTATAAATTTAAAAAATTACCCAAAATGGTAACCAGTATTTATCGATACCGGTATAGTACCGTACTAAAATCTAATCCAACACCAAAGCCGGTATGATATTCACAACTTTGCTAAAGACTCGTCTTTAACAGGAAACTGGAAAGACCATAAAAGTGTAAGATGACAATGGCCAATCTTCCTTTATAGTTTCCATTACCAAAAACATTTTATATGGATCGCTTTTCATGTTAAGGACAAATATATGTAATATGAAATATGTTTGTATGGTCTTATGTCCTAACCGAACCTAGAACAAAGATATCAAGTGAATATTGCAAAAAAAAAACCTGAATTGTTTTGTATATTCACTGGGTCTTAGGTTGTACATTATTTATACAAATGGAATTTGACTTCTGTCAATCCCATGAAATCTGCTGTCTCCTAAATATTAGGATTAGATTATTTTGTCCTAAAATAAAAAAAGGATTATATCCTAAGATAGAAAAGATCATGCGCTATATATGGAATTTCTAGTTGTACAAGATATTCTAGATATTCCACAGCCATATAAAGCAAGATATTCTAGATTTTTAACACTCTCCCTCAAGCTGGTGAATAGTTATTTTCCATTCCTAGCTTGCATGTAATATGTTTAAAGTTGGAAGTCGACATTCCTTTAGTTAGGACATCTGCCAACTGATTAATTGATGTTATATATGGAGTGCAAATTATGCCACCATTCAACTTCTCTTTAATAAAATGTCTATGAACTTTGATATGCTTCATACAATCATGTTGCACTAGATTGTGAACAATGTTGATGGCAGACTTATTGTCACAATAGAGTTTCATAGGTCCTTCCCACTTGAGGTTAAGGTCATCAAGGATTATGTTAAAGTCATAGTAATTCATAAACTCTGTGAGCCATAGCCCTAAATTCTGCGTCTACACTTGATATGCAACAACTGATTGCTTTTTACTCCTCTATATCACTAGGTTCCCACCAAGAAATGTACAGTATCCTAAAGTTGATTTACGATCTACCATAAAACTTGCATAATCAACATCAGTATATGCCTCTATAAACAACCGTTTATTTTTCTTAAACAAAATCCTTCTACTAGGTGTAACTTTGAGATAGGATAGAATTAGGTTAGCAGCCTGTAGGTGTTTCTCTTTTGGATCATGCATAAATTAGCTTACTATGCTTACAATAAATGCTATGTTTGGCCTTGTGTGGGACAGGTATATCAGACTCCCAACCAATCACTGCTATCTTCGTTTGTCTACTGCACTATCATCCTTCTCTTCACTCAGTCTTAAGTTACGTTCAATGGGTGTGCTTGCTGCGTTACATCTAAAATTCCCTGTTTCTTTAAGTAGGTCCAAAACATACTTTTGTTGAGAAACAAAGTTGCCTTTAGTTGAGTATGCTACCTCAATACCTAAAAAATACTTTAACCTTCCCAATTTTTTAATTTCAAACTCTTTTGCTAAACACTTTTTGAGTGATTCTCTTTCAATTGGATCATTCCCGGTGACAATAATGTCATCTACATATACAAGTAATGATGTAACTCCTCCTTTTGCATGATTTATAAACAAAGTACGATCTCCTTGACTTTGTTTGGATTGCATTGCTAGTATCACTTTGGTAAATCTTCTAAATTAAGCTCTTAGCGATTGTTTTAATCCATTTAAAGCTTTCTTTAACTTGCATACTTTCTTCCCACAAAAATTTTCATTGAAACTAGGGGGAGATTTCGTGTAAACCTCTTCTTTTAAATCCTTGTGTAAGAATGCATTCTTAACATCAAATTGCTATAAACACCAGTCAAAGTTAACAGCTAAAGACAAAAGAACACGTACAGTATTCATTTTTGCTACGAGTGCAAAGATCTCTTGCTAATCTACCCCGTATGTTTGTGTATATTCTTTTGCAACTAATCGAGCTTTATATCTTTCTAGTGAACCATCAGCTCTATATTTCATTGTGAACAACCATTTACACCCCACTGTTTTCTTTCCTTTAGACAAGTTTGCAATTTCCCAAGTCTTATTTCTCTCTAGAGCATTCATCTCCTTTCTTATAGCTTGTACCCAATTCTTATCTCTAAGTGCCTCTACTAGTGTTTATGGAATTGGAAAGGAGTTAATGGTGGTAAGGAAAGTTGTGGATAAAGTCTATAGAATGATACAAAATTTGAGATTGGATGCTTAATACATTCTCGGGTTCCTTTTCAAATAGCAATTGGCAGGTCTAAATCATTAAAATCACAAGGAATAAAATCATATTTAACATACAGGGGGTCAGAAAATTCAATACCTGATTGTGGTTCAAAATCTTAGATTTGCACAAGCTCATAAATAGGAACTTTCTTCCTTAAGTGGTATAGTAGGATTCAGGCCAGTGTTTTGCTTTGTCAGTTTAGTTTCAGGGGCAGATTTTTTGTTACCAACATGTTCATCTTCAGATTCAACAGGTTCTTAATCAATTTTAGGTTCAGTTCCATTGCGAGCAAGTTCTCCTTTAGAATTGGGTTCAATGTGAGGTGTATGATCAGATTTGGAAGACTCCAAGTTAGGTGCAAGACTTTGAAAATCAAAATCAAGGAGGAATTCCTTACCTTCCTAAGAACTATCCCCCTAAAGATGAGAATTGTTACTTTGAGAGTACGGTTCATTTTTGACAAATGTGACATTCGTGTAGGTAAAAAAAATTTTAGAAGGTGGATGATAACACTTATATCCTTTCTTTACGTTTGAGTATCTTACAAAAATACATTTTAAAGCTCTTGGATCAAGTTTCCCTCTTTGATGAGCATGAATATTTATGAAAGCAACACAACCAAACATTTTTGGTGGCAATTTGCAAGAGACATTAAAATCAGGGTAAAAATCATAAAGTGCAGTTATGGGACTTTATTATTTAAAACTTTGTAAGGTACTATATTTATCAAATATGCAGCAGTTAAAATAGCCTTCCCCCAAAAGGTTTTTGGAACTTTATGTTAAAACAAAATTGCTCGAGTTACATTAAGTAAATTTCTATTTTTCCCTTCGACAATCCCATTTTGTTAGGGTGTGTCTACATAAGATGACTCACGTATTATACCCTCTTTTTGAAAGAAAGATGAGAGAATTTGATTAAAATAGTTTCTTGCATTGTCTGATCTTATTCTTTTAACCAAACTTCCAAATTGTGTACAAATCATTTTACGGAACATTGGAAAAATACTGCTTACTTCTGATTTTTCTTTCATAAGAATAACCTGGTAATTCTAGTGCAGTCATCTATGAATGTGATAAACCATTTAGCTCCAGAAATACTCAAAATTCTATATGGTACCTAAATATCAGTATGTATTAAAGAAAAATGTCTAGTTGATCTTGTATCATTCAATGGAAATGACACTCGATGATGTTTAGCAATTTCACATGTATCACAATGAAAACTACTAACATCTTCATTTCTTAAAAAGTGAAGGAAATATGCTTTTAAGTACAGTGAAAGGAGGATGATCGAGACGGTAATGGTGAAGTCAAATTTTAGTTTTATTAGGAGAGAGGTTACTTGAGGAGCAAGTGAGGGATAACTGATTATTTTTCTTTTTGTTTCCACTCATTTCCTTAAGGTAATAAAGCACATCTTTCACCTTAGCAAGTCTAATCATCCTCTTCGTAACCAGATCCTGAAAAACACAGTGAGTAGAATAGAAAGTTACTTTACAATTTAGATCTTTGGTAATTTGATGAATGGATATGAGATTGGTGGATAATTTTGGGACATGTAGCACATTATTTAGGAACAAAGAATCAAATAGATTTACTTTTCCTTGGCCTTCAACGGTTATAGAAGATCCATTTGCAATAGTAATTTTTCTATTTCCAGGACATAGGTTATATGTTCTAAATCTGATTGGGCTGTGAGTCATATGGTTAGTGGCTCCTAAGTCGATGACCCAAGAGCCTAAGGAAGACATAAGACATACTCGAGGCACCTAAAGCATGAGAGTTAAGGTACTTACCTAATTGAGCCAATGAATACACATTAGAGGACTTTTCGAAAGAATTTAGGAGGTTTCTCAACTTGTCTATTTCTTCTTTCTTGAATTCTCCAATATCAACCTAGTCAAAATTTTCTTGAGTTTGGTCTTTCCCATTAGTAAAGTTGATTTTACCTCCTTTGAATCCTCCTTTACAGCCAAGGACTTGTTCCTTCCCATGGAGTTTGAAGCAATCCTCTTGCGTATGGTGTAGTGCTTTGCAATATGTGCACCAAATTGGTCTTTATTTGACTATGCATGCCCATTATTTGTCTTTGTTTCCTTATTACTCAATTTTATAGAAACCATTGCTAAGCCTTCTAATGTTTTAGGCTGGAACATAACTTCTCTCCTATTCTCTTCAGCCCAGTTCAGTGATATCGTCTTGTTCAGAGTTGGTAAATTTTCCCTTCCCAATATTTGAACTCTTACCTGATCAAATTCTACATTGAGACAAGCAAGGAAGTCATAAATTCTATCCTTTTTATAAAGCTTTTCAAGGTGGTTGCATCTTCACTACACAGCATCTGAACACACCGGTATTGGTCCATTTCCTACCATAGATTTTGTAGAAGGTTGGCATATTGAGTAACACAAAGGTTATCTTGTTTAGTGGCTGAGATCTTCATTTTGATTTCATATATCAATGCAGCATCTCCTGCCTTTGAATAGGTCTATCGAATAGTATCCCATATGTCTTTAGTTGTTGGTAGGAACATGTAAATGTCGTTTATTTCAGGTAACATAGAGTTCCACAACCATGACATGACCATGGAATCCTCTTCATCCCAAGCGGCAAATTTAGTGTCTCCCTCTCGCAATCTGATTCTAAGTAGGTGACTAAGTTGGCCTTTTCCTTTGCGAAATGTTTGAACAAGTTGTGACCACTTCAAATAATTTTTTTCATTAAGCCTGTAGGTTGCTTGGATATTCTGCAAATCTCCTGTTTATTGAGTATTTGATGTCTCCTCTGATTTGGTAATGGAATTAATTTATGAAGTTTAAGATATGTCAAAGGTTTGAATAAGAAAAAAGAAAAAATTGACAATCAAGGCCAATGATGGGGAAAAAAATCAGCAATGAAGGTTGGAAAAATTGCACTGGGCAATGAAGACTTGGTAATAAGAAAATACTTAGCAATGAAGGTTGATAGAAGGAGATCCCAAAAGCAACAACTCTGATACTATGCAAAAAATTGAATTGTTTTATATATTCACTTGGTTCTAGGCTGTAGATTATTTATACAAATGGAATTTGACTTCTGTCAATCCCATGAACTATACTGTCTCCCAAATATTAGGAGTAAATTATTCTATCCTAAAATAGAAAAGGATTCTATCCTAAGATAGAAAAGATCATAGGCTATATATGGAATTTCTAGCTGTAAAAATATTCTGGATATTCCACAACTGTACAAAGCAAGATATTCTAGATTTTCAATAAACATAATTGTGTTAAATACTTGATAGTGTGTCCACATCCAGATCCAGAAGTGTAAGTAAACAACATTTATTTTACAAGAAACTGCAATGAAAGTGTGGTAAATGAAGCACACCTACTCTACATTCAATGAGGACCCTCTCTACAATGTCCTCTATTCTCATCCCCATAGTTTTCGTCTTTAAATATTCCTCACATGTGCATACTAAACTGGAAATAATAACAACATTGGTGGTAGCTTAGTCGAGTTGTTCAGAACCAGAAATGGATTTGGCATACCCGGTTTCAAAAAGGGTGGGGTGACATTGTCATTGGCTACGTTTTTGGCTACGGTGGTCTTACCAATGGCTACCCTAGACGTGGTATGGTTATACTGCCAAAATATCAAGTCGGCTCATCATCTCTTGACGTTGGTCGTGGAAGGACTCTTGAATCTTCTATTTACTAATTTTGCTTTTCAAAAATTTGGTATTCTTTTTTATATATGAAATAAAATGGGATAAAACCTTACTGTTCTTTTATCTTTATTAAGGCCTACGGTAGTCTTTATCTTTATTAAGCCCTGCAGTAGTCTGTAAGGAAAATGTCCATGCTACAACAAGAAGTTGACTTATCCAGCCAAGTGTTTCAGTTCATATAGTCGGTCAGGGAAGGGGTACGGTGCCGGCGGTGGAGGCGGAGGTTATACCATGGATTGTAAGTGTGTGTGCTTACTGTTAGAGAAGCTGTGGGCAGCTAGCATAGCAAGCAGTAACTGGTAATACATAGATATCTGCCACTAAATAGTTTGTTGCGAGCACGCCTTCCGGTTCCACTTCCATGTTGGATTCCTATGATTAATATGCGTGATTTATGTTTAAAATTTTGATTTTTCTTTTCAATTTTTGCTTAAACCTAGCAGACACAAATTTCATCTATAAAATAGTAGTAGCGTAGCGTTAGGAACACTTAAGAAACAGATACTTCTGTCTCGGCTTGGGAGCCACCACTGAATACTGATGGGGTTCAAAGATAACGCAAATGTTAAAACAGAATTGGCAAGGGCTCGGCATCTGGGATGAATACTTGAACTTCTGAGCCAGAAAATGAACTTGGTTCAGGCGCAAATTGTTTTTATTTTTTGAACAATTAAAGAAATGTTATTAAATAACAATAAAAAGGATTACAAGTAATCCAATGGGAAGATACCAAATTGTTAATAGTTCATGTATATGCATGCTCATATATGTTCATAAAAGGTGAAATATTGATGATACTAGAGCTGAAATATGCTCTACCAAACACCGGGCAAGAAAGTTGATATGAAATATTTGCAGGCAACTCGTGTGAAAATGATAAGAATCATTACAACCCCCAAACTTGGCTGTAAGCATTTAGCATCCAAATCCAAATATTTCATGCCATAGTTATTACCACTACCAATCATCGGCCCTGGCAAGGGCAACTGCATCTGCATTTGGCGTGGGCAACTGCATTTTCAGACATCTCCGAGGCTCCAAACTGAATAAAATTCAGCTTAGTGGGTTTTCCATGACGACCAACTTTCTCTCTCTTTCTTTCTTGCTTATTAGGATGTATTATCAATAAGCAAAGCGGATAATACTAAATAATATTATACCAAAAAAGATGGCAAGATCCCATGACAGTACTCCCAAAATTTATAAAAGAAATATATAGCACTCAACCAAGTAATGATAAGAAATGAAACCGTTCTATCAAAGGGCTGAAGCAAGTAAAATCTGTGTCAAATTTTACGTGTCTATGGGCATATACAACCTAAATCCAAATATTCACGTCACCGATCAAATATCATAGAATCATATTGCTGCCCTCAATGCTCCTCTTGCAGCCTCCCGTTTCATCTCTGCAGCTTTGCCACTGCCACGGAAATACATGTACACTTGCTGCAGACATGTCATTAGCAAGTGAGAATTCTCCATATGTTGGAGCCAAATAGTTCAATGGAACAATTTAAGTTCAATACAACATTTAAATACCTGCAATACCCAGATGCTGACCATGACTTCAAGGCAGAAAAACCCAAATCCAATAAAGTAGAATATCTAAAACATGAAAACAATCAAATATGGTCCAACATAGAAAATTGTAGCAACTTTGTTGATTCCAACCAATCTTCAGATTGATATCTTTTGAACTGAAATATTTATCGAGGTATGAAGGGAAAAGGCAAAACATGAGGAAAGAGACGAAAACAGAGAAGGATACCCCAAGTCATATTCCTCTAATGCTGAATTTTCAAGAAGATGTGTTTCATTGACATAGAAGCCAGTTGGGCCAAACATACACAAAACATATTTCAAAGCCAAAATTGTAGGCTGGAAATATACCACTAGATCAGACATCTTACCCCAACTAAAGTATGGTCACCAATAACGTCAATTGCAGACAAAATACCACTGTTCCAAAGTCAAAAATCAGACTAATCAGATACAGGCATTAATTTTCAAAAGCATCAACAAATAAGAAACTGAAAAACTTCTCTGAAGACATACGTAAAAGATTTTCCTTTGAAGAATATAGGAGGAGCAACAGCAGCAACGACGCAGAAGCAAATATGAATCTGCAGCACGGGAATGTGTAATAAAAATTAGGCTTCTTTCAATTCTAAAATGAAACTTGGTGTGGACAAACAAGAAGTACCAGGTAAAAGAGGAAAAACCATCCAAATTTCAATGCACTTTCCGTCCTGATAAAAGTAATGTCAGCATAAGTACATTGTATATATAAAACAACAAATTCACAAACAGAATCCATTGTAAGAAGGAAAGTAAGTACCTAAATGTACGATATAGTGGACGATACCACAAGACATAGCCTCCAGGAACTCCTGATATGAAGTAGATAATAGCGAGAAACCATATTCTCACACCTAGAAAGAAAACATGATAAAGTAAGAATAAAAACAATATGGGATATCAAAATGAAAAACTTATATAGAACTTGAATAAACAGGGAGCAAAGAATAAAATTGCTAGTAACCTTCTCCCTTTATCCATGCAGATGTAACAGCTATGACATTCCAGAAAAGACAAAGAACCAACCCTGCACAGAAATCACGGTCCATTAAACAACACAAACTACAAGAATACAGCAATAGATAAACTCCAAAATAAAAGAACAAACGAATAAATAAATAAATATCTGTTTCACCAATGCTTAATGTCAGGCTAGATCAGAGAATAACATAATGACATTCAGTTTGAAACAAAATAAGTTAATCCAATTAGCCAGCTCTATTGTAAGCATTAGGAGAATGAAGTTGATCAAAATATGTTGTAAGATCAATTCAATTAAACTTTAACCCCTAGACATGAAGACAACTTTGATTCTAGTGATTGAATTTTCATACTTTCTAAATTAATGCTTATATAATAGTTTTCCAAGACTCATTAAAATAAAATAAACAAATACCAATTCATATTTTCAGCAAACCTTAATTAATAAGCTAAATACATGATGTAGAAAGAGATAAAAATAACTTGAAACTATTTTCATAATCAAGCCGGATTTCACCATTTTGGAAACTTCAATCCATAAACAATTGAGAAAAACTAAAGATCAAATCTCAAAGCATATCAAGAAATTTTCAGTGACACTTCTGTCCATTGATAGTAATATCAGCTTAAAATGTCCATGCACTGATGAAAATACCTAGAAATGTTGAAAACGCAACATATTGAAGTCTTTGCAGATGTATGGGAATTTCGTTCGCAATATCATGGTGGATAATTGGAAAGAAAGGTGGCCAATTTTTCTCCTCAAGGACAATTCCAGCTGTAAAAAGGAACTGAAAATAAAAAATCCATTGCAGGATATATAGCACCTCCAGACACTTAGTCAATTAATAATTTTAAAACCTAAAAGATGTTACCTCGTGCAGCAGCATCCTCTCTCCGTTTTACTTCCTGTATGCAACAAAAGGTTTAGACTACTAAGACTAAAAGGAAAAATTATCCTTGTAAATAAAAGGATAACTACATCATGGTGCTCTATGTTATTGGTAATAACCTTACAATGACTACCAAAAAATGCCACGGAAAAATAACAATGGATGAATATATATAGATTCGATGATTGTTGATAATCCAACCAAAGGATTGTCACACAACACCAATTCCAGGCTTGGGTGCATCCTCGTTTAAAATTTTTGAAATGGACAATAATAAGTTCATCATCATATAAATTATGAGAATGGAAAGTGAGTACTAAATCAGTTTTTTCCGTTGTTACTACTAACCTCACAATGTCTCTACCTACAAAAGCCACAAACAATAATAAAGGATAAACATACAGACAATTGATGATTGTCCAACCAAAGGTTTATCAACTAACATCAATTGCACGAATGATTTCATTCCTCATATGAAACTCATTGGAAAATAATAAGTTTATAATCATATAATTTATGAGAATGGAATTGAGCAATACTAAGTCACAATATTTCATTTTAGTTCTAACTAAATCACAATGTTTCATTTTAGTTCTACTAACCTCACAACGTCTACATACAAAATGCCAAAAACAATGATAAAGGATAAACAAATACAGCTAATGATTGTTGATAATTGAACTAAACATTTAACACCCAATATCGTGTCTGCTAATGAGTACATTACTTATTTAACACTCATTGAATGGACCATTATAAGCGTATCATCTTACAGACAATGACAACAGAAAGTTTCAGAGGATTGTCACAAATGTCAATTTCTGAAAGGCTAGACCTCAGTAATTAAGTTTCAGGTACACTTTCCATACAGACTTCCAGTAGTAACACGTTAATTTATAAGCACTTGAAAAGTTTTATATTAACCAACTCTTTAAAAGGCATCACAAGATTACTGAAGAACCAACTCAAATGTTAGGCATAGGAGATCGTGGAAGAGGTTATATGATCATGCAGTATGCAACAATTCAAAACTTCACATTTCAATGGACAAGAACCTGCTCCCTTCTCTTTAGTTCAGCCTCTTTAGCTTGGAGTTCCTTCTCTTTCTTCCTTAAATCCTAGATAGATAGCAAAATAAGAAGAATTGCTAAATGCTATAGAGGGAAGATACTATGTTTGTTTCCACCAAACTGAGAGTTTACTCGTGAATTATTTGAATCGATTGGGATGTCAACTGTTGCACCATGATTATAATTGAAATCAGCCGGTTCTGGAGGAAGCGGAGAAAGCCTAGAGTTTGTAGCAGGAGGAACACTCTGAAGAAAGGAAGCATCATGAGCAAAAACTTGTAAGCTCCTAAACAAAATTATCAAGGTTCCAAATCATAACAAATGAAAAGCATGAAACATAATGTTATCTTGTAAATGTTAGGCTTACTGATGTGTAAAATGCACCCCCACTATACTTGGACTGCCCCGATGACTTCCCCCTCACAGCTGGGTCCTGAGTATACGGAAATGATTAGAAAATAAGCAATCTAGGCTTCCAAAGACAGAAAGCAGGAGACAGAACCTTAACGTAGAGCAGAAAAAGTTCAAATAGTCAAGCATCTACACCTCTATAACATGTTCAAGTGTAAAAAGACAAAGTTATGCTTCTATAAAGCACATAGAACGAATCACAGAGCTAAAATCAGCTCTCTAACGCAGAGCGATAAGCTTGGTGTCCCAATAGACTTACGACAACAAAATCAAGCAACGAACTTCACATCGGAAAAGTTATATTTGGTAAAGAAACCAAACAAATCAACCATCAAAATTGGTCATTAAACCCTAGACTCATTTCTCAAAATTAACCAAAACCAGTACACGTGATCATCTCCAAAACCCGTAAAAGCCCAAACTGAAAAAGAGAATATATAAATTAAACCACATGGAACAAAACTACTCTACTCCAAAATAGACCAAAAAAGAGACTCACATAGAAAGGGTTGACTTCGTCTTCATCGAAAGGATTGGGATCGTAGCGACCAGCCATGGAGACCCAAATAACCAAAGAGAAAATGAAGCAGAAACCACAGGAAACAAAGAGATTCAAAGTATAAATAGAAGGGGAAGACTTGTAAGGGAAGCCAAGTATTGAATTGAAATGAAGACAAAAAGTGAAGAAATTTGAGAGAGAGAGAGAAGTTGTTGGCAAGCAGCACAGGGAGACAAAGGCAGGACGACTTGGTAATTATCGGACTCTCCCTTATTCAACTGATATTTAGGAAGTCAAGCATTTGTGAGGAAACGGTGGGCACTTGAAATAAATAAATTATGACGAAAATGCTTTTCATCTGATTTTACTTTTTAAGTGTTCCTTGTCCATATGCTTAATTCAATGTGTGCCACATCCAACGTTAGCATTTTGTTTTCGTTAACTTCCACCCTTGACAAACAACGTTGTTTACAATACACGGTGAGTGTCACGGAAGACAAGACCCAGCCTGCAGGCCACCAATTGAAGAGCCTTATGTTTCTCTTTTTTAAATGCAATGGATTTGCTGTGCCGGACGTCAGGCTTATATCCGTTTCAAACAATAAACAATAACAATCAATCATATTGCATAAAATAATATCTGCTATGAAAATTGAAATAATGAATTTAATTACGAGGGACTAGTGAATAGTGATACGAAGCAAAATTACAAGTATAAATAAGGCTGCCGGTGGCTGTCTGAGGAACTAAAGCTTAGTATATGCAAATCCTCAGATTGGTGGTGGTGGAGTCTGGTTCAAGAGTCCAGTCCTCCATTTACATGCTCTGACTGGTGGTGGTGGAGTTTGGTTCAAGCCTCCCCCATAGGATCTCATTGGTGGAGCCGCGGCCGCCTATGTCCCCTACGTCTTTGAATGCTTCTAAATGGATCAACCCACTTCCTGTCTTTCTTTACAGCTTCATTCCACCGCTCCTTGAAGATCTGAAGTTCCCATGTAGACTGCCTTCGTATCTGTTCATTGTTCACACGTACAAAATACCTGTTAACATTCTAGATACAACAACCATGGAGCTGTAAAGAAAGACAGGAAGTGGGTTGATCCAATTCGAAGCATTCAAACACGTAGGGAGATTAAAGAAGATCACCAATCTCACCTCAATTCGAGGATCCACAGTTGCAGGACCATGTTTCTGGAACCAGAAAAAAGGATGATTTCTTAGCATACGATTGAGCAGTTCATAAAGAAGTCATCCACAGCTACTACAAGTGTTGTTACCTTGGTCAATTCCTCGGGGTTTGAAGTCTGCTGATTAACAAAAAACAACAAATTGTTAGTTGCTAGATTAATGCAAGTTATAAACTTGAAAAATCAAATGTAAAGTGAAAGACCTTTTCTCCAGGAGTCCCATCCCCGCCCAAAGTTTGTATTCCCTGGTGAACAACAAACTCACCATCAATGACACCCACCTTCTTTGTCCGATCTCCCTGTAAATTTCCACACTCCTTTATAAGTTAATACAACTATTAAGGCAATAAGGTTTCCAATGTTCAGGGAAGATTATTACAAGGAATTATCAGGAAGTGGGATCTAGAGGACATTTTCACTTTCAAATAGCACAAGACTCAATTGATAACTACAAAGCACGATGCTACTGTCAATGACTTCACAGAGAAACTTAAGGTGCAATGCCACAAAAAGCAGAAGCAATTATAGGTGGAAGACTTCACATCAATAGTGCGGATTTAGTAGGAGATGCTGATGGAATTGTTGAGACATCACCAAATATACAAATATTGCAGACATCGTGTAAACACTCAGTGATCATATAATAACATTCGAAGAGGGTGTGTTTAATTGTAGCACCCAATCACAATGTTTCGGTTGGCTATAGATTACAACCAGATAGTTTGTGAATATATATTGAAAAGGAGACTGCTATAGGCCACGTGAACTAGCCCACAGGCTTTAAATAAATACACAAAACTAAGTCACAAAAATAAATAACAGATGTAGAAAACGTCTAAATAAACACCAAAAGTTGCACTGTAAAACCCACATTAATAATTAGGCACAAAAAGAATATAAAGAAACAGCAAAAGCAAATTGTCGGATTATTATACCTGTGCACAGTATCCTAGTTTCATATCCATTCCCCAGCCATGGACTAGATCGTTCTGAACAAAGTAAGAAGAACAAACGGAAGTAAAATTCAGTACCAAGAAGGTTAGACCAGGTTCTCAATAACAGCATACAATAATCAATTGCCTCATATACAATGTTAAAGAAAAAATTCTACAACTAGAATCTAATCAAAGTCATAGTCCATCTCAAAGAAGAAAAAGATAGGAAAAGCATGTGAAAGTTACTTCTTAGTATGTGTTTCAAAAATTAATCCAAGAGGGTGAAGAAATGCTAATAACAGAAGACATTAAATCTTCACTAGAACAAAGGTATTATGAAAAGGTTGGCCATATGTATAATTATATATATAAACATACATACACATCTTACCTGTATAAGATGCCAAGTACAATACCAAGCTGATCTTGAAAATACTGGAGCCATACCTTCGACAAATCTATGGAAGAACATGCACAAACTAAATTATTTTGAAATAGGCCCGTGTTTAAGGGAATTCCTGCAGGACATCTGTAAGCTGGCAATAATATAGTTCATGAAGTTGATACTTAAGCGCCTAGGCATAATTGAATTATTAGGTTTTTAAAGCCTGAAAACATACTATATCTATCACATTCTGGACACAAGTACTTCAAAACTCTTCCAGTATATAAAAGCATCAGTGATAATAAAGGACATCGTTTCTGACACGATTAACAGTTGGATAGCCCATACAAACGAAATCAACACAGATAGATCACCAGCAAAAACAATCAACGCAAATATGAGAGACCACATACCCAGTGCATGGTGGCCCCTCACTAGCATCTGAACACTTAGTACTGCCTCTGCTGTCATAGACTCTTCTGCATGGATTAAGACAAGGTCAGTAATTCTAAAAGCAACAGAAGTCTAAGATCCCAAGAAAAAGTTCCTAAAACTCATCACATTCACCTATGAACCTTCTTTGTTCTGGCACGAATGGTGATTCTATGATGTATATCTGTTGAATTGGGGTCTAAAGCTGGCTGAGATATCTCTAGCCCTTCTGATCTCACAATCTCTAAATACCTGCAAAAGTAAAATCGGCTAAATTGTCTCCTGTACGTGTATCACCTAAGAATGCATATAGCTCAACAATAAAAATAAAAAAGTATAGAAGACAAACAAATTGAATTTAAGCAAGTCTAACAAGTCCATGGCTTTACCTTCTCGGATCAAAATTCTCCACCCCCAAATCTTCATCCCAGAGAAATATGTAGTCATAAACAGAAACAATAGCTGGATGCAGAAACCGTTTTGCAAACCACCTGAAAATGAACCAGGTTCTATCAAAACTACTGCTGAACCACAATTTGAACTGTAAGTTCTATAGTATGCATGCAAGTACGTCAAATTTATATATGTAAAGATTAAGACAGAAGAGCAGGAGTGCGGCTCTGGAAGTTGAAACAGTAAGATGAAGTGAAGAATTCATTCGAAAATCCACGTCTCTGGCCACCTTTTGAAGATTAAAAGTCTACAACCATATTGTATAGCCGCTAAAGCTTCAGTAACAGTCTCTTTTCTTTTATCTTTTCTACCTTAGCTTACAAAGTAAAACCATGAGACATACAACCAACAGCTCTCATCGCCCCTTTTATGAAACTCATAGAGATTAATCTAAGTGGTTTTAGTTTCATTTAGAATATCATATTACGTTCAACTCTTTGATATTGCTCCCTCATATCTGTTGTTAGTGTGCTGTACACAGAAAAATGTGTATTTCAAAGACAAAACAAAAAACCCCGTGCCTTTGGGTGCAAAAAGTGTTTCAAATTTTCACCAAGATCAAGCTCACCACTTTGTTTGGTTCTGAGCAACTATATGTATGGCCTGGCTGCTCCACTCAAGATCCCACCAGCCATCCAAATTCCCATCATAATGGAAAAGAATAACCGTAAAATTTTCTGGAAGAAACTGAATCCCATGAAATTAGGCTAACATTCAGCTCTTAAACATCACAATCACACAAGCAGAATGCTATACCTTTTCAACAATGGCATCAACATTACTCTTTAGCTTTATACCAACCGGAATAGCTAGCAAGTTGCGCAGGCTATAAGATTCAACCTGCACTTGATGTCAACAAACATGTTGTGAATAACACAAACACAACACATTTCAGACAACAAACATTGGCGGAATGGAATAATAGCCAACTACAATTTAAAATCACTAAAATATTGCCACACTACCAGAATTATGAATGTTTTTCAAACACATGGTCTTAAACAGAAGCCAGAAAACAGGGAATCGAAACTGACCTTTGACCTGCTAGTTGACCACAGAGGTTTCAACTCCAAATCTGAACTGGCTTGTATAATACCACGAGGTAAATAACGCAGCATTCCAGAAGCCAAAGCTGATTGCTACAGTTGCATCAAAAGCCACATAAGCCAATGAAAAAACCACCCCACTTGTAGTTAAAAAAAATACTAGTATTCCAGAATTAGAGCAGACTGAAGCTGTAGCTTTGCAAGCTCTTCATCTCAGAGCAAAAGAATAAATTTATGATATAATTACAGTTCTAAAATTACCTTCAATGTGTCAAATGGTTGCAACGTTTCTTCCATCTAATAACAGCAAAAGAGAAAATTAAGAAGAAAAATAAACAAACTCAGTGACCAAGATGAGAATGAAAAAGAACAAAATATTAAAAGAATAAGCAGTATTAAGTACAAAAGTTGAAATCATATTGTCGTGTAGAAGCATAAGTCAAGCAGGAAAAAGGAAAAATATAAAAATGCAAAAATTCCAGTTCAATCCATCAACAGAAACAACAAACATTGAAGGAGTGGTATCAAGTTTTGAAGATTCCAAGATAAAACTTTAAACAACACTTTAACTCACACCAGCAGTAATGGCAGGAGCCAATTTATAGTCATCTTGAAAATCAATGTGAACATCCAATCAAATCGTATTAAGCAAGTTACACAAACAAGTATTGAGATAAATGTAGCACCAATCAACTTTCCTCTCTCCTGCCCACAAATTAACCAGGAAAAGACAACCAGCAGACACTTGATCTACCTAGCTAGTTAATTTTTAGACGAAAGGATCAGATCACCTGTGTATGTTCATATTGGTAAACTGTGGTTCTGTATACAATGAACAACATTACTGTACATAAAACTGCCATAACTGGCAGCCTCTTCATCTTTAGTCCACATTTTCCCTGCATCAGCGATATACAGCTCAAAAGGTTATCACAAGAGACCAATTTACAACTGCTATACCTTCTTAGCTATTTGCAGTCCCAAAAGAGGAGAGGAGTGAAGAAACAAAATGAAAGTAGACCATACCCCGTCAAGAAATGCATTCCTTTTTATTGATTTCCATGATCTGAGTGACATCATGGACAGAGTCGAACTTCTTATAATGTTCTCATAACAAAATGTATAGCACTGCACCAAAAATCTGAGAAAATTTAGAGGCCATTATAAGCATATCCAAATAACAACAATGCATTTCTGCTCAAAATGATAAGCAAGCTACCAAGAAAATGCTTCAAACCAGACTAAGGTTACGCAAAGAAACTCATAGAAAGAAAGAAATCACAAGTTCTTTCATCTAAAGTTTTTAGTACTTCAAGGCCCTATTTTTGTTAGCCAATACCCAAAGTCTTTTGACTATTAGAAATTGCCAACTTGAGGAGTCTTTTGCCTCAAAGAAAGTGCTGCCAATTTCTAGCACCTAAATTCCTTCAGCTCCTTTCAAGTTTTCGGAAAAAGCGAGATAGGAGGGATAGAGCAAACACACAAAATGTATTTGTTAGTAAGTAAAAATGTTCTGTTAAACGTGATTAGGGGCATGCATGTGTCGGTGCAATGCAGAAAGCAAGCTCCAGACTATAGATTCCTTGATCGACTTGTCATATGAAGCTATGATTAATTATGTTTCTACACGAGCAGAATCTAAAATAAACATAACAGAAACGCGCAAACAACATATCCGAGAAAGAAACAAAATAACATACATTAGAGTTCGGACACGAAAACGAATATTTGCCATGAAAGTTCAAAACTTCCCGGCACAATGAAATAAACAACTGATTAATCAGTGTTAAAAAATTTCTTCCCTAACCCACCAAAGAAAGGAAAAGATAAAAAATCAAAAACTCCCAGGTCAATTTCTCGCACAGAAACAAAACATAAAAGCTTCATTTAAACACGTAATTCTTAATCAAAAATAGCAGAAGAAAGTTGTAGTATAATCATTAGATCTAATAAATAACGCTACATGTGCACCTCCGTTTGACAACAACAGAACCCTCAGAAAAGAAAAACAAACAAAACACACCGCTGCATATAGATTCAACCACAATCTTGCTATTTCCATTTTCACAAATCTTAACAAGGTAGTCAAAAAACAGATCTTCTCTCTTGGTAGTCATCTCACCCCTGAAAAGAACCAATACCCATCTCAAGTATCAAATAGACAAAGATCACAAACCTTCAATCTAGGCTTGAGAAGAAAGTAGAAAGATAAATGAGCTAGATAAGATCGGAATTCAGTAAGCTGAACAGAGCCGAACCAAATGCAACGAACCCAGAAAAGAAAAAGAGAGAGAAAACGAACAGACTGAGTCTGAGACAGAAAGGAGAGAGTCGAAAGACGAAGGTCAAGGAGGCGCCACGTTTTAGGGGAGGGCTACTCTGGAAGGGACACACTCGAGCAAAGTTTGGCCTTTTCAGCTTCAAATAAAAACGATAAATTTTCTCATATTTTGCGTGTTTTCTTGCATTGACGAGCGGGGATTGAGAGAGAAACAGACACAGAAAGATGTTTACTTAAAATTGAGAAAGAAACAGACACAGAAAGATGTTTACTTTATAGCTTTTTACCATTAAGACCTCTATAGTCTCGTGTCCTTGGCTGCCTCCAGATATTAGTAGGATTTTGAACTCTATTTAACGTGGGGGTTGCAGCAGAAGTGAAGAAAAGAGCTAAGTGAGATTA
Organism: Erythroxylum alaternifolium; assembly: GCA_027478495.1. Taxonomy (NCBI): domain Eukaryota; kingdom Viridiplantae; phylum Streptophyta; class Magnoliopsida; order Malpighiales; family Erythroxylaceae; genus Erythroxylum; species Erythroxylum alaternifolium. Next base: position 42,129,725 of record JANIIA010000002.1, on the reverse strand, counting down.
AAACATCATCATCATTCAACTATAGCTACATACAAAAAGTCACGAATGCCTTGACCAGGCTCTTCCTTTATAGCAAGAAGCGAATCAGTAAAGGCCAGACTCTGTCGCTATCTTTCAACCTGTTTAGTTTCAACTCTTGCCCTTTTCCTTTTCTTTTTTTCTAATCACAGGGGCACCTGATAAGATTCGTGAATAGAGTCGAATGGAAACTAACTGTGTTAACTTTTTTCGACAAAATCATCAAGTAGCTGTAGCTGTCCTTGTCTCATTCCCTCTATGTTTTCCACATTTCCTTTCTTCAATCTCACAATAATTTGGGAAGAGTTGAAGTAATGTCTTCAAATATAAAACGATGATTGATATAAATAACGTGGTTACATGCAGAGTCTTAAAATAGATACCATTTAGAGAGTTCACGTACATGTTTTGACGGCAGGTTGATGCCTTACGTTGTGTTTAGTCGAGGGGTTTACAGTGAAATAAAATGGAATGGAATGTAACACACATGTATTGTTTGTAAGGAAGTTTTATAATAGAATGAAATGGAATGGGATATGATAGAAGCGGAGAGTTTTATGTTACGTTTCATTCTATCATAAACAGTGAAAATAAGAAACATCTGATTTGAAAGGTTTAGGATGAAACATAAACTAATAAATATAAACTACCTAATATATTCT
>JANIIA010000002.1:42089598-42115743 GCA_027478495.1 Erythroxylum alaternifolium | reverse complement strand
TAATCATAGGGCATGTTAGATGTCAACCTTTGATTAATAATAGTTTCTTGATTCCCAAGTTGACTACCTATAACAAATGACATTGATGACTCCTCATCAATTCATTTGAGCATGACCATGCATTTCTTCAGTCATACATGTCAAGAGGCCCAAATGATATCTCTCTCATTTAAGAGAGGTACAAATCTTATCTACGTCATTCACATCCCTTCGCTTGATTCATTTAATGTCCAACATAAGACTACTTGTTATCCGGTTAAAGATAACTTAGTCTAATGTCAAAACTCTTAATTCGTCATGTAGGGAACCATGACGACTTTAGGTCAAAGGACTAAAGTCAAACCATATTGAGAATCACTAATGACATGAAACCATATAATGTTTTCTTTATGGGTCGGTCCAATATATGTTCTCTAACATTTATCTATGTATCTGATTTGATAACTCATATCCATAATCAGTAAAATGTGATCATCAATCAGAACATATACTAGCCTTAATTCATTAGTGTCCCACCAATAATGATCGACAGGGACAATTTAGAATGGTATTATAATACTTATGATTTTACTATCAAATCACATACTTAATGACATAAGCCTAATATTATTCATGGAATGTAAATCACATTACATAAACAATATACATGCTTATATAAAAGAATACCTTATAATATATAAATAACAAGTCAGAATGTCAGTACAAAAGTCACATATAACCATTGGCCTAGGGCACACTACTAACAGAATTAATTTGTTCGATGAATTCTCTTGATAGATTTGACTCTAATTTAGAAGATTTATATAGTCCTATCTCTAGGATCCTATGCAATTCTTATTATTCACACCATGTTTTATTCATAAATATGATTTCTTATTATCTATATATGAATTCCAAAATTGGATAAAAAAAATGCTACCATATTTCAAGCCAATCAATATTATTAATCATGAATAATTTGTAATAAAACTTAGATCTTTCATTAAATCAAAAATATCAATATAAAATAATTCTTTTAAGGTTTATTCTCAATTACATCCATCCTGATTTAATTTATGCTAAGATAAAAAAACCAACAATAATCAATAAAGAAAACAAGACAAAAAAATCATCCTTATTTGTCTTGAAATTTTGAAGTTTTTGGTTGAATCTTGATGAAATCCCTTTCTTGCTCCCTAAAGTTGCTTTGTTCTTAAGTCAATATGCTTTAATTTTCTTTTTGACTACTCTTCTATCTCTTTTGTTTTAATTCCAAAAGCTCTATTTTATTTAAACAAAACTAAAAAATTTAAAAATTTTCAACTAACACGAGTATAGCACATATCCTTATTATTCCTATGTTTCTCACATCTGCAACAAATCCTAATTTATGTAAAATTATTGCCAATATGAGTCCACTGCATAAATCTTTGTTTAGGCTATGTTGGCTTATTAAATTCCTCAATAGTGCATCTAAAGGTTCCTTTTGGAAATACCTATCTTAAGGCTATACATGTGGGTTCACGTTTCTGTTATGGTCTTCATATAGCAACTCGTTGAAGAAGCATAATGGAATAGTAGCCTACGCGAGACATAAAACAAGACTATATTTGACTCATGGTTTAAACATTGGTCCATATTTAACTAGTGTTCATCAAAATTAACGATAAAAATTCTCCAACTTTCAAGTTGCCCAAATTTATTCCTTTTTTCATCAGGGAGATAAAATAAGATCTGTAAATAAAATATAAGCCATATTAAGTACCAAATATAATAAAAACCATCTAAATATTATTAAAATGCTCTCAAACTCATGCAAACAATATAAATAATTAGCACTTATCACATATCATCATATGGCGATCATGCTACTATTGGGACAATGGTTTAGTAAGAGAATTCTATAAGATTCTCTCTAGGGAACACTTAATTAAATCTTATAGCTTTTATCTTAGTTATCAACGTAATTAAGAAAAACTACCTAAATATATACTTAGATTTTGATGAGATTTTAACTCATTTCGTGTGCTTAGTGACTCTAATATTCTACAATACATTATTTCTTTAACAATGCAAGGAATTATGTCAAGTTTATTAAAGAAATTTTTGATCCAAATAATCATTTACACTAAATAAAAAATTTACAAAGCTTGAATTAGCAATTGATGCTACATTGGAACTTTCTCAACTCAAAGTAATATTGCTCTAAATAAAATGTACCTTAACTAGAACTTACTTCTATCAAACAAAGGTTAATATTCATATGTTCTGGAACTTAAACATTAAACCATACATATAATAATGGATATCTTTAGTGCTTTATAAATATCAGATATCTTAAATGCTAAATACTTTTAGCATGTTATGTATACAATTGGATTAGAGTTTGTAAGAAACTTTTGTATCTATCTTAATAGATCTATATTTCCAAAAATAAAGTTGCAAAAAGTCGCTTTTGGACTAACATATCATTAACAACTAGAAATATGAATTTTAGTTCCCATGTATTCAGGTTAAAGTAGCATTGAGTTTGCTCAATAAGGCTAATAATAAACAGATGCTTAGTTTAGTCTTATAACAATGGAACGTAATAATTGTGTTTTAAATATGTACTTAATATTTTAGTCAGAGATTTAATTTTTAAATGATCTTATTAAACCTAAATTAAATATATAATGTCACACATATAAAGTTATAAACATGCAATTTAATATGCATATAAAATATATCAATCATATATAAAACATACAATCCAGCATGCAAAAATAATCAATATAACAAGAAGTCTTATTTGATTCTAATTATTGAAATAATCTTTATAATCTAAAATAATATTTCTAACTCTTTGGGTAATTAAATTAAATTAAAAAATTGATTCCTAAATAAATTAAATTCCTATTCCAAATAAAAATTCAAATTTATTTTTAAAAAATTTCAATTTTACTTGAAAATCATTTTTAGTTATCTTGACTGCATTAACAATTTAATTGCAAAATAGCTTTTAATAAATTACTTTTCTTACTTATTATAATTTAGAAAACCTTTTTTAATTTAACAAGATGTTCTAGTCCAATTAGAAAACTATTTCTAATCTAATTAGAAATAAATTTTCCTTTATTAAAAAATCATTTTATAATATTAAAAATTAAAATAAAATATTTTAAATTTAATTAATAAAGTCCTTTACTTTATTTATTCAAAGATTTATTTCTCAATTACTTATAAACTAATTATTTCATAAATTACAAAACTATTTTTAAAATTTTAAAGAAGGCCCATTTTATTAATTAATAAATGAAAATATTTTTAAATTTATTAAAGAAAATGTAATTTTTTAATAAATCAAAAAACTTATTATCCAAATTAATAAAGAAATAATTTCTAAATAAAATAGAATAATAGCCCTCTAAATAAATAATAACTTTAACTTATTTCAATTAAATTGAAGTAAATAATTTTAATTAAGAAATATCTTTCTTAATTACTTAAGAAAATAATTTTTAATTTTAAATAATCTAATTAATTACTAATTCTAATGTAATTGAATACAACTATTTTGAATTCTAGAACAATTCTCTAAAATATTAACTAAGAATCAATTTAATAATTAATCTTACTTTAATTAAGAAAATAATTATTTAATTTAAAATAAGGTTTTGTTATAATTACTATAATCTCATTATACTAATTAGATCTCACTTCATCTAATTATAAATAATAACCTTTTAAAATTTTTCTTGATTTTTAATAGCCAATTTAATTTAACAATTCAATTCTTAAAAAACTATATTAAGTTCTAAAAACATTCCTAACAAATTCAACCTCTTTGAAAATATTTTGAAAATAACTTTCTAAATTTATTAGGATTTTGACTAATTTAATCTTAACCCAAGATAAAAATAAAGGCTTAAAAACTTAGAAGGGGGACTATTTAGAGATGTTTGCGATGCACTCTCCTCCATCAACGCACTAGAAGTTGACTAGTACGTGTAGACGTGTTTCCCTTTGGGCGCGTGTGGCCATCATTTTTCCCAAATTATGACTTTCACTCTTACTATATTGTTACCTTATGGTTTCTCTAGTTGTTACAATTTACCTCCATCGTCGATCTTCTCCATCACCGGTAGCATCTTGTGCATCTCATTTGTTTATCGATATGCCTTTTCATTTAGGCATCTTCACCTTAGTAATGGCAAGCCACTGGTATTCAACTTCACCAATGGCAGTAGTTGCCCTTTGTGGAAGGACAATTACTGGTGTTGGTTACCTTCTTTCGTTGCGAAAAGTTTTCTATACTAAACACTATAATGAAAAAAGTCAAGTAAGCGAGGGGATAGGAAAAAAAGAAGGGTCGGGGAAAAAACTTATAGCTGATGAATACCCACTCCAATGTCAAATCTAAAAGCTTCCAGTAGTTTATTCTCTTTTAATAGACCATCTGCACCTTAGAAACACATAAATGATATACACCAAAGACAATCTTTGTTACGTGCTAACATATGTTCAACACTTTGTTATTATGCATTTGATTTTTTTTCCAGTTGCAGTTAGGAAGTTGCCATTAATTAAGGCGCAAGTAGAAATGATTAGGTTGTACTGGTTACGTTCTTACTGTCATGTTTCCATTTTCAACATTACTATTTCTTAGGGGAAGTTCTCAACATGCATTAGGACAGTTTTTTTTCCATGCTTCAGAAAATGTATAAAAGGGGAAGTTCAGGGAATAAAAAACCATTGAATTTTTCCACTAAAACTCAACCATACAAAGTGAAACTAATTTCTCCCACTTGTGAGCTTCCTTCTCTAAGACCATTCCTCAACAAGCCAGAGACCGAGTGAAAGCTCACCATAACCAAGCACATAACAACATGGTATCAGAGCAGGGATCCGATAATGGCGCGTCCTCACACAATCCAACTAAACAATTAACAGAGGAAACCATTCAAACCACCCAACAACAGATGGTGCAAATGCAACGTGAAATGCATGAGATGTTCATTCAGTTATAAACACAAATGGATGAAAATGGAACAAGAAGGAATGGAGCAGGCACATCCCAGTAACCAAATTTCCAACAAGCACAAGGTAACATCATACCGTGAGTAGTGCGCTTGGATTTTCCTCGATATAATGGCACTAATGACCCGATCATATAGATTGACTGGGCTGAATAGTTATTTATGTTCCATAAGACCCCTACAAATGAAAAGATTCCATTAACAGCATACCATCTTGAAGGAGGAGTCCACCTTTGGTTCTAATCTTTCAAGGGGACTCGTGTATGGATTACTTGGGAGGAGTTTTAGTAGACGTTAAACGACCAATGCAGACTGAAATTGTTAGAAGATTTATATGGAGAGCTCACTAAGCTCACATAGACGGTGACTGTTCGGGAATATCAAACCTTATTCGATCAACTACTAGCAAGGGCAGTGCATTAATTAAATTGCAGAATATTAGTTACTTCATCTGCGGGCTCTAAAAGAACATTTTAGCCGATGTTCAAGCCATAAACCCATAAATACCACCACATGCTGCCGTCCTCGCCCGACTCTAGGAAACTAAATACCAACAGCAGAAAAAAAACCATAATACCTGAAACTAAATTTACCAATACCGTCAACAGTACTTAACATGCCCAAAAACTGAAACCCTCACCCAATCCAACGACCTGAAACACCAATCCCCTAATCAAAAGACTTACCGCAGGAGAGATTCAGGATCGACGATGCTGAAACTTGGGCTACAATTGCGACGAAACCTATACATTGGGGCATCATGGTAAGAGGCTCTTTCTTTTGGATTGTAAAATTGAGGATGAGGAAGTGGCTGAAGAAGAAGGGGAACCTAAGATCAAAACCAAGGTAGTTAAGATATCTCTTCATGCAATTTTCGGGTTTGCTACTCCATAAATCATGCAGGTACAGATTAAGATCGAAGGACGGACGCTCATGGCTTTGTTTGATACTGGGAGTTCCCAAAATTTTCTCGACCGATCATGGGTCTCGTGATTAGGATTGAAAGCAAAGGAGAGGGCATGACTGACGGTTATGGTGGCTAACGGCGACAAGCTCCCTTATATAGGGCACATTCAAAACCTTCTGATTAACATCCAAGCTGACTCGTTTCAAGTGGAATTCTTTGTAATTGGAATGGAAGGGTGCGACGATGTCCTCAAAGCTCAATGGGTGGAAACACTTGGACCGATACTTTAGGATTTTAAATAGTTAACTGTGGCATTTCAGTGGCGGGAGCAGTCTGTGACTATTACCGATGATTGGACCCCGATGCCTCGATCTCTTGATCAATTGCAAATAGAGAAGCAGTTGCGAGTGAATGAGCTCGAGGAAACTTGATGCGGCTGATGGTGATTGCAGGTAACGAAATGGGGAAAACAAGTAAGGCTTGGGCCAAAGCCCAACACCTAGACTTAGCCCAGATTTTTACCCAATTCCAACAAGTGTTCCAAAAACCCTCCGGACTTTCGCCAATCAAGGTCATAGCTATAAGATCAATTTGAAGCCAGGAATAAGTATAATTTCAGTGAGGCTTTATCAGTACCCCTACTTTCAAAAGAAGGAAATAGAAAAATTGGTAGAAGAAATGCTGAAGAGTGGGATAATCAGGCCTAGTACCAGTCCATACTCATCACCGGTGCTACTAGTCAAAAAGAATGATGGATCATAGTGTTTTGATGTGGACTACCCAGCCCTCAATCTAGCCTCTATCAAGGATAAGTTTCCCATACTAGTTATTGACGAGCTATTAGATGAATTACACGGAGCTCAATATTTTTCAAAACTAGACTTACTAGCAGGATATCACCAGATACCAATGCACCCAATAGATGTGGAGAAGACCGCATTCTGCAAGCATGTCAGTTACTACGAATTTCTGGTAATGCCTTTTAGAATTTCTAATGCACCATCCACCTTTCAAGCATTAATGAATGATATCTTCTGACCGTACTTGTTTTGAATGATATCTTGACATATAGCTCCACTTGGGAAAATCATTTGCAACATCTACAAATTGTGTTTTCAATTTTAGCTAACTAGTAGCTCTATGTCAAAAAAGAGAAACGTTGTTTTAGGACCGTAGAGATACAATATCTAGGGCACATGATCGGTAGAGGTGAAGTAAGAATGGAGCCAAGCAAAATTGTTGCTATAGAGAATTGGTACAAGCCAACTTCACTATCAACACTACGAGAATTTTTGGGGCTAATAGTATACTACTGAAAATTCATCAAAGACTACGGGAAGATAGTAACACTCTTAACCGATATGTTAAAAAAAGATAACTATAAATGGAACGTACAAGCTGAGAATGCATTCTCGGAGCTCAAGCAAGTGATGGTGCAAGGATAGCTCTACCTAATTTAAAAAAACCTTCATTATTGAATGTGATGCATCTAATATGGGTGTAAGTGCAGTACTAGCTCAGGAAGGAAGACTCGTAGCTTTCTCCAGTCAAGCTCTGAAGGGAAGAAATGTAGCTTTGTCCACTTACGAAAAAGAAATGTTGGCATTAGTGTTTGCAGTACAGAAGTAGTGCCCATATCTGCTAGGAAGGACATTTGTGGTCTGCACTGATCAAAAAAGCTTGAAATATTTATGGAGCCAACACATCACTACCACAATAGTGGCTTAGCAAGCTAATGGGATATGACTTTAACATTGAATATAAGCAGGGAAAGGAGAATTTGGTAGCAGACGCTCTATCTCGAAGACATGAACCAGTACAGGTGATGGCAATATCACTGCTCATACCAGCATGGCTAGAGACCATTTAGGAAGAAAATAAAAATTACGTGGATATGCAAAGGCTACATAAGCTTTTTCAAGAAGGGGAGTTGTTAGGGCCATGGTCACGTAAGGATGGTTTACTCTTCTACAAAGATCGAATTTACTTACCACCCTCTTCCCCATTGACAACAGAAGTCATACACAGTTTTCATTCCACCACTCATAAAGGGCTCTACAAAACACTCTATCGCATATGATCACAATTCTACTGGCAAGGAATGAAGAAACATGTATTGGAAAACATCAAAACGTGCAATGACAACAGAATAAGAAGGAACAAGGCACTTCCAGTAGGTTTCTCCAACCTTTACCCATACCTACTGCATTATAGAATGAAGTCTCTGTGGATTTCATCGATGGCCTACCAAATTCTAGAGGGAAAATAACAATCTTGGTAGTACTAGATCAATTGTCCAAGATGGCCCACTTTATCGCTTTGACAACACCCATCACTAAATGCAAAGCTACTCAAGCCTATTACGATATTTCCTCAAATTATATGACATCCCACAATCAACTGTAAGTGATTAAGATCCCTTGTTTACCAGCTCGTTTTAGAAGGAATTATTCTGATTACAAAGGATGGAGTTTTGCTTCCCTTCATCCTACCACCTGCAAACGGACGGTCAAACAGAGGTAACCAATTGAACCTTTAAAATATACCTGTGCTGTTTTATAGGGGAGCACCCAAATTAGTGGACTCGATGGCTACCGTGGACAGAATTTTGCTACAATACTAGTTGGCATTCTTCCACTAGACTCACTTCATTTGAGGTGGTCTATGGCTGAAACCCCCGTTTTTTATGTTTTACAGATCGGGATCTACGAAGGATGCTAAGGTGGACTTGGAAATAAGCCAAAGGGATCAAATCCTTCGCCAACTACACTAGCAACTCACTAAAACCAAAGAGAGGATGAAAGTAACCTACGACAAGGGAAGGAACGCCAAATTGAAGTAGGTGATTGGGGGTGTCCTAAGTTACATCCTTATCAGCAACACTCTTTATTTGGAGAATGAAGGCATAAATTATCCGCAAGATATTATGGAACTTTCCAAATCACTGAGTATGTAAGACCAGTGGCATACAAGCTACTCTTACGTGAAGGGAGTAAAGTCCACCTAGTTGTGCACATTTTGTTGATAAAAATAGCTCAAACGGTACCCCTTGGTGGAGGAAGACTTTTCGGACACAAAATCAAACCTTGATATGTAATGGCCTTGTGGACAAGGTTGTTTCCAAGGAGGGAGGAATGTTACGTGCTAACACATATTCAACTCAATTTTATTATGTATTTGATTTTTTTCTAGTTTCAGTTAGGAAGTTGCCATTAATTAAGGCACAAGCAGAAACGGATAGGCTGTAGTGGTCACGTTCTTACTATCATGTTTCCATTTTCAACATTACTATTTCTTAGGGGAAGTGCTCCACGTGCATTAGGATAGTTTCTTTTACATGCTTCAGAAAATGTATAAAAGGGGAAGTTTAGGGAATAAAAATCCATTGAATTTTTCCACCAAAACTCAGCTATACAAAATGTAACTAATTTCTCCCTCTTATGAGCTTCCTTCGTCAAAACCAGTCCTCGACAGGGCAGAGGTCGAGCGAAAGCTCACTAGAACTAGGCACATATCAATCTTCAAGTTAGTGTTCCAAAAATAAAAATAGGGTATACAATTTTTTTTTCAAGAACAACAAAGGCACTAAAGACAACTAGGGAAAAACAAAACAATAACCCTCATCGCAATTATGCAATTTTTATAAAGATGGGCTTGCGATTTTTGTTTTCAGAAAAATAAAAAATTCCAGAAATTAAGAACAATCGCATGTGTTTTGAGAAACACAAAAGGCTATGGGAAACATATGTAACTATTATATTGCCCCTCAAATTTAATCAAACCAATAACAATAAGGGACAAATTCAAGCTATATAACTAATGGAGGTTAATAGTACTATTAAAAAATCAACCATAATTGAATTATAGATGCAAAGAAAAAAATTATAATTGTTTAGTGGTTCCCTTTAATTAAATAATTTGAAAAAATATGAAAAATAAAAAGATTAAAAAATTACCTAATTTATAATCTTAAAAAAACCTTCTTATGAAGTTATCAATCAGTAGCTATGCAAATGTTTAGTCTCTAATAATATCTACATTAAAAAAATAACTAGTTAAAGAGAAAAGTGATAAGTTCTTGGTTTTTTCTTTTTATTAAAAAATTAAAGTTACTTTTAATTAAAATTAAATTATTAATTATAATCGATGTCTAACTTAATTATAATTATAATTTATTCTTAATAAAATCAAATATCTCATATGTAATCTTGAAGTTTGTCAAACTTTAAAATTAAGTCCAAATTAATTTAAATCAAAATTTCTATCTTTGAATGCTTTTTATATATAACTCGTTAGGTTCCTAATATGTTGACAATAATTATAAATATAATTCTAATTTATTATTAGAACTGGATAAAATAGAGTTCCTTTTCATTTATTTTTAGTTTTCTAATCATACGATTTGCCATAGACATGTTGGATTAAGATTAACATTTAATAGCACATCATGACCCCCTAAATTTTGGAAAATTCAAAATGATTTGATTTAACATGTTTATGCATGGTTCTAAGATATAATTTAATAGTTTCATCATCCACTATTTTAATTAGACATAGAGTATAGAATTAATTTCTACTTTATTTAAGTCAAATTGTGTTCATTATTGTGAATTAATAATTGATTTATAATTGGTATTTGAAACTATCTTTTTCAAGTCTCAATTCATTCTAGCTAAAGAATTCTTTAAATCACCACTAATCAAGAATAATAAAACATTCCCCTAATTACTTGAGGGTGATGAACTTTTTATTGACTTATTCAACTATTTCTATATAGTTCATCCTATATCTAAGTATTATTGATTGAATTACTCTAATTAGAATAAGTCATAATTATTCTTAATCTCAAAACATAATAATTCTTGTATGATATATCTTAGTAATCTTAAGTGTCAGGATTAGTTACACAACCATCATAATGAGAAAATTCACAAATACACAAGTAATGATCCATTCAAAATTCCCATAATTGGACTAATTCAATAAACTTATTCTCTAATAAGTACACACTCGTTTGCTAAGTATCTCCATACTTTAGTTGATCAACTACATTTTTATAAAGAAGAAATACAACATGTGCTATAGTGTTTCCATCCTATTAAGTTTAATTCTTGGTAAAAACAATATTTAAGAACAATTTAGGGGCAATACGTAAATGCAATATGAATCTCATAATTATGATTTCATTGTAATTTACTTTGTAAAGCATATTTATCTCATGAACTTCATTATATATATCAGTTAATTAAACAAATATGTATATAGTTTGAATTAATTAATTCACAACAATTACAATCAATTGATTAGCTATAAGACATAATCAATATTTCAATTGTTAATCCAATTCGCTAACAGAATCAGAAGGGGCCTTAATGTCCTTTTTAAATTTGCTATCCAAGTATATTGAGCAACAAAAGAGAGTTGAGAGAACAAAATTGTGGGTGAGTCCAATTGCTCTTACAATGGGAATATACAACAATTAGGTCCTAATCATGAGAGTACCTTCTTGTACATTGGATGTGGTGCCACCATAGATTCCATCCAAGTTGTTAAATCAAAAACCTAAGGCATAAACCTGATTTTTTAGAATGTTAAGGATGAACAGAACCATACATAACAACAATTTTATCTCTCACTCTCTTTTCTTCCTTTTGTTGAAATTTCAACCTGTCGAGTAGTGTTTATTTGTGTAGTTTTTCTTGATGGACCAAAAACTTTCTTTGTCATGACTAATGATTCTAATGAATGAGGGGAACATGCATTAGATAGCCTTTCAGCCTTTTACTCATATAGGAAGGTTTTTGGAACTACATGCCAGCTTTTCCCAACTTTCTAATCAATTTGCGATTGGCAAGGAGAGCATTATTGGGTTTAACATAAGGATTAAGAATGGAGGACAAAGTTGAGAGTAGTGATATGGTGGTCTCGCAAACATTTGGTTGTAATGGCTCTAAGAAGCAATATAGATTTGTATTACACGTGTTGTCTTGGAGTAAATTACCAAGCCATTGTTAGCAAGTAGTAAAAGATCTCTAAAGAGTTTTTTAGAGTCAGTAATTCTTAATCTTCTGGCATCTAAATCCATGCGCTGCATAATCATTTTATTATATCTTCTTCTCTTATGTTAGACAACAAAACAAAGATGAGTTGATTCCGAGCATTTGGGTAGGAAAGCATCTGCTTTTGGATGCTCTAAAGTATGGACTATGAACAATCTAAGCTTACAGAAATTAGTAAAATCGATGCTCTAACTAAAGACCCAATGTTGTTAGATAAGTCCTTTTATGTTAAATAAATAACAACTGTAAAATTTGTAGGAATGCAATCATCATCAGCATATTAGTTAGATGAGTCAGCGTGGAGGGAAAAGTGGTCAAAGGAGTTGAGGAGTTATTGTAATTAGTTAGAAGTTTGTTATAAGTTGTTAAAGTTGTTCACTTTAGTATGTAATTTCTGTTAAATGTAATTGATGTAACAGATTAGATTCTAGTACTTCCTAGCTCATTCAGCACAACCTACCTATATAAATACATTTTATCGCTTTCCATCTTTTAATATACAATTCAATATATTCTTCTTCTTTCTTTTATATTGTATTAGAGCTTATTGCTCGATCCAAACAACATTTATTTTCTTCCATGTGTTTTCATTCAAAAGCTTAGATAAGCCATGGTTAGAAGGAGTTATGCTCAAGCTCTGCAAACACAAGAAGAAGGATCAAGATTTGAAGAGGAGCAAAGAACCTGAAATGTGAATCAAAGATCAGATCCATCTATTAAAGACACTACACAAATCACACGAGGAACACGACAATACAATCACAAATCAACAAATAGTGACAATCCAGGTTTCATCCTTGTGAGTTCAGTGTTAAACGAAAATAATTTCATTTCATGGAAAAGACCTCCGCTGTTAGCATTTAGTGCAAAAAGGAAAACGAATTTCATTTTAAAGGATGATACGCCAGATGTTGATTCAAATGAGGTTGCCCAATGGAAAGAATTTAATGATTTAGTTTTTTCTTGGATCATAAATTCTTTATTAAGAGAATTAGCAAATGTTTTTTTGTTTGCTCCTTCCTCTAGGAAATTATGGAAAGAAATGAATAAAGGTATGGAGAAAGTAATGGCCCTCTCATTTTTTATCTTCGAAGGGAGATTTGTGGATCAAGGCAAGGAAATCTTTCCATTGTGGATTTTTTTCAATAAAATTAAGAGAATGTGGTATGAATATATTGTGTTGAAACTTACGACAACATGTAGATGTGGAGGCTTACAAGTCATAACACAGGAGATTTGTCAAGAAGAGTAATTAATGCAATTTCTTTCAGGCTTAAATGCTGAATTTGATCATGTTAAGGATCAAATTTTACTCATAAATCCTCTTCCATCAGTACATAAGACTTCGTCGATGCTTTTGAGGATTGAGCAATAGAGACATGCAACTATGGAAATACAAAATGATTTTGCCAATGCTGCTGCCTCAAGTTCCAGATTTCAGAACAATCGCTTTGATAATAACAATAAAAAGAAGAAAAACACCAAGCCAAGCAAGCATAAAGAAGACAAATATTGTACATTTTGTAATAAAGGGGGACATGAACGATTAGAATGCTTCAAGTTGAATGGTAACCCTGAATGGTATAAAGGCAGGAAGTTCACAAGACCTGGTCAATCTGCAGTTCAAGCAAATATGACTCATAAAGTACAGACATAATTGGAAGAGTCAGATTTAGAGTCAGATATGAAGCAAAATCAAAACCAAGCCATATAGTTATTGGTGTAAAAAGAGGCTCAAAAAATTCTAAAAGGAAAGACTATAAAAGACTGTGGATCAGATGGTGATGATTTCACTACATTTGTAGGAGCCTGTGCAAGTAAGTTTCATTCCAAATCTGATTCTATGAGTTTTGAACCATAGATCTTAGATTCAGGGCAACAATACATATGAGCAATTCATTGTCTCATATGAAAAATCTTGAAAAGTTGCATTTTCCTTAGCATGTATATTTTCCAGATGGTTCAATAAAAAATATGACTCACATAAGAGATGTAATTTTCAGTTCAGGGTTTAAGATATCACGAGTGCTTTATGTGCCTCAGTTTAAGATAACTTACTATCAGTTAGCAAATTACTAAGGGATTAGTGCTTAAGTGTGTATTTCTTACCTAAGAATTATGTTTTCCAGGGCCAGAATTATAAAGAGGTGTTGGTAGTTGGGATGTTCATCAATGGTTTATATTGCATTGCTTAGTCCTCATTTGATCCTTCAATATTACAGCAATTTGGTAGCACTTCTTATTCTATTTTTACTGTAAGTAATAGCCTAAAAGGAAGTGTTGAGCTCTAACATTGGCAATTAGGACATATGTCCAAGAAAAAATTAAGGCATGTTTGTAATTTTCCTCATTTGAATAAGCTGGTTGTTTGTGATACTTGTCACAAGGCAAAGCAAGCTATAAAGCCTTTTTGTAATAGCAGTATTCAATTAACAAAACCTTTTGAATTATTACATATTGACAGTTGGGGGCTATATAAACAAAAATCTTTAACTGGTGATAGTTATATGTTAACCATTGTGGATGATTTCACTAAAGTTGTTTGGACAATTTTGTTTAGAAGAAAGGATCAGGTTGCTCATTTGATTGAAGGGTTTCTTAAGCTGGTATGCACACAATTTAATTTACATGTCTAGAAAATTCGAATTGATAATGGGATAGAGTCCATTAAGAGTAATACATAACTTGTTTTGC
Organism: Erythroxylum alaternifolium; assembly: GCA_027478495.1. NCBI lineage: Eukaryota > Viridiplantae > Streptophyta > Magnoliopsida > Malpighiales > Erythroxylaceae > Erythroxylum > Erythroxylum alaternifolium. The sequence continues at coordinate 42,101,086 of JANIIA010000002.1, read as the reverse complement.
ACAAATATGGTGTAATTCACCAGAAAACATGCACTTATACCGCACAACAAAATGGGGTTGTTGAAAGAAGGCATAGGTCTTTGGTTTCTATTGCCAGGGCTTTATTAAAACAAGCTAATTTGCCAACCAAAATTTGGGGCAAAGCTTGCTCCATGCTACTTGCTTGCTCAATGTTTCACCAACCAAAGTGTTAAATTAAAAGAGTCCTTATCAAGTCTTGTATAAAAAAAAACTGATTATACTCAGTTTAAGGTTTTTGGTTGTTTGGGGTATATGATGAACGTCAACCCTCAAATAGATAAGTTTGATAGCAGGGCTTTTCCAGGGGTGTACTTAGGAGGATCTCTAAGACAAAAAGGGTGGAAAATATACAACATGGAAACACATCAGATTGGTGTGTCTCAAGATGTGAAATTGTACGAGGAACGAGGAAATTTTTCCTTGTCTCTCCAGTTACACTTACGAGGATGAGAATGATCTTTAACCAACTACTATTTTACATAACAGTTTTAATGTTGATTCATTACAGATATCTCAATAGGAAACAACACATTCAGAATTTGCTGAGAATAATGATCTTTAGGGCTCACGTGTCCATATGGATGTACAATAGATTCCACAATTCTCATAGTCATCTCATACGAATTCACAAATATAAAAAAAAATGGCAGTCCTTCTGTTGAAATAAATTTTCTATAGTAGCCCATAACTCAAGCTGTTGTGCAAAGACATTTAAGCAGACCAAGCAGACCACCAGTTTGGTTATATGATTTTGTTATTAATCAAATTCATACTGATGCTTCCATAGATGTTTTTCAGTACACAGATACTCACTCAACCTTCCTTGCTAATATTACAAAGATCCATGAACCAAGAATGTACCGTGAGGAAAAGGCAAACCCAAATTGGATCAAAACAATGTAGGAGGAGCTGGAAGCTTTAGAGAGGAATCAGACTTGTTATTTGGTTTCACTGCCAAAAGGAAAGAGAGCTGTTACATCTAAATAGGTGTTTAGGGTTAAATATGCCACTGATGGATCAGTTTCTCGATATAGGGCCAGGCTAGTAACTTGAGGATATGATTAAGAGTTTGGCATTAATTATCATGATAGTTATGCCCCTATCACCAAGGTGGTCATAGTCAGAGTAATTTTGTCAATCGTAGCTTCGAATTAGTGGCTAGTACATCAAATTGACATCAACAATGCTTGTTTGCATGGGTCAATTGATAAGGAAATTTACATGCTTCCTCCAGATGGCTACACCGAGGCAAATAAGAATCAAGTCTACAAGCTTTCAAAGACACTATATGGACTGAAGCAGATAGGAAGACAATGGAATAAAGCTTTTACTGAGAAGCTTCTGCAGATGGGATTTGTGAAATTAATCAATGATTACTGACTTTTCACCAAAAAGACATCAACAGACTTTATAGCTCTTATAGTCTATGTCGATGATGTTCTTATTACAGGCACTTCCATCTAGCTGATCTAGAATGTGAAACAACAGTTGGATGCTTGTTTTACTATCAAGGACATGGGAGAGGCTAAGTTTTTTTTTGGGGATTGAATTTGCTAGATCACAGCAAGGAATATTAATTTTGCAGACTAAATACACTCGTGGCTTGGTTCAAAATGCAGGATTGTTGAATGCATAACCAGTCACCAATCCTTTTCCTTCAGGGGTTCAATTGACTATTGATTCTGAGTTGTATGATAAACCAGATAGTTATCAAAGGTTAGTGGGCAAGTTGTTGTATCTGGGCTTTACTAGGCTTGAAATATCCTTTGTGACTCAACAATTAAGTCAATACATGAATGCTCCCACAAGAATTCAGATGGATATAGCCTGGCACGTTGTTAAATACTTGAAATGGTACTGATTCTCTGGGGTTGTTTTATGCAGCTAACAATGGCTTTGATTTGCAAACCTACTGTGATTTCGATTGGGGGAGGTGCAAAGTTACTCGACGATTGTTGACAAGATACTGTGTATTTCTTGGATTGTCACTAGTTTCATGCAAATCCAAAAAGCAGAATATTGTTAGTAAAAGTTTTAGCAGAGGCTGAGTATCGTGCTATAGTTACAACTCTTGTGAATTGAAATGGTTGACATATTTCTTTGTTGAATTTAAACTTAATCCTACCTTGCCTATACCTTTGTTCTACGATAATCAAGCTGCTAGTCATATAGCAGCCAATCCTGTCTTCACAAACGCATGAAGCATGTCGATATTGGCTGTCACATTGTAAGGGAACACTTGGTTTCAAGTTTTATCAGCACACTTGGTTTCAAGTTTTATCAGCACACTTTATGTTTCTTCCTCTTGTCATATTGTTGATTTACTTACCAAGCCTTTAACTTCTGCACAAATGCATTCAGCATTAACTAAGATGAAGTTATTTCAATGTACTTCATCTTGAGGAGGGGGTGTTGGTTTCAAGTGTGGCTGTAGAAATGCAATCAAATGAGCTAGCGTTGAGGAAAAAGTAGTCAAAGGAGTTAAGGAACTGTTGTAATTAGTTACAGGTCTATTATGAGCCGTTAAAGTTGTTCGCTTTAGTATGTAATTTCTGTTAAATGTAATAGATGTAACAAATTAAATTCTAGTACTTCTCAGCTCCTTCAGCACAAGCTACCTATATAAATACATTGTATCACTTTTCATCATTCAATATACAATTCTAACATATTGTCCTTTGTGATACAAAATCGATGCGGTGCCAGGACGGAGAACGGCACTTCTCCTACCATCATTATTTAAGAATCAGATGTTTGGTGCCTTAGAGAACCATAGGAAAACAAAATTTTTAGTGAAGAAACGAGAAAAACAAGGATTTTGGAAAATGATACTAGGTTGATTTCGTTAAATCTTTTTTCTCTCTTGCGTCCCTGAGATGACGTTCTTGTCCTCCCTAGCTTTGCCTATGATAGACAATTTACGTAGATTTATTTGGTAAGAAAACTGACACGCACGCCTTACTAAAATGCCGTCTTCTGTTAGGTATTGAATTGCCAGCTGCTTTCATTTTTAAGACTACCATACCAATACCACTCATGAAAGAAATCCAATCCCAAAAAACAGGAAAATGCATTTTCATTGAATATACCATAATTCGTGTACATATCAATTTCATTTGAACAAAGAATAGAGATGATACTGATGAGAATCGAGATGGTCAGGGCAGAATGACATCTCACAAGCATTCAGGTACCAATTGCTTTCATCAAAGCTTTAAGACTCGTGTTATTTGCAAAGCCAGATTCAAATCTTGTGACAGACCAAGCATTGTGTTACAGAAACTTTTGCCACGGAATATCAGCTAAACCACCTCCCTTGCACTTGCACCATATGTATGTGTGAGAGCACCCATTAAGATTCTTGAAGCACTAGAATCAACTCATCAGCACACTTAGCCAACAAACCACCTCTCCTGCAGGAAAATGAGCATAACTATATTACTAAATTATGAACTCAAATGGTTCAGGCTTTCAGAAACCGGTACTGAAATCCAAGTTCTCCTCTGTTTTGGAAGTCAAGAAAGTGGAGAGGAAAAATTGAAAAAGTATAGGAAAGAAGAGAAGAAGACTCAAGAGAATCTCAATAAATGAAGATACCTTTTAAAAGTTAAATTATATTTATATACAAGACTAAGTAACACGTGTAAAATAAATCAAAGCTAACTAACAGCTGTATATGTGCCCTTTTTGGTTAAAGCTAATAATCTTTTATATTGAGCTTTGACTTTCTTCTTTCTGCTGACCTTATTTCTGGTAGTATTAACAATAGGCTTAATTAGCAGGAAAAAGAAGAAAGACAGGACGCTTGCCTGATAAGGGATGGCAGAATCTCCTGAATTTTTTGCAGCTGCATAAAGCACTGTTTGCAGCATTCTAATCTGCATAACCAAATTGCACTCAGCTCTAGGTTCTCTGTGCAAAATAACTATAATTAATCGATGCATCTATCAAAGCCACCTTTTTTCTGCATGAAGATCGACCCCAACAGCTGGAGGTGCTGTAACAGCTGACCATATTACTGGGCCAAACACTGCGACAAGCTTCAATAGCATCTCCAGCGAGACCTTTGCATTTCTACAAGGTTACAATAAAAGTTGCATAATTGTGAGAACTTCAGCTTCTGCCATTTGAAATGCAGGTTGATACATTGACTTTTTTTTTTCTCTAGATCTAGCATAAGGTCAGATTGAGAATTAAACGAACATCTTTATGAGTTGTTCTTTCAACAACCAACCCCTTCTTGTTCTATCTTTGTGATTTTGTTAGAGAAAAGCATAACGGTCTTCTAACTGCTACCAAGTCGAGTAGCCAACCCCATGGACGGGGTCGGGAATGCTTACTACTGCACCGTTAGAAGTAAACTACACATTTCCGTAAGGCCCTTAGAATATTAATTAAAACTGCTGGTTATAGAGTAATGCGGCTGAAATTAGGTTAGATTGGCAATAATTCCAAGTTAGCAATACTAGAGTTCAAATTCAACAACAATTACCTCTCCAGCTTGCTTTCTAGTAAGCCTACAAGCACAGGAAGCAAGCAAGAAAATAAATACAAGCTGACAATCTCCATTTTCTCCATGAGAACACTGATAACATCTGCTTGCACCTGGGAACGGTTGGATTACCATCAGAAAAATCAGATACCCAGAACATGCTTTTGGTAGTTCTCAAGAAAACCTGAAACAGAAGATAAGATCTTATAAATACCCACAGAATGATCTGGCAATTTCCTCATGGCATTAATAGCTCCTTCCATGTCATTTCGTTCCCAGAAATGTCTGACAACCTGCAGAATCACAAAAGAGCTACTTAGACTAACCAAATAGAAGACATGAGAAGAATCTATAACAAAACCTATAGAGAAGAAACAGTGACAGTGCTGAAACATGCACAAACTTGTCCCCAACTGGTCGCAGATATAGAAGTCTCTGATAGTAGCATCCTTCATTGTACAGAAACTTTTTACAAAGTCAGGACTGAACTACTATTTTAAATTGAAAAAGACGACACAAAGGATAGAGATGATATGTCATGCCATCATCTAGAGGCATTGTGGTGCATAATTAGCTGTAATTTTACCTGTAATTTTGTCAACCGGGATTTCAGGGCACTCAAGAATATGTCATGAGTTTGCATCAGATCTTCACTAATATTCCTACCACTGGAAGAGGTTGGCTCGTGCCCAGAAATCTGAGGATCTTCTTTCTGTCATCCAAAAAAGGAAGCTCACTTTTCTTGATATTAGCTATAAACTAACAACTCAGCAACAATAACAAATAACAGGAAAAGGTATTCTCAGACCAAGCTATATTCGCACCACTTAAGGAGAGTAAGTAGTAGGTTCAGAGACCAGAAATGCAACCAATAAAATAGTCACTTAGAAGATAAAAAACAATGTAAGCAAAACCCAGTGGAGTTCAGCTAGAATGAGTGTCTTACACTATTACTCAAAAGGGTTAGTCTTCGACTTCACATTTCACTGTTCTTATAATCTATTAAGTACAAAACAAGCTGTATTCAACAGATGTTCAAATGAATTGTAAACTTCTCCATCAAGACCATAGAAAATTTTCATTAACTATCATACCAGTATGGGGTGCCGACTACCCGTTTCACAGGTACCATGAGGAGTCACAGTAGCTGGGGCAGTTGACGTTCCATCTCTTTCAGGTAAGATGTGAGGGATCATGCTAGATGTGGAGGAATGTTTCCAGTTAGTTTCATGCACAAAACCAGAAGTGGGAACAACAGGCATCACATCTGTCTTTGGTATAATATGTGAAGTCTTATTGGATACCGAGCTGGCATTACTATTAGTTGCAGGTACGATAGAAGGGGCTGTGTTACATGTTCTATCATTTTCTGGTATAACTTGAGGTGCCTTATCAGATGTCATGCTGGCTTTTCCATCAGTTTGGAAACTGCTTTGAGGGTTCACATCAGTGGCAACTATAGGTGTCCTGCTTGTGTCAACTACAGCTTGAGGAGACCATTGTTTCACTTGATGCTTATTGGTAAGTTTCTCCCGTCTTTCAAACTTCTCAACCAGAGTTCGAATCCTGCCTGCCACAACTGCAACTGCAAGAATGAAGATTTTTAAATTGACAATTTTTCCAGGCAGCTAAATATTCCAAAATAATGCCCAGCAACCCAACATACCTCCATTGACAATTTTTACAGAGCTGATCCCTTTACTGTCATCCACAGATTCACCTGAAAAACAAAAAAATTTTCTTTACTAGATACCGCTGAAGTAGACAAACAGGATATGAAAAGTAATCACAAATGAAAAATTTTCAACATGTATTCTAGGTGGTTGTAGCTTGATCAAAAGCTGGGACAAAAATGAGATTTTGGTGGGACAAAGAACAAACTAAGGGAGGCATCAAACTGTAGATATTAGAAGAAATTCATGCCACCACATCTGGTAAGTCACAATTAACAGACTCCATAGAATAAGCATTGTTTGTGTTATTGTATGAAGAACGAAAACAAGAGATGGTACACATAAAAGAAATAGATGTGAATCTTAATACAGTGACATAAGTGATAAAAACAAAGATTGTATAACAAATTCAAGAAATTGGATCACTCAGCAAGTTTGATTTTCAAAAAGCATACTTGCAAGACAGCTTTGGCTTGTGTTTTTGTTAATTTAATCAAAGATAAGGGAACATAGAATTGATTCGGATATCTGAAACAAAATTACTCTGGAAGAACTGTCAATATCATGATCAAGGGATAAAATCTAGGGAAAGCGTGTGAGAAAGGAGATGACGTGAAAGAAAGGATTGATAGGATGATGTTTTCAGGTGCTGAAACTTACAGTTTTCTTGCTTAGACATAATATCTGGTGAAAAGTTTTTTTCAATCTTTTCAGCTACATTCTTGATATTGGAACTCATTTCCTCGCTGTATTTTTGAGCTCCACCTATTGGTACAATAGGGTTTTGCAAGTGTTCATCAATAGTACAGCCCTTCATGTGTGCCATATTGCTAAACATTCCAGACTCTGACAGTTTCTCAACATCGTTTTTGCTATTTGATGGCCTCGGAACATGTGCTGGTCTAAGCAACATGCCAGGTTTTGTCTTTGAAAAAGTGATAATATCCCTTCCAGAGTTTGGAAGGTCCTCCTCAAGAGGAGTTTCTCGAGGGACAACAGCTGGTGCAGTAAATGACTTGTTAAGTGCCTGCCTGCTTGCCTTAGCATTCAATCCCATCACAGGGCTCTGCCTCTGTGTTGGCGGAGTAGATCTTTCCTTCATATCCAATGTGGGAACCACTTGTGAAGAACTCAAAGGTGTAACTCTCTGTGAGGTGACAGGGTTTCCGCCAATAGCTTTAAATAGAAAACAGATTTGTTTGTTAGAGAGATCCAGGTAAAAGAACAGAGTGCAGACAATCATCATAAGATCTAGATAAAAGAATGGAGTGCAGACAATCATCATACAAATCCCTACAGGCTATAATTTATTTTCCAATTTGAGTGTACTTATCTAAACAAATAGTACCAATAAAAGATGGTGATGTTTCACGCATTTCAGAATCCAGTAAATCTAAAAGTAAAAATCAAAATTGAAAAAGTAACAGGTATTCAGAATCCATCTAAAGAGGAGAACTCAAGTAAATTTAACACAAGCACTCTACTTTTCTATGTTTAACATTTTCAAAATTTAGTCAGATTCCAAAAGGTTATGAAGCGATCAAGTTTCTGAATGAGGAAAAGTCAACGATAAATCCAATCACAATGAGGTTTTAAGAATGAATTGGTGATAAGAAGCAACAGGTTTCTTAACGGAGAAGTCGTAAAAAGGCACATTGCCAACTTACAGTCCACACATATGTTCTTGATCTCGTGCATCTTGCATTCAGGAGACCTAGAATGTAAAGTTTCAGTGGTTTGTGCAAAATTGTCTATTTTGTCTGGAAATTGAATTCCGGAAGAGCTAAAATTCTGCTCTCTGCAGTCAATTTCTTCAGATATGAAACCAGCTCCATATGGTTGAATAAGCTGAAATGCAACTTCCAATTTCAAGTGGGGTAATTGAAGCAAATATAAAATTCTGATCATTAATTGTTTGGCTCAAAATTTAGAGACCAAAAGGAAAAGAAAAAAGGGACCTTTATATTGGCCACCCAAACCCCTACAGAGTTTCGATAGTATGAGCAACCCAAAAGTTTTCCTTCATGAATGCAAAGGTCACAAAGTGTCGACCACCCCATATCAGCAGCATCATGGCAAATTACAGGCTCCCAAGAATAAACCTGCATTTTGAGCAAAATTTATCACACTTATATAATGTGTAAAATACCTTAGTAAATTTTGTCAGAGAAGAATCAAAACCTTCAGGCTGTCGTCTAATCCACAAAACAGCGTCCTCCCATCAGGATGAAAGGTAATTGAGCGTACACCAGCAGCCTGAACAGAAAAAAAATGTTGTTTTAGAAAAATGGATCACAAAAGTTTAACAGTGACAAATAGAAAAGAAAAGGCAAGGTTAAATTAAAAATTAAGCACTTTGATATAAAAATTTCAAGTTTCTGCTAGACAAAGCAAAAGCTTAGATACCTCTGCTCTAGTAGATCCAATCAATTCAAAGGTTTCCAAATCCCAAAATTTCACAGTTTTGTCTGCAGAACCTGGAAAGTAATCACCTCGTTAGAAGTTAGAAAACAATTGAATGGTAACAGAAACAAACCAAACAAGGAAGAGAGAGAGAGACAAAGAGACAGAAAAAGACAATGGCAAGCAGAATGCTTGACAGTGCCAAAGGGGATGAGGATGAAAAATTGAAGTTAAAATCCTTAGGATACCAAGGAAAATTATGGGGATCATTCTCATTTCTTGTTTTCATTCCTATTTGCCCATACCCAGTCGTATGTAACTATGAAACTGAGAAGAAGAAAAAAAATCCTTGATTCCTTAGTTTTCCCTTCAATAAAGCCAACTAGTGAACTACAAGTAAATGTTGCATAGCTTTTAATTCCCATTAGTGAATATTATCATGGAATACCCAATAATAAAAGAAAACTTGTATCAAAATTTTAATGACTCGTAAGTGCAGAGACGTGGATGTCCAACTCACCAGTGGCCAGGAGAAACTCCAAGGGATGGAAATCTATGGATCTAATATGCCCTTCATGGAATTTAAAATCATGTAAAAGCTTTCCAGCCGTAAGATCCCACACCTATATGACAAATATGGATAAAAATCATTGGAGTAAGAATAAGGAAAGCTTAGTAAAAAGGTCATTGCCTACCTTTACAACATTATCGTATCCACCTGAGACCACCCAGCGTCCATCAGGAGTGAATTTAATGGTACTAATTCCCTGTGTGTGCCCCTTGTATGTGTGAATGCATCCCTTCTTCCTAATATCCCAAAGTCTCAAATTTGTGTCTGTTGAGCCTGATGCGAAAAATTCGCCAAATGGATGGAATTCAACAGCAGTAGAGTTCGCTCTGTGTCCAGTAAGAGTGCGAACCACTAAACTTCAAAGACAATAACAAGTATATCAAAAATCTTTCAAGAAACCGTTCTGGCAATTACATAGGCATTATACCATAATCAACCAAGAATATTGAAGAGATTTAGAAAGGCGGAACACATATGAAGATTGAGTAATTTGGACACTAACTAGGTGGCTTGATTCAAAGCTATCAGATCTGGCAAGTGCTCCCCTATCTCGCCAAAATTATGATGCCACAATTGGCACATCAGAGCATAACCTACTATCCAAAATTTGCTCTAATTTTCACTAAGATAAGAAATTTCAGCTGATTTGTTAACATACTCTTAGCTTCTTCCAAGTCCCACATCTTAATAGCTCCTGTAGAAGCTCCGGCAAGTACCAATACTTCAGCTGCATCAAAGGCTACAGATTCAACTGGACTTGCATGACCACACAAGCTCTGCAAATTCAAAGCCAAATGCGAAATATTATTTCTTAGAAATTATGCCTCATGGCAAGTGGGTCCACTCAAACAAGTGTTCCAACGAAATCTCGAAGTGGGATGACAGTTATGAACCATGTATTTCATGCTTTTGAATCTGTAAAGAGAAAAGTCTTAAACTGAATAACTGGGGACAACCAGTAAGTGGAAATGGTACAAGGACAAGTCAGTTTGAAAAATGAGCCGTGATCATCACATTAACAGAGACATTGATAACCAAATCTGAAACAAGTAGTCCAACTAGAACACACTCCAAAGATGAGCTACATAACTGAAAAGAAGATTACCATTAAGGAAGATGGCTTGCCAATTGCCCAAAGATTAACTTTGTGATCATCACCACCTGTGATAAACAGTCTACAGGCCTTCTTACCAATACTAAGGCAGTTGACATTGTTAGAATGCGCCACAAATTCCTCTATTTTTTAATTCCAGTCAAAGGAACAGCATGCATCCGGAAAAAACACGGAGATGGTTCCTTTTTCTTAAAATACAAGCTCGATAAATAAGAAAAACGAGCCCCAGGAAACCATTTTAGAAAAGAGCTAGAATTTTGTCAGATAAACTAAATTCCAACATCACACACAATAGCAGAAAAGAGAGAAAGGATACGAAGCTTGTAACCACGCTTGGCCATTCTTCAGAGAAACGAGAAAAACCAAGATCGGGGACCTCTATCAACCGGGAGCGTTAAATCGAAACACATCCAAAAGTGAAAGGGCAAGAATTTTTGATTGAAGGGCAATAGTAAGAAGATTATAATTCTTTCTTAATGATCACAATGACTCGAGTGGTGACACAAAATGACTTGACACATACGGAGAAAGTAAGAAACAATGGAATTCAGATTTGATTCGTCTACTTTTCTTCTTTACCCGTTAAATCCAGTTTGGCGTAATGTTTAGTTAAACTCAAACGTCATTGTCTGTATGTCCCGAACTTGAACTTATAATAATCATGTTTCCTCATTTAAACAGAAAACCTACTGGAATTTGAAGACCCTAAGTGAGTACTTAGGATTACTGAAAAGGACTTGTGTATTAGTAGCATTAGTATTATTATCAGACAAATGCAGCAAGTTTGGATATTGACAACCATTTAAAGATTCCTTGAAATTGTTGGTTAGTGTGCAATATGGCATGGCATGGCATGGACATTTGCTTAGACAATTAGTTAAACCCAATTTTCTGGTAAAAGCAACCAAACCATTTAATTCATTTAATAGAGCTAAAAGCCACCAACTTTAAGCCTAACCCTATGTTGTGCCAATGGAACATTACTACTAGGTAATAGGTATTCTATTTATCAAGTAGTTCTTCTTGGTCAAACATTACATTAAACCAGTGATTGTGCTTGTCATGTCTTTGTAAGACAAACACGAGTGCTTGACGACAAGTATCCTACTACAACTACTAGAGCCTTGCCCAAATACTCTTTAACACTCGTATGTTCATTCCTTCTTTGTCTACATTTGACATAACTTGATCTACTGTATATATTTGTGCATATA
>JANIIA010000002.1:42054666-42072109 GCA_027478495.1 Erythroxylum alaternifolium | reverse complement strand
ATATACACACACACACACACACATACATACGTATAAAATATCAAACTTTGTTTGGTTCTAGTTATTAATATTCATATTATAAAATAATATTTTCAACTCCTTGGATCGTTATATTATATTAAACTCATAATTCCTAAACAAATTAAATTTCTATTTCATATAAAATTTTTATTTATTTTAAATTTCATTTTATTTGAAAATAATTTTCAAATTGAATTGAAAACTATTTTCAATTATCTTGACTCTTTTAATAAAATTAATAAAAAATTATCAAAAAATTATACTTCTTACTCATATAATTTAGAAAACTCATTTTTCAAAAGTTTAACAAGTAACACATTATAATCCAATTAGAAAACTATTTATACTTTAATTATAAATTATTTTTAATTAGAAAACTATTTTCTAATATTAAAAAGAAAACTACTTTCAAAATTAAATAAAACATTTTTAAATTTCATTTAAAAAATTCATTTACATTATTTATTTAGAGATTAGTTTCTTAATTAATTAGAAAATCTTTCCTTAATAAATTAGAAAACTTTTTTAAAAAGTACAAAGAAAGCTAATTTTCTTAATTTATAAATGAAAATACCTTTTCAAATTTAAGAAAAATACCTTTTATAATAAATCAAATTGTAAAAAATATAATAATTGTTATGTAGATAAAAATAATTAATTTAATTTATTTCATTCAAATTGAAATAAATAAACTTCAATTAAGGAACATCTTTCTTAATTACTTAATCTTAATTACTTGAAAAGATATTTTTCTTAATTTTAAGGAGTTCAATTAATTACTTTAAATCTAATTCATTTTTTATTCTAAAAAAAGATTTTTATATTTTAATTAAGAATAAATTTAATTATTAATCTTAATTGCATTAAAAAATAATTAATATAATTATAAAATTAATTTTAAAAACTTTTTATATTATCTTTGATTACGAGTTATTTTTGAATGGGCTAAACTAGGAGCTAAACAAGCTCAAATCTAGGTTTGGAATATATCATTTCAATACCCAAGCAACCCTTATCTTAATCTTATGGTATACTATTCTAATTGCCAAATACACCTTATTGCAGGTTAAGACTTCTTTATTCCCAACCAAGAATAACTTAAATCCGATGCCTAAACACTACACTTCTTCATCCTTGGGAAATCTTAAGTCTCACAAACACAAACACAAACATAAACACAAACGCAAACACAAACTATTAGTTTATGCCATACAACTAATCAGTTTGATTGTAGTTTAATGACAAAAAGGCATTATTTATCTTGTACATGTTTAGATGTATATGTAAAATCCATGGGATAATCACATATTGCAAATAAAATTATAATGAGATATAATTATGATATTCATATTGCATTTATATATTATCCCTAAATTGTTCCTAGTCATTATTCTATTGAGCCTCAGACATTAATAAAATATAAAAAGACTAGCACACGTTATGTTAAATACGAACTTTGCAGATTTTAGAACTAGATCATGGTGTTTAATTAAGTTCATACATATGATGTAATTGATAGAATAACAATTCATAAGAGGATGACTTTATGTGATAAAGTCATATGTATTAAATTAAATGTTGATTTAAAATTTTGAAAACTTCAAATTGTTTAAATCGAAGTAGAAATTAAGCATTGAGAATGCTGAAGCACTTCGATGAGATCATTGCAGTAAGTTTTAAATTTTGGTTATCTATAAAGAATGAAATTTTTTAGTGAATACCTTCATAGAGAAATTCATAAGAGTATAGATTTATGTAAGTAGGAAAATACAATATGAGATAATGTATGATGCAATATTATTCTTCTATAGCTATGCCTAGTATAATGATTTATCTTCTATAGTTCCAATTGAATCAATTAGCAAGATTTCATATTAGATATGAAATGCTAAGTCTTTAAAAGAGTTAAAGTTAATGATTGAAAGATGTGATGCTTAGTTGAAGCATACATTATCCATTAAGTTTAGAACTAAATTGGATAATAAAAGGTTATGAGATATCCAAAAGATTGGATATAATCTTACAGACTTATTGAACAATTTGTTTGTTTCGATGAATACTTATAGGAGAATGGTTCTCAAGATAAGTAGTGGGAGTAAGATGAAAATTGAAAAGTTCAAATCTCATAACAGTACATCAAGTTGGAACTAGTGCCTGTATTTATACATTTGATGTATAGTTGAAAGGCAATGAGACATTGAAATATTCACTTTCATGATGTATTCAAAGAGTTTGTTTTAAAGATAATTGTGAATTTATCATGTTTGTAAGAAGGTTAGTAAGAGTATAGTTGTCCTTTTTAGTGGGAGTATGGAGAGCCATATTGCTTATAGAGAACGATAATTCTAATTTTCAATTGTTGAAAATATATTTATCCAAGAACAACTCTTATTGGATAAGAAAAGGTAATAACTTAATTATAGGAATCAGATTTATAGAGATAGACTGGAATTTGTTTAACTATTCTAAGTCCAAATACGTAGATAATGTACTAACGATGTTAGTATTTGAGATATCTGATAATTGTGAAGTATTAAAGATATCAATTATTCTATGCATAAGTTAATATTTGACTTTAAAGAGATAAGGATATTTACTTTAGAAGTAAATCCTAGTTAAGGACTATTTTACTTAAGAACAATATCATACAAGATTAGAAAGTTCTCAATGTAGCAATGGTTACTAATTGAGCCATGATACATTTTTTAGTTAGTAAAACTGAATAATTGTATCCATAAGTTCTTTAGTGAACTTGATATAGTTCATTGCATTGTTTAAGATAGTAATGTACTGTGAAACATTAGAGTTATTAGGTATGCAAAAGTAGTTAAGGTCTCATTAAAGATCCAAGGATGTATTTAGGCAAATTTTCTTAATAATTATGATAATTAAGATAAAATTTGTAAAATCTAAGCAAATGCTCACTATAGAGAATCTTATAGAATTCTCTCATTAGGCCACTATCCTAGTAGTAGTATAATCGTCATATGGTAATATGTTATGAGATTGGCTTAGTGCAATTGGGAGATTGTTAGTTTATTTCCTATAGCCAATCAATTTAGTGACAATTATTTAAATGCATTATTTATCTTATACATGTGTAGATATATATGATAAAATCCATGGGATAATTATATATTATAAATGAAATTATAATGAGAATATAATTATGAGATTCATATTGTATTTATGTATTATCCCTAAATTTTTCATAGTCATTGTTCTATTAAGATTGGACATTAATAAAATGTAAAAAGATTAGCAAGCATTATGTTTTTCCTTATAAAGGAATTATTCGATCTTGTAGTTTAAAGTATGGAGATATTTAAACAAACACGTAAGTGATTGTTAGATAACAAGTTCACTAAATAGATCCGATATGAGAAATCCATTTATAACATTACTTGTATGTTTATGGAATCCTCATTGTGATGATTGTATAAGTGATCCTTGACTTGAGGTCACCAAAGTTATCTTGTATAGGGATTGCTATATTTTGATACTACTTATGACCTATTTAATCATAGGACAATCAATCAATAGTCATTAGATGTAGCATGAACTATATGAAGGTAGTTATGTGATCAAAATATGATTCATTATCCTAAAGTAATTAAGGAAAATGTTTCGTATTTCTCAATTAGTACTAATTCGGAAAATCCTTGGACAAGGTAGAATAACATTTTGTAAATAGTTTACAAATGTCATTACTTGAATTGATAGCTAATAGTGGAGAACTAATATGATTGGACTCAAAATAAAGTAGATATTAATTTCATACTCTATGTCTAATCAAAACATTGTATGATGAAAGTATTGAATTATATGAAAAAATCATGTACGGAAAGGTTAGTCAAAACTTCTTTGACATTCTTAAATATTTAGGTAGTTATAATGCGTTACTAGATGTTAATTTTGATTTATGATTATAAATTGTTTAATTGGAGAATTAAAGATAAATTAAAAGGAGTTTTGATTTATCTAATTCTAATTATGAAGTAGAATTATAATTTATAATCATTGTCAACATATTTAGGAACCTAATGAGCCTCATATATAGAATAGGTTGAAGAGAGCAAAGTTATTTTTAATCAAGTTGAACTTGATTGTAAAGTTAAAGATTAAGATTAAATATGATATATTTAATTAATAAGGATCAATATGAGATAATGGATCTCATTTAGGCCTATTAGAATTATTTTTAATTCTAATTTTACTAAAATGTCCAAAGCTTATTATAAATAGGCTTAAACTTTATATAGTTAGCACTTCTTGTTTAAATGTCTCTGTAAGAATTTTCTGAACATATTATGTGGAGAACATGATATCATTAGAGGTCGCATACTTGTGCAGCTACGGTGATTAAGACAGATTAATTTCAGAAATGGTTCGAGGGATGTGATAAGATAAGGATTAAGTTTCAGAATAAGGTACGAATTAAATTTCTGTTTTATTATAATTTATGTTAATCATTTTATAGAATTAAAAGCATCTTAATTTTTAAAAAATTAAAATACGAAAATATTTTGTGATTATTCCGCTACGATTGGATTCAAATCCTAACTCACTTTCTAACTCACTTTCCCAACACAAACCTCTTTTGCTGACACCTTCCATCACCACCTCACCACCTCCCACAATCTATTGCCATTGCCTTCATGGAGCTCCTCGTGACTCCGCCACCTGTCAAAATCTCCGCTGGTGACAACCATTGTTCTTCTGCACAATTTGGAAGACACATCGCCAGTAGACTTATGAAGCTGTCGCCAGCCATGAAACTGCATTATCTTCTCTAGATGTGCCGCAAACCGCAAGAATTCCTACTCCAACGTTTCAAACATGTTGCTGCCTCTTTGTTCCTCACTTCCGGTAGTCATTACGTCGGCTACAGCCCTGATGAACCTGAGTGATAGCAACAACTTCCTGCAACTTTTAGCCACCACCCAATGCCGTTAGCAATGATTTTTTGTCTCTCGTGTAGCTCACCGTCGACAACTCCTCCAATGGCAGTTACCAACCCCATCTCTTGGACCTTAAGAAAAAACGCCCCCTTATTACACCATAATCGTCGGTAACTCACAAAACAAATCAATAACACAACGCTTACAACACAAGCACACGATTTCTTTTTGTTTTTAGGTTGAAGTTCTCTAAGTCACTACTAAAAAGTGGCCATAGTAGGAGCTATGGGTTTCAAAAATCTATATTTGAGCTGGTCATTTATGAGACAAATGAGGGGTTTAACTTCAAATTGAATGTAGGGTTTTAAAACTTCCGATATGAATTTTTTATATTAAAATTAATCAGATATAAATATGATTTTTAAAGTTTGTGATTTCAATTTCAAAATTCAAGATAACAAGAGTCAAACAATTTAAGTTGACTATGATATCACTATTGGATCTAATCCTGTGAACAACAAAATAATTACAAAATCTATTTCATATGATTTTTTGTAAGCCGTGATCATTTAAAATTCTGTCACATTATTAACAAACAAAACATATAAAGCATGAATAATAAATCGAATTTTATTATAAAGCTTAATATTTTTCCTTGTTGTTTCTCTTGAACTGTTTTTAAAATCGATTTATCTGAATCATTATAGCTACGTAAATATCCGACCTCTAATGATATTTACAGAACATATTTAGAGAACTTTACAACTATTATAGATGAGATTAAGTAAGGAGTGCTAGCTCTCTTATGACCTAAGCCTATTTATAATAAGTTTTGGGCATTTTAATAATTTAATTGAAATACAATTCTAATTTTAATTAAAATTTAATTATAATATAATTAATTATAATTAAATACTAAAATTTTCCAAATAAGATCCAATATTTCATATTGATCGTTATTTACTAAATATATCATATTTAATGATAAAGTTTCTCAAACTTTACAATCAAATCTAACTTATTAAAACATTTTTCTCTCTTCAACTAGTTCTTTATGTGTGACCTATTAGGTTCTCAAATATATTGACAATGAATATAAATTATAACCTTAAATAATTAGGATCAAATAAATTAAACTCCTTTAATTTATCTTTCTGTAATTAAATAATTTATATCCATAGACCAAGATTAGTATGTAACAATGCATCATGAACACCCAAATATTTTGAAATGTTAAAGTAATTTTGACTAATATTTTTATACATGATTTTTTCGTGTAGTTCTAATCACTTTCATCATAAAATATTCCGATTAGATATAGAATATGAAAGTAATATCTACTTTATTTGAGTCCAATTATTTTAGTTCTCCATTATTAGTAATTGATTCAATTAATGTCGTTTATAAACTATTCTATAAAGTATCATTCCACTTCGGTCAAGAATTTTTTAAATGAATACTAATCGAGAATAACAGACTATTTACTTGTTACTTAAGATAATGAATTATATATTGATCACTCAACTACCTCCCTATATCTTATGATATATCCAATAAGTATTGACTGAGCTATCCTTGACTAAAATAGGTCATAAATAGTATCAAAACGTAACAATTTTATATAAAATACTTTAATGATCTCCGGTCAAATGATTACGTATATAATTATCACAATGGAAGTTTTCATAAACAAGTAATGTTTCAAAAGAATTTCTAATATTTGGTCAATCAAGTGAACTTGTTTTTTAATAACCACTCACACGTTTGTTTAAGTATTTCTCTAGTTTAGTATATGAAATCAATTACTTCTTTCATAAGGAAAAAATATAACGTGTATCAGTCCTTTTACACTTTGTTAATATCTTGTCTTAATAGACTACTAACTAAAAACAATTTAAAAATAATATATAAATGTAATATAAATATTATAATTATGTTCTTATCATCATTTCATTTACAATTTATATTGATCTCATGGTACTTTATCATGTACATCTGAATACGTATGAAATAAAGAATATCTTTAAATTATTTTGTTATTAAACTACAATTAATTGATTAGCCGTTGAACATAAATCAATAAACAGTAAACTAATTGGCATACACATAAGTTATCTTAAACATAATCTAAACGTAAATTTAAAAAAGAAACTAGGAGTTGGGTTGTTTTAGAATTTCTAAAAAATATGTCCCCACAATGTCAAATTTTTTAGAGGGTCTCACTATAAATCAATAATCTTTAGAAAAAGACGGTTTAAAGTCTTTATATAAAAAATTTGGGGCTCTTATGTTCTTCTTGAACGTGGATATTATTCTTGGTCTAATGTGATGCAAGTTTTTACTTTTTATAAGTCTGTCTAATTCACTAATATGCAATAGTTTCTTCTCCCTCATACAGGTTTTTTTTTTTTTAAAGTTAACTTTGACTTAAATACAATTAAAATATTTTAAAACATTGATTATTAATAAGACAACTCAAAGAAACGTCATTCATGACCCCTAAACTTATATTTTATAATAAATTAATATTTAAGCCAAAAATTACAAGATATTCTGAATCTCATGCATTAAAATACTAAATTTGAATCAAAACTGAGAAAATAAATACAAAAAGGTCAAGGAATCTGCCGACACCTGCAGCACTTAACCTTCACCTGCAGCATACTTAAACCTTCACCTGCACCTCCACACCCCATTCTATTTTGTTTTCATATACAAGAGACTCTTGTCCTTTTGTTGCTTTTGGACAAAGAATGAGATTCTCTTGATAATATTGGTCACGTTATCACCACAAAAAAAAATCAAGTAAATGCATTAGCCAAGTCTTCATACCAACTATTTCTAATAATTACATGAAAACAATAAAAAGTCCTGGTTTCCATGCCCGCTTTGCTTTACACTGCAAATCAAGAGATCTTTTACTCTGTTACATCTGCAGAAGGTCCTGGACTATTTCAGACATGGCTGGCCTAAACTCTGGATCCCACTGCACATCCAACAATGGATTCAGGTGATTAGCCCTTTAGTCAATCATTGCAAATTCAGAATGGGAATGTTTGCCTAATTAAAGGCTTAAGTGCTGGTGGGAACTAGAAGTTGGTAAGAACTTATGGGACTTGTCAAACAAGACTTTACGTACTCACCTGGAGACATCTAGCAATTGTATCCGCCAAACGAGATAAAGACTTGACAGGAAATCGTCCTCCTAGAGAAGGGTCAACCATTCCACATAAAGCATCTATATCATGAAGCTGAGGAATCACCCATCTAACCAGATGCTGCTCTCCTCGCGGCCGGGACCTATATAAATTTTCCAATGAAAGCACAATAGATGATATGTTAGTTCAGTTTCATTAAACCACTGAGGTGGCTCTGGAAGCGAGCTTAGACTTTCCTTTCAGGGTATCATTGACCTGTCATATGTCTTCCTTCCAGTTAGGAGTTCTAGCATCACAACCCCAAAGCTATAGACATCACTCTTGCAAGTACAGCTTCCTGATTCACACTCTGGAGCACTATAGCCATAAGAACTGAGTTGGTCTCCAGTTAACTGAATACAGAATCAATAGAGCTAATCATCACAAAAGCAAATAGATAGATAGGGAGAATAACTATTTTTCAGACCAGATAATAGGTAAATGCAAAGTTTTTTCCTTTCAGAAAGGCACTTGCTTAAATTCTAGTAAGCTACATAGATCGAATTTGAAAAGAAGCAAATGCTCAGCCAAAATTAAGACATTAAACTGTAACATTACCTCGGCTGCAGTGCTACATGCTTTTGGAGGAAAACAACAGTCAGATACATGCGCTACAAGCTCTTCATCAAGGAGAATATTTGTAGCTTTAAAATTCTGATGTACAATAGGCGGTTTACAAACCTCATGCAGATGCCTATAAATAAAGAGAAGACAAAGTGACAGGTAAACTCTTTCACTTGCAAGCCTTGATTGAGAAAATGTCAGATCTCTAATGATGCAACCAAGACAGCCGATAATCAACAGCAATGAGCAGCATCCATATGAAGTTCTTAGGTTTAAAAAGGGGGTGGCTCGACTTACTGTAGGGCTCTTGCCGCTCCTAGTGCCAACTGTATGCGTGTATTCCATGAAAGGTTCTTATGGACCTCATCATCTACATGCAGTGCATCATAAAGTGTCCCATTCTTGTAATATTCAGAGACAAGTATATGCTGACCATGGTCGTTACAGTAACCAACAAGATCCACAATGTTGGCATGTTGAATTTTTGAGATATTAGAAACAAGTTCGAGGAATTTATCATCAGTCAATTCCCAAGCTGTACTTCTTAGTTTCTTTACTGCAAGTAACTAAAAAAAATGATGAAACAGAGAAATCAATCTACATAAACCTAGCATCAAGAGAAAAGTAATCATGTGCAAGTTGAAATATCATTTAAAAGGCCCGCTTGCATGAATTGAGAGACACCTGAACGTTTACAATTTTGACACAATACTAGCCAGAAATATAGTTATATGGAACATGAGGACAGACAGAGATATAGTACATGTTATGATACAGGTCTTGCTTCAAAGAAATGTATTCAAATGGAATTCCGTAAACAGTTCAAACCAATATACACTCAATATTCAAGATAGGAGAAAGAACCAAGATTGAGAGCAAATTCATCTTTAGGCTCTATCATATTACACACATGATAAATAATAATTTCAACCATGTCAAATAGAAAAATTTACCTTTCCACCAGGAATCACAGCCTCATAAACGCTCCCAAAGTTACCTTCCCCAATAAGGTTCTCTTCTGAAAAACTATTAGTACATTGCTGAAGTGTTGCAACAGTAAATGACTTCAGACCTGTAGTATTCATGTGAAGTTGTTTGGGCATACTTGAATTTACGGTGACCTTGTCAATTGGAAGCCTTGGGATATGTGCATATGGCTGCTGCACTTGCATATGATGCAGATCTACTCCAGTCATGTCTATCTTGTGATCTGTATTATCTCTTGAATAAGCACCCATTCCCTTCACATCTATCTCACATTCAATTGGATTTATTCCCTGTCCTCCCTTATCTAATTCACCACTTGACGGTGTTGGAACTGCTCAAAAGGGTTATTTCTCAAGTAAAATTGTAATTTAAAAAAAAAGAAAAGTCATATACAAAGTTTTTCAGTTACAAAAAGGAAATACTGTGTCACCTTTCTTGCTTTGGTCGTAGCATTGTAGAGAAGAATTATCAATAAAACTATTTGCTTGGCCCTTATATACGCGTGAATCATGCCTCTTAGCAAATTCAATGACCTTTTTCTTTTTAAAGAATATCATTGACAGAACACAAATCCCTAATGCAATAATTGTAACTCCACCAGCAAGAATACTCCACATGAACCTGATATTTGATCTTTCTGAATTTGTAGGGTGGAAGATAGGGGGTATAGGAGATTGGTCAGGCATTGGAGGAGACGCAATTGGAGGAGATGCAATTGGAGGAGATGCAAGTGGAGGAGGAGAATAAATGATGGTTGTGTTGAATGGATTTCCATCTTTTCTGCAAATCAGACGTTGTTGTTACCATAGGGAAATACAAAAATTAAGTACTAACGTACAAACCTAGAACCTCAGAAATCCAAATGGTTCATAACATTGGAAAATTTTCATAAAATGACAGTAATGAAGGCCAACTGTATTTAAAACTATGTTTTGGGCTTATTAAATCCTCTTTATTTCAAGAGAATACTTTAATCGCCAAGAAATTCAAGAGTATCGATCACTAATTTAATGGATTCATATCAACCCAAAAAGCCTTATACAAAATCAGTATTATTGCTTACCTAAAATTTGGAATTGTCAGCAGCTTTGCAGGGATAGGCCCAGAAAACAGATTGTTCTGCACATTCCTATGAAGTGAAAATGGATAACACGAAACAACCAAAGCATATTATATGAAAAAGGTGTTAACAAGGAAGTAATATTGAAGAAAAAGAAAAGGTTATAAGGCAATACAGATCCTGAAGGGGTAGATCCTGTAAAACATGAAGGGTCCCCCTAAGCTGATTGTTCTGCAACTGCCTGCAACCCCAAATCACATGTAAGTTAGAGAAGCATCACAACCACAATAAAATGATTGCAAGAATGTAGTAGAGATGCTCACAATGAGTTCAGAGATGACAAATTTCCCATTGACAGAGGCAGCTCACCATTCAGAGAGTTACCAGACAGATCCCTTTTCATAAGATGGGGTCATTAGAAAATGCAGACTACAATAGATTCAGTGGATAAAGTGTAGTTAACTTGAGGTGCATACAAGGTTGTTAAGGTCGTCAATTGTTGAAAGGTATCTGGTATGACTCCACTCAGAAGATTATTGCTCACTGACCTGGGCAAATTAAACCAATATTTCAGTCCAGAAATGAAAAAAGAAGAAAATCAAACAACTTAAATCTGAAAAAAAAAAAATACACTTCTAATTTAAACTTACAAGTAAGATAACTGACTTAAGGATGATAAGCTATCTGGGATCCTTCCATTCAATTTATTAGAACCAAGAGATCTGAAAATCGGGAAAGTAAAAGCATTTAAGGTTCCATAAAAAGGAAAAAAAGAAGAAGTAAATTTATTAAGATAAATTATGTATCCAACCACAGGTGAAGTACACATACAGATTTTGCAAAGTGGGCGGCAAATTGACCGGAATACTCCCACTAATGTGATTGTTGCTGAGATCTCTGCCTTGAAAAATGGCAAAAATTACAGCATAGCCCATGCACAAAACCACACAGAAACTTCCATTGCCTCAAAAACTTAGATCTTTCGCAAGCCCGAGATAAAACTCGTTAATACCAAAACTATGACAACCTTGATGGCTAATTAAAAACACTTGTAGTACCAAACATATTACTATTAAACATGCAATACAGTTAAATGCCTGTTCTACCAACAAGTAAATCATACAGATGCACTGCTACGAAGCTCATAGTTCATTGAAATAATTACAATTACATACATTTGTAGAATAGAATTGAAGAGCGGTAAGCTCTCTGCCACAGTTCCCCCCAAATTCAAGCCATTTAAGTTTCTGCATAGTCGAGACCTTTCATAAGAAAGTATTTGAACGAAACCAAACACATAAAAGTACAGAATGAAGCCAAAACATACAAATTCGTTATGTTGGAGAGGACACAGCCAACGCCTTGCCAATTATCGCCGCACGGGTCTCCCCCAACGGGCATCCACCCCATTAAAATCGGGAAATTCAGATAATACCACAAGCTATTTAGTGCCTCAACTGGGAACATTTTAGAACACTTTAGTTTCATCAATATGGGCATTGAAATTACCTCAAAACGAAAACCAATCTGAATTATCCTCCGAAAGATATTTTAAATCACAGTAATCGAAACACAGCATAGTACTACACAAAGGCAATACCAACAGGGGAAGGACAAAAATATATCTTAAACCTTATATCAGAAACCAAAAATAGAAGGTTTTACCATCACTAGGATCAGTAAAAGCAAGCGAAAACGAAGCCATGAAAGCCACCACCACAGCCGCCGCCGCGGCAACCAACCTTACACACTTCATTTTCCAATTTTTAACTTCCAAAGATCGAAACTTTCGTCGTTTTCGTCTCCTTATTGTGAATATTTTCTCCTATAACAAGCGAAGACGGCAAACGCCAAATGCTTTGGCTTAATATGCAGAAGGCCAGAGACAAGGCAAATACAGAGTGATTCGCCAAGACTACACGGAAATATATGGCAAGTGCATGAATGGTATAAGTGTACAGCATCAAAAGTTTTGAATTGACAATATGGATCAGGTAAGGAAACTAATTATATACGACGACAAACCAAGTGTGGCTTTCAAGTGTGTTCGATAAAATTTAAAAGCTGGCAAAAGCTAACGAAGCTAACGGGTACTGCAATTATTTATTAACGAAAAAAGATGTTGGTGGGCAGTGTGGAAAGTGACTGCTCTGTTTTGGCAGGCCTTCAAGATCACATCTTTTTGAGGTTTCAAGATTAGTAACTTAAACGTCTGGATTAGTGTCTCTGAGCCAGTGTGTCGTGAGATGTCAATCATCTCAAATTGCGCTTGCATTAAACGTCTGATTTCACCTCGACGGGCCGAAACTATATGATCAACGAGAAAACTTCGGCTCAATCCCATGCACCAGCTTGTGTTTTTGGTCTTCAAGTTTATCTTTAAATTTCAAAGAAAAACTAAAAATCTTAAAACATATATTCAATAAATTAATATATTTGTATGGTCCCAACAATAAAAAAGTAATGATTTTAACAAGCCCAGTATTTCTGCGATGATGTTTCTTCTTTTTGCATGCCTTAGTGCTATTCTGTTTTTTTCCAATGGTTAAGTTGAAAGGATTTGCCTTTCATTGCTTGGATTAATGGGTTTTAACGTGCATTAATACAATTTCGTACAGAGACTCATGACCTGTGACAATTGCTAGCCAACATTTATGTAGGACTAGCAGCACTCCTCACATAGATTTTATCTTTTTTAATCTCATGTTTGAGCTTTAATGATTCTTCTTGTAGTATTTTTAAAAAAATATTTTAGTTCTTGTTAACCTTAGATTCACTAATAGAATAGAGTTCTTAAGATATAAATAACTATATGCTCCAATAAATTTATTTTTTCAATTTTGAGGTGTACAATACATTTTTTTTATATCACCCAAAAACATATTAACATACTCTTTTACTAAAAATTGATTGCAACAAAAATTCACTTCCATTTTACATAAATAATAAATAATAATGAGAATTTTTGTAAGACATTTCATTTATTATAAGGAATTCAAAATTTTCATTATTTTTGGATATGTATTAAATAAATTATCGATAATAGCTTGTTAATTGATAAAAGTTGAAAATACATATTCTTGCATCTCTTTAAATTCTCTCAAGGATATGGTTTTTGTTCTTTTTTTCAACTATATATTTTTTTAGTTTTGATACTGTTAACTAGTGAGTCTTTCTTATGGTTTCATTTTAGGAGATCTTCTCTTATTCTTTCACTTCAACATATCCCAGTTATCTGCTCTGCCATCGTGGCTCTGGCTTAAATCTATACAATCTTATGAATGATACTTGGTTTATTCTCATTGCACTTGCTTTTGTTCTACTTGCTACAATAAACTATTGCAGTTTTTTTTAACGGTAGATTGATAAATACAACGAATGCTCGATGATTTGTGATTTTAAAAACTCTTCACCTCGTATCTTCTTGATAATTTTTCTTTTTGTTAAAGTTTTAATTTTTGCTACCTAGATTGTTGTGGTTCTTTGATACACATTTTTTGGTAAAGATTGTATTGAATTTTACATGGGGTGGTGAAGTGGAGTTTTTCAAGTTTTAGGAGTGTGATCGTCTCTGATTCTAGTCTTACTCTTCAATATCAAGTTTTGTGCTTGTAAAGGAGTACCAATATATCTATCCCCTTCTAATTGTTTTATCTTTATTGCTACATACATTATGACTACTACTTTTAACTCTTGAATGCATCTTTATTGTAACTATTTGTAAGTTTTGTTTTGTATGTAAATTTCTTGACAAGTACATTTTGTTGACAAGTTGGACATCTTTCTAATAAACTGTTATTATGCTGCTATATTTTTATTTTATTTATTTATTTTTCTGAAGTTATTATTTTATTTTAATTATTTATTATTACTTTATTCTAAGTATTTATTAGTTTTTTAATGTATTTAGTTATTTTATGATATCTTTTATGCTTATTTAAATAAAATAAATGAATTATTTATTTATTTACCTTTTTTAACCTCCATCACTTATTTGTAATTTTTTGTTGTATTATTACTACACTACGTACTTTTTTTGTCATTGTCACATTTGCATGTGAGTCTATCAGAAACAGCCTCTTTACTCTGTAAGAGTAAGGCTGTGTACTATCAGACATCCTCAGATTTCGCATTAGTGTAAGATTCAGACTGGGTGTGATGATAATGATGATTCAATTTTATTCGATATTTAACAGATTTGACGATGGTTTAATATTGATTAAACCTTTAAACTAAACTTTCTATTTTATCGATTTAATTTTTGGTATGATTGTGAAAATATTGATCATTGGTTATAATTATAAGGGAAATTTGATTAAATTTTAGATAGATTATAATATTTATAATAAATAATTCTTATCCAATTTAAAAATAAATAGAACTTCAAATTTTGAACAACACAATAATAGTGTAAATATAAACACAATAATAATAAAATAAAAATAAGATATGTAAATTTATGGATTTTACATATGTGCACAAAAGAAGAGGAGCAAAAACTCCTATTATAACATTTTATTGAAGTCTACAATATGTGAAAGATGGTTTAAATATAAAACTGAGTAACCTATACACACTACAAATAACACACAATATAAAATATAGAATTTTTTTTTAAACAGAGGAAACCATAGTTATTATTATTTTGAATGCGTACTAGGTAAACCTCCAAATTAACGCAATAGCTTGCAAATTACGCCAATCGAATACTCTGCATTAGGCAAGCCCTGTACGACAGGCTCGATCGAAAGAGTGTAAGTAGGGGGATTCGAACATATGACCTTTTGCCCCTATGTTACTCACTCCATCAACTTGACCATCTCTACGGGATAAAAATACCCTATATATTTTTATCTATTTTTTAATAAAAGTTTAAAATTGATGATTTGGTAGCTTAAACTCTAAAAGTACTTATATTGATTTCATTACATAAACTCATATACCTCACTAATCCAAATTATTTGTTTATATTAGCTTGTCATTAGAAATAGTAATTAAACCGAACTTAACCCAGTTTAATCGTCTTGATTGAAATTAATGTATTAAATCTAAATTGATTAGAGTCAACTCGAATCAAATGAATTTAAATTGAGTTTTAAATTACAATTTAAATTTAATTAAAATTTATTATAATAATTAAATAACGATCTAGTGAATAAAATTGTTTAGTTCCTTCATAAAATTTAAGAAAATTATGTTTCATAAACTAAAACATAAAAATACATCATTACAATTTTATTCATTTTATTTTGTATCATGTCAATAAAGGAACAATTTATAAAAATTTTAGAAACATATTATTAGCTTATTTAAAAAAAACTTTATTATAACTATGATAACAATGAGAGGTGAAAGCAATTTTTTTTGTAATTGAATAATTAACACTAATTTGAATTTTTTATTATTTTAAAAATATTTTACATAAATTAATGAACGATATATTCAAAATGTCTAGTTTTTAAAAGAATTTGTAATTTAATAAGTAAATTTTTAAATTTTTTATTTAGTAAATAAATGTAGTAAAAATTAACTTTTAAATTAAATTATTAAAAAATTTATTACTTAATTAAAAATTTTAAAAACTTGAACACTAAATTAAAAATTTTCAAAAAATTAAATATTTTAAGATTAAAAATTAACTTTTAAATTAAATTATTAAAAAATTTATTACTTAATTAAAAATTTAAAAACTTAAACACTAAATTAAATTATTAAAAAATTTATTACTTAATTAAAAATTTTAAAAACTTGAACACTAAATTAAAAATTTTAAAAAAATTAAATACGCAATACGCCTAGTCGATTGGAATTGAGAAAATTCTGTCCCTAATCCCTATTGTTACAAACATAGGATTCATGGAGGCCCGCACAATCACTAGCTAATAGAATATGCCTTTCTCTCATGCCCTTTTTTGTTAATGGTTCGATATTCTGGTATCCTAAGCGTAGAGGAACCATACCAATCCATCCCGAATTTAGTGGTTAAAATCTTTATTTTGAGCTATACAATGTTGATTAATTCTATTTTGCCATTTTTTGTGTGGTAGTAATCTAAACAAGCTAATTTGAGATAAATTATATTTATATTGATAAAAACTGGTTTTCTTTCTAAAGTATACATATTAATCAATTATTTTGTATAACTCATCTTTTTATTGATCTGTTAACGATATTGACTCTCAACAAAGTATAAAAGCAGAACACACAAGGCTTGATAAAAGTAGAAATTTCGATATTCAGCCACTGATCTCAATCGACGTGACCTCAGGTTTCTTCTCCTCAGCCTTGGGAATGGTGATGGTCAAGACCCCATTTTCCATTGACGCTTTCACTTCTTCAACCTTAGCATTCTCCGGTAACCAGAACCGTCGCAGGAACTTGCCCCGACCTCTCTCCACGCGGTGCCACTTGTCGTTCTTGTCCTCCTTCTCCGTGCTTCTTTCCCCACTTATCTGAAGAACACGTCCTCCTTCAATCTCTACTCTCACTTCCTCTTTCTTTAGCCCTGGAAGATCAGCTTTAAACACATGCGTTTCTGGCGTCTCTTTCCAATCTAAAGAGAAGGTAGAGAGAAAATAGCTATGGAGATTTAGGGATTTCGGGAAAACCGTTTCTTTCAAGGGGAAAAACCCGATAAGTAAATTGTACAGTAACGTTGGTATATATACACGACTTAAGTAATGAAACTAATGAACTGTACAAATTATTTACCA
>JANIIA010000002.1:42011039-42021503 GCA_027478495.1 Erythroxylum alaternifolium | reverse complement strand
CAAGTGGCTAATAAAAGTTTCTGTTCATTTCATTGTGATGTATTAAATGGTTATACAACAAAGTGGAACGTTTTGGTTAACGAATTTCTGTTCTTTATGTTTATGGTTTTTTAAAAAAAACACATACCGTCTTTTAATTGTTAAGTGATGTGGCACACCACTCTCGCGGGACATGGATTCGGATATCACCATCGATATCAGGTTCGGGTCCAGCGGGAGTGGGGTGTTACATGGAAAACCTATTCAATATGTTAAAATGACAAGTAGAAAAAAAATACAAGTTGTAATGTAACTAATAAATTTCATTCACCAGTATACGAATAAGCACATTAATAAATTCTAAGAAATTTCAATAATTTATTTATTCACCAATATACGAATAAACATATTGATAAACACTAAGAATTTTAGTAATTGTATTTGTTAATGTAGTGTGTGTTATCTAATTATTCATTTTTAGTTTGGGAAAACTTGTCTCTTTAACTTTTTCACATTATTATGTCTTGCATTATGTTACTATGCACATTTCTATTGACTTTTTTACATCCCATACATACGTATATTTATAATGGGTATCATATAATTTTATATTTACTACATAATATTATGATATGTCTTATATATTAGTTGTTAGTGATACATATATGATTATAATGGAAACAAGATCACTTATGTGTAAAAACAAATATTATGTTCTTGGCACCTCCAAGTCAGTGGTCCAAATGGTGAAGTTAGTCCTCCAATAAACTTCCAACCTAATGGTTAAAAGTCTGAGTTGCAGTAAAGGGAACTATAACTTACCTTAACTTTGAAGAAGATGGTTAACGGAGAAATGTTAGTGATGTATGCTAATTGCATTATATTTTTAGTATAGTTTAGAAAGCATAAATGATTTACATGTGAATTAGTACTTAACTGATCTTATATTTTATTTGCGAACTTTATTCTAGCTCTCCAATTAAGAACATGGCACCAATGATTTGCATAAATGAATGAATTTATGCAAGTTTGAGTTGAGTTAAAATAATTTTAGAATGATTTAGAAGAAGGAATCAGAACATGGCACCAATAGGGAGCTATGATACTAAACATGATGGCAACATGGGAACCAACATGAATTCGTATTCAACTCATATTTAACTCATGTTTTATAATACCTCACTTTGTTTCTTCTTATTTTTTGTTAAAGTAATATAAGATCAATATGAGACTATGTTAGAATTGTGATGGAGATAATTTTTATTGAAAAGAAGTTGAGAAGGGTGTAAAGCAACAAGGGGACTAATTCGGGACCATGTTTGACCCATATTTGACTAAATTTCTAAGATTTCATGATAAAAAGAAGAGAAAAGAAAAGAGATAAAGGGGAGGAGATGTTTGGGGGGGGACCAGAAATCAATCTTAAGGAACAAAAGACTTAAGAGTATATCAAGAGAAGAAATCTTGGAGGAAAGTAAGATATGTCAAGATCAATCAAGAGGGATCAAGATTCAAGAATCATGAGCTCGTCCTTATCTCTTGTTTCTTTATTTTTCTTTGTGGATTTTCTTTTTTTAACTAAATTAGGATACAAATTTAGATATGATAACTCTATAATTATGTTTTGATTTAATCTTTAGTTTGGTGAAAGATTTTAGTTTTCTTAAGAGTTATTCATGTTTATATATTATGTTGAGTCAAAGGAATGAGAGTTGAAGATTCAATAATCAGATTCATATATTAAGATCGAAATATGTTTTGTATGTTTAGATCATAACATGAATGATGAGGGTTAAATCGTTTACTCGAGACAAAACTATATTATCTTTTTGTGTTAAAGTGAAACCTATCATAGGAATTCATAAAGCAAATTAATGCATTCTTAAGTTATTTTAATTAGAAAAAGGTTTTGGTTAATTTAACTTGAGGAATACGGGGTTAGTTGTGTGTAAGTGTAAGCGTATAATATAACTATAGGTAGCACAAACGAGTACGGGTCAATCTCATAAGAATTATTAGTTAACTACCAACTATTCACGAACTTAACAAGTTAAACCAATGATTATATATGATTGAATAAAAAAATAAAGTAAATAAGAAATTTAAATATTAAAACAATGTTATGATCAAGAATACATCATTTTATGTATGATTTAGACTCAGTTGAGAAATCTCCTAGGACTTTACTATATTTAACTTTCATTTAATTTAATGAATGCTTTTAGTTTATTAGACTAGTACATGTTCCTAACTTGGATTATATTTGCTCTCAAAATACTTAACTCCTATGCAGAGGTTAATTAATTGAAATTCCTTTTGAATCAAGACAATATAAGAATACTTTACTTCATTCTATAAACTCTTTTAGTGGCCTTAACCTATGAAAATCTTATGACTTTCTCTCAAATAGTTCACACTTAACCCTCTTTATCCATATTATGATCTAGAAACACATCTCATCTTTCGTATCTTAATGCATGAATCAAGTATTTAATCTTCTACTTTCGCTAGTTCAATTCAATTAATGGATAAATCTAAATAAAATTAGATCTTCATTAAATCCAATAGTTGATCAAAATATATAACATCCTAGGTTTATACTACCTAAATCTATATCTCAATTTAGTTTATAATTAAACAAAGAATAACAACTAAAAGATAATAAAGGAAACAAGATAAATGTATTATCATTTTTATCTTTAATCTTTAAAAAATCCTTGTCAAATTTTTATTCTATCTTCAAAGAATGACTAAATCTTGGTCAAAACTAGTGTAGAATAGTTTAAAAAATGACCTTTTGATATTTCTTCTCCAAGGAACTCCTCAAACTTTGTCCCTTTTTTTCTTTAAATTAGAAATCATATCTTTTTAATGAGCTACACAGTCCTAACACAGGTTAGTGCAACTAGGGCGTGTTTCATTTAAAACTCTATAGAAAACTACAATGTTAACACAAGACTTATATGGGTCTATAAAGGGCACTGAGTTTTTCATTTAAGAGGTAATATAGGAGTGTGTAAGGCTACGAAGGAGAAACAAAATCAATTACCTTTAAACAACACCTTTAACATGGTAATTCTTGTAAAATTGCTCTAAGTCAGTTCAATTCTTCTCTAATTTGGCTTATTTTTCTTGTAAAGGTAAAACTAAGACTTGAAATGATAATACTTCTCAAATTAGTTATCCAACCCTTCAAAATCATACAAAATACAATCAATAGACTATAGAAATAGTGCTAAAAGTAATATATATATATATAGGATACATTATGAATTTATTGCTCAAAAAAGAATATATTTTAAACTTAGAAATTTCTATTAGTCCAAATAACTAGGATTAATTGTTGAATTAAGATAAATTCAAGTATAATAAGGTTCTAGGCGGGTTTGATATCTAAGTCTTATCTATCTATTGATTGTTATTCTTAGCCTTATATGATTTACTCCTATTTTTTATTTTAGTTTTGTTTATTTTCATTTATTTAGATTAAATAATAGAAAGACGATTAGTCTTAGTAGATATAGTCCATATAGAATTGATTTATACTCAGTGTTAATTACAACTATAATGGTTAAACAACACGTATTAAGTTTTTGGCACAGTTCATATGAATTTATTTTATTAATTTAGTCATTTTTTCTTTTATTTATGCTTTTGTTTTATTTTTACCAACCTAGGAAATTTTTATTTCTTTTCCTTTTTTATTTATCTATTTATCAATTTATTTATTTTTTTAGAATTTTCTTTCTTGTTCTTGTGTTTGTTATATAGTTTTAGGATTTTGGTATTTATTTCTATAACTATTAAACACTATGGAAGGAAAAAAAGGACACTATTCTTTGGGGGATTATTATATGTCATCACTAATGACAATATTATAAGCTTGGAACGAGAGGTATGATAACATGTATTTAGAAAAACAACTAGTATCAATGGTGCTGAATGAATTAATCAAACAAGTGAGATAAAATTATGATAATATGTATTTGGAAATTCAACTAGTATTAGTGGTGCTGTATGAATTAATCAAACAAGCGAGACAAAACTATGCTTTACATAAAAAAGTGTGTACAATTGAAATAAAAATGCAAATATAGATGTGTTCTTAATGCGCTTCAGCATTATGTTATTATAATGGCCCACTCTACGACTACCTTTCTAACATCACTGGTGTGCCCATTTTATCAAAGTAGCATTGCTTATTTAATGGTTGCTAAAGTTAAGAATGATCATGATGGTAATCAGGACACCACCTTAGACATTAGAGATATTGGTTTCCCAAAGTTTAAAATTCAAGAAGTTATGGAACTTTAATAAGGGAAGCAATAGCCTCAAGGCACTATCAACAAATAGATCAATTGAAAAAAATGGGTAGTCAGCACTCAGGAAGAATTATTGTAGATAATGAATGAGTTGATAAGTTATGAAAATTACTTCGATGTATTTGTCAATCAAAGCATCCGATTGTTCATCAGTGATTATTGTGACATAAAATATCAAAGGCTAGATATTAGTGCTACACCTAATTGGTATATACATATGTAGAATCATAGAGGTCCATTTGGTATGTAAAATTAGGGAATAAACAAGAAAATGTGAAATGATTCTATTAATGAAATTTCTAATTGATTTTGTTTCTTTTTGTAAGTGATACTATTATTATACTTAAATTATTCTAAAAGGGTGGATATTTTTTTATTTAATTAGAATGAGTTAATGTAGTTTTTGAGTTTTTATTGATTCTTATTGTATAAATTTAATTTGTCAAATTTTTAATTATATTAAATATTCACACCTTTTTATTTTAAATAATAATGAGAATTAATTAACATAAGAATAAAAATTGAGATGTTAAAAAATGAATTAAATTAAATTAATATTATTTAATAATATAATAAAAATAAAAATAAAATTAAACATAATTTTGTTTTCAGTTTTTATTTCCAATTTTAATTAAATAATTTTAATTTTTAATTTTATTATAAATCTCAATTAAACAAATTAACATTAGTAAAACCAAGCCAACCCTGTCTTTGGCGACTATATCAAATTTGGCATTAACACTTGGTTTAACTCATAATTGGCTTAATTGAATTGATTGATTAAGGTCCCCTAATACAAAGGTGTTAAACATGCAAATAGATAATAATTAAGTAATCTTCTTTTACCTAAATTAGCAATCCACATTACTAAGAGAGGACTAGCTTGATTAATCTAGATAAGCAGCCCTAAAGCTAAACATAAAACGACATATTTTATAGTCCCTAATTTCTCTTTGCTTTTGTTGATAATCTAGTGATGAAACCTCTTGCTCTTGTTGTATTTTTTATATTGAGGAGAACTTAGCTTATGAACTTTAAGTCATCTATAAAGGTGTTGTTAAAACTATCAAATTTCTTTCACATCAGATATCATGAATGAGAGTACCCGTGGCACATTTAAAGAGCTTATAATCACCCTTACGGGTGGTTTTTTGTAACCTTGAAGCCCAAGAAACAATACTATCTCATTTTGATTACATTGAATGTCAAGTGAAACAAAGATTAATCCTCATATTTTCTTTGTGAAGTTGCATTTAAAGAAAAGGTGGTTGAGATCTACTTAAGGGTACGAGTAAATCAAACATGATATGTCCTTTATATGGAACTTCAGAGAACCTCTTATGTTTAATTTGCCTATGGTAGCCATCTAAAGTAATATAGAACAAGTAGGGGGCAATGTAGCGTCCTAAATCAGCTTGCACCATTTAACCTACTGTATTGGCTCCCTAGTTATGGATTTGTATGACTGAATTGAGAATCTACCTTACTTACCTAGCTACCAGATGATTCTATCTTGGTTTGAGGAGTCAGGTGAGTAAGTAGGTAGATTAGGGAGGAACACCATGGGGCCTCTTATCGAGTTAATTGGCCAGATCCATCTACTACCATTTATAAAAGCCTAAACTTTTGCATTCTTTAGTATTATGGATATCAGATGCTGGTTGGTTTAGCTTATATGGTAGGCCTATACCCAACCAGTTATTAAATGAGAAACAAGTATCAAATCCATTTCCAATTTTATGCTCGATGTAAGGTTGCAAGGAATTTCTCAACTTCAATATTTCACTTAGTGTTGAGGAAATGCTAGCCTTAGGTGATATCTTCCAAATGCTTGCTCCTTTCAGGAATTACTGGTGAAGCCATTTGAATTATAAGCTCTCTTTGTCTTTACATATTTGCCACAGTTTTTTAGCTAGAAGAGTTTTACATGTTTGTTTAACTGAGGATGTTCTAAGCCCACCAAATTCTTTAGGAGTACAAACAATGGTCCATTTAACTTTGGATCTCTTTGTGGATGTGCTAGTGCCATTCTAGATGAAGTTTTTAACATGGTTATCAATCTCCTTTTGTACCTTTTTAGGAATAGCAATGTTAGAGCACCAATAAATTTACATATTGCTAAATATACTAAAATCAGTTGAACTCTACCACTACAAAAGAGAGTTTTAAGAGTCCAAATTCTCAATTTTCTTTGAATTGTTTTTATAGGAGTTACACAGTTTGATAAGGAGAGCTTCTCGTTAGAGATGGAGACACCCAGATATTTGATTTAGAGCTTTCCAATGGGTATTTCAGAGGAATGAATATGATCCTTGAATTCCTACTTTACTCTTGCTGAGATCAAGACACAAATTTTATTCTTATTGCAACATAGGCCAGACATGTTCTTAAAAGAATCCAAACAACTAAGGAGGAGATTAGATGAGTTTAAGTTATCACCTAAAAGGAGAAATAATTCATCACAAAAGAAATGTTCACCACATCTAACTTACTGCATTTTTTTATGAAATTTAAACCTTAACTTAGGGGTAATGTTGAATTTGATTAGTTTTGATAGCATTTCAATGGTTATTGAAAAGAGATATGGAGATAAAGGATCTCCTTGCTTGAGGCCCTTAACTCCCTTAAAGACTTTGGTAGGTTCTCCATTTATTAAAATAGCATAAGAAGTTGTTGTAACAAATCTAGATATCTTGTGAGTGAATTTACCTGGGAATCCCAAAGCCTGCATTGCCTAGAAAATAAAGCTTAAATTAATGGAATCAAAAGCTTTTACAAAATCTATTGTTATAACATAACTATTGATGCATTTCTTCATTTAATAGATCTTGAATAACTCTTAAATAAACAAAATATTCTCATTGATGCTCCTTCTCTGGATGAAAGTAGTCTAACTTGGATTGATGATTAGAGCAAGAATTTTCTTGATTATGTTTGCTAGGATCTTGGTTATTATTTTATAAATTATATTGCAATATGCAATTGGTATGAAATCTTGTATTGTGAATGGAATGGTTACCTTGGGGTTTGAGATGAGATAGGTTTCGTTTAATTCCAACAATATATGAGGACTATTAAAGAAATTTCTTATAGTATCCACCAACATATGACCTATAGTATTCCATGTGTGTTAAAAAAATCTTACATTAAATCCATCTGAACCCAGAGCTTTGCCAGGATTAAAGCCAACTAAAGATTGTTTGATTTATTTAGGTGTAAATTCCTTAATCAAATCAAAATTTGATTTTGTTGGAAATGAGTTGTTCAGGTATTGTTTGAAGTCCTTAAGAAATATGTTATCTTCCTGGCTTCCATCAAGTAAAGAGCTGAAGTGAGTAAAAGTTAGTTCCTCAAGGTTTTCCTGCTTAGATATCAGTTTTCTAAAATTATCCTTCTAAGAGACTATTTTATTATTGTTTATTCTTGCCTGAATAGTTTGATAAAATAACTTGGTATTGATTCACCATCTTTTAGCGAATTAATTCTGTCTTTCTGCCTAAGATGTGAATTGTAGGTTTCCAAAGATAAGTAATAGTCTTTTAAAGTAGTTAAAAGCTCTCAAGCTTTGGTTAAAAAGAACGGAAATTAGTGAATCCTGAAGCTTCATAATATCACTGAGGGAAGAGTTCTTCCATTTAGAAAGAGGTGATGAATATGAGTTGTATAGAGTCATTAGGGACTGTTTAAGAGTTCTTAGAAATTGTTCGCATTGGAATGTCTTGGACTCCTGAGCCTTATGTTTTGGCCCTTCCTCAACCAATCATGAGAAACTAGGATGTTTGAGTTAGGCATTAAAGAATCTAAATGAAGACTCGCATTTAAGTGTTGGGTGTTGTAATGTAATGATGGTTGGACAGTGATTTTACATTAAGCATTTGTGAAAATTAATAGCAGTTAGGCAAAAGCTCTTATTCATTCTGAATTCGTAAGACTTCTATCAAGTTTCTTTTGCGTAAAATGAACTCTTCTTTTCTTATTACTCTAGGTGAACATATTTCTTGAGTAATTTAGATCCTGTAGTGATTAGGATTTGGTTGTGTGTAAGTTTTAATTATTAACCCTCGATAATCCACAAATGCACGGTTCGTTAGTGTAGTAACAAATGTGTCAATCCTACGAGGAGAGAACTAATCTAATCCTAAAATCTAAGGACATAAACAATAACAAAAATTCAAGATGCAACGAAACTAATACAAGAATTTAATTAAATCAATCAAATTAAAAATCAAACACGGAAATACTAATTATTAAACAATTTGCAACACACCTAAGAATCAACTAAAGGAAATTATCAATTGAGAGAAAGGAAATTTTACCTATCCTTAATGTTAACCTAACTAATTATGAATTATTGGATTGTTGGTTCTAGACTATCCTAGGATTGATTACTCTCTCTCTCAAGTTATAACTATTACCCTAAATCATAAACCCTAATTAGATTGTGGAGGTTGCAATCTCTCAATTTACAACCTATCCAAAACTCTAATTAGTTATGAAGTTCTCAAATAAACTATCAAAACTTATAAAAGATCTCTCTTCGTATAAATTATCGATCTGATTTAATTATGGTTTCTATTAAATCACCTAATTGTCGTTAGTCCAATTTAATCATTTTTTATTCGATTCACCCTCTCAGTTTATTATAGAATTATGAAATAGTAGAATCAAGCCACAATAATATCTAATAAGCACATAAATAATCAGATTCTCATTAATTTAAGAATAAAATTCTGAAGGTGAGTTTAGAACATCCTCAACATTCTAGATCCTATCATCAACTATTTAATCCATTTCTATACAATAATAAAACTGAAAAGAACAGAAAATACAATTTAAAATGGATGAGGAGAGGCAGTGACATCAGGAAACCTTATGATCAGGGAAGTATTTCGAGTCAGCTTCTTCTCCTCTTCTTCCTTCTTCTATTCCTTTATCTCTTGATGATCTCTCTCTAGGGTTTCTCAAGGTGGTTGACGTAAAAAGCTTGTTTCTTTGCCTCTTTTTGTTTCTTTTTATATTCTCTTGTGTTTTTGGTAACCCTAGGATTTTTTTGGGGTTAAAAAGGTCCAAAAATCTCTCGAAACTTGACGTTCGTGAGTGTCTCTACATCTATCTGACACAGGTCACGATCATGGCTCACATCTGTGTTGGGAAAGCCATGGATTCATGTATCACATGCATGAAAATGCAGCGAAAGTGTCAAAATCTAATTTCAACCACATGACATCCCGAAAACTTCCAGAAACTTAGATGTATGCATACTCACAATTTATGAATATGAAATTTCAATACATGTACCTTTTAATTCTCCTCCTTTCTTTATTCTTCTCCTTGTTTGAGTTGTTGCAAACACCAAATCCTTTCTTGGTTACCCAAGAACACGTAAAGATGAAGAAGAAACAATATGTAATGGTGGTTTGAGCACCAAACTAGATGAGTTCAAGTAGATGCTTAAATGGAGAGAAAGATCAAGACTATATTGCATGCACTTTGATTCATGCAACAATTGCATAAATTGCATGAAAAAGACTTAAGACACTTATCTCTAACCCTAGAACACTTCTAAACCCCCTATCCTCTCACTTGAGTGTGTAAGAACTGGTTTGTACATAAGTGAAGAACTTACTTATGTACATCTGTCGAGCCTTCGGCCACGATCGTGGCCTATGAGCTATGATCATAGCCTACTTAAAAATAACTATACACACTTTATTTTTCATCCGATCTTTTATGCGTGTGACCCTCAAGTTTTCGATTATTTTAGGCACTTGAATTAACTCTTAATTCAAGCAAATCATAAAGGATTTCATAGTCCCAATTTATTGGAATATAAGTGGATTAATATACAAACTCTTTGATAGTTAATTATCTGACTTACGAACCTTTCCATAGACAATTATTATGTAATTCTTTGTTTCACCATACTATACCCTACTTGTTTCAGAGTATGGGCTATATGTCAACTCTCACTAGACTGACTATGTTACATCTAGTCCAAGTAATGTTAGTCTTTATCTTGGGATCTCATTACTCTATGTGTCATTGAAGACTCTCTTCATGACCTATAACTACTCTGGCCAGGGATTCCTGGGTAATGACCCCGACAAGAGGCTGTGGGTATCATCTCCTTCTATTAGGAGTGGTGAATTCTTTATTGGCTACT
>JANIIA010000002.1:41985228-42006863 GCA_027478495.1 Erythroxylum alaternifolium | reverse complement strand
AATCAAATTGCGGGAACTGTTCCCGCGTTTTTTACCGTCGCCGAGACATTTTCCGTCGCTATTGTCTGTCGCAGATTTTTGGTCGAATTTTCCCCCTCAATATTGCCGACGGATGGGTTCACGGTCGGTAAATGTTTGTTTTCAGCGACGGATTTACTCATGTCCGTCGGTAAATTGCGACGGAATAATGTCCGTCGGTAATATTCCGACGCAATTTCTGAATTTTCTTGTAGTGTAATGCAATTCGTTGATTGCTAAATAGGGACATAGTTAAATAAATTACATGTACGCTCTTTACGGATATTTACGCATGAAAACATTCCTTTTGAGGACAAAGCTTGGTTGTGGATTTGCTGAAAGTCATGTTGCTAAGGAGCTAAATTGTACCTTGTAGGGGGAGGGTCTTGTAGGGGGAGGGTCAGGGAGCAGGGTTTAAATGTAACGAGGGGATCTAACAAACTTTCGGTTAGTTTGAGTTTTTATGTTTTCCTCTTAAGTTTGTAAGTACTACATCCTCATAACATAAAGTTAAGAGAGTTAGGTATTTGAGAATGCAGCTACTACCTTGAATAATTCATCTTGGTCTTATTCTTTTCGACCATTGTCTTGAAACACATCCATCTTCCTTTGTTAGCCTATATTTTGACGAGCACTATTTGACAAATCTTCTCCTTTTACAACCCTCCTGAAGATGCTGTTGAGTCAATATGTGGTCACATCTCACCGGTGATGAAAATCACTGCCCATCACAAATTGCAAAGAGTGGCTAATATGTGTTCGGTGTTTTCGAAAACCACATTAGGAAACCCCGCTCAAGAGGTTTCTGGTTTTAAATCTTATCCCCAGTGTTGCATTGGTGATTCTTCAAAGATTAAGGCTGCTATTGAAGTCGTTCAGTCATTGACTATGCTACAGCCATTTGCATCTGCAACCAGTACTCCAGACAACTCATCTGGTCTGGAAAATTCTACAGTGTTATTGGTTGCTGTCTTACATTCCACACTTTTGCTTAGGTGTCAGTTATCAAAGATGCTAATTTGGACTGAACATGGTTGCAGCTTGCCGTGTTCTTCTGCTCCATCTGTGGTGGAATCCTACAATTGATGATCAGGCAATTGATAGGGCACATCGTGTTGGGCAAGCACGTTCTGTGTTATGTCACAGTTAACCGTGAAAGATACTGTCGAAGATCGAATTCGAGCTCTACAGGTACTATCATCGTTAAGATGTCCATGCTTTAATAGGAAAGTTTTTGAATCGGATATAGGTACAAGGAAGAAGATGGTGCAGCTGAACTTGAAACATAGCTTTTAAGTACTGGTTGTTTTTGTAAAAACCAAGATCCACCATTATCTGGTGGCTTGCTACATTTCTTGCCAGGCTTATTATACTGTTGTTTTCAAAGATCTTTTTAACTCCTTCATTTGCTATATACATGCGCTTTGTGTCTATTTTGATGGTTGGTTGATGTCTTTCAGTCAGATATTGGGAGATTCGTTCTCTGTACGCAAGTCATAAAATGCACAACCAATATGTGCAAATTTATCTTCCACCCTACTTCACTGAAACATGTTCTTACTGCATGTTAGTTCTTCTAATCACACAACTTATGTCATTTGAGAAGTTACCCACAAGGTAAGTAAGGACTGTTAATATCCTCTTTTCCACTCAATTCTTCTCTTTTGTTTGCGCATACACAGGCATATGAACAGGGGAAAAATTAAAGTCAAGCATTTATGAAATTAGGAAGCTGATGAAACGAGTTCACCATCCTGACTTTTGTGATTTGTCCCTTAGCAATGCCTATCTATAAAGGTGGTGTGTGCAAGAAAATGCCCATAACGCAATTATACAAGTTACCGAATTCTACCAAAAGTCATGGACTCATCCATTAACAATTTATGAAATTAGTCAATTACTGAAGATTTCTGCCACATCTATAATTCAACCACGAGAATATATCATGGCGAACAGTATCAACATTCTCATCAGTTTCACCAAACAACAAGGAGTGCAACATACCGTTATAGATCTTTATGGTCTTGTCTTTGCTCTTCGCTTCCTCGTACAGAGCCCTGCTTACATCAGGATCAGTAACGACATCAGCGCTTCCATGTAGCACAATGAAAGGAATCCTCACATCGCATAATCTCTGACTCAAATAATCCGTTATTCTCAAGAGGTCAAGAACAGTCCCTAGTCTTGGTTTTCCCCGGTACCTCATTGGATTCTTCTCCCCAATTATCTTTTTCTCCTCAACTCTGACTGACCTGTGTATGAGATCTTCTGTTGGAACAATGG
The DNA here is from genome assembly GCA_027478495.1 of Erythroxylum alaternifolium. NCBI lineage: Eukaryota > Viridiplantae > Streptophyta > Magnoliopsida > Malpighiales > Erythroxylaceae > Erythroxylum > Erythroxylum alaternifolium. Next base: position 42,004,562 of record JANIIA010000002.1, on the reverse strand, counting down.
CTAAAGTAGGCAAGAATTTTGCCACAAAGGTTAAAACTTGCGGAATTGGCCATCTGGGTTTTATATTATCCGAGATTCTGCACATTGGAGCCACTAAAATTGCACCATCATAACCTTCAGGGTCCGCAAAATGAATCAAAAGACAGATGGCACCACCCATGGACTCACCATATAAAAAACAAGGCAACCCATTAAGCTTTGAGTCCTGTTTCACGAAACTGAAGTAATTGAGGCAATCTTCGACAACAAGATCAACATTGGGCACAAAAGCCCTAAGGCCTTCAGATCTGCCATGTCCTTCAATATCAAGAGCAACACAAGCAAAACCCATGTGGGCAAGGAAGATAGCTGTGTCCTGAAAGGTCCAGCTAATGTCATTGCCATAGCCATGTACCATACAAATGACACCTTTTGGAGGGGTTGTGGAATCAGGTAACCAGGATCTGGTGAACAGGGAGAGGCCTCTTGGTGAGGTGTAAAATGATTGCGAGCCTGTGATTCCTTGTTGTTTGTAGTACTCTTGTTCAGGGGTACTGCCCCAGTAGTGAATTTGGTCCTCCTTTGTTTGGTGATTTTCCTTCGCCATTTGTGGACGATGATATCGAGTAGGAAACGGGTTATGTCGGTGTTCTGCTTCAGTGATTTGGTTTATATTTGACTTGAAATTCAGAACTGATTTTAAGTAAAGATATTTACGTGATTAAAAATTTATAAGAATTTTAATAAAAAATCGGGGATTCTTATTATAATATTTAGTATATAATAATATTTTATAAAATATAATTTAGCTTTAACTTGCATTTTTATTTATATCACTACAAATTAAATAAAAATTAAAATAGTTAAATAATGTTAATTTGTAATAAAAATTATATTATTAAATGTTAATTTTTTTCATTTATGATATTCTAATCATATAATACTATTATATTATAAATATATTATTGAAAAATACTAAAAAAACATCAACTGAGTACGGAGATAAATCTTAAAATTCACATCAAATATTAAAAATTTTAAAACATTAACAATACAAATACAAATGTTGCATTATTATTAAATTTATTATTTTTAATATTATTAACTATTATTATTAATTTTTTACTTATTATTAATTTTATTATTACTAAATTTATTATTTTTATCAATCACATTTATTTTTATTATTAATTTTATTATTATAAACATTTATTATTATTATTATTATTACTTTTCTACTTATTGTTATTCTTATTATAATTATATTTATTTATTTATTATTATTAAATTCTTTATTATTATTAATTTTCTTCTTCTTCTTCTTCTTAATAATAGTAATAATAATTAAATAATAATAATAATATTATTAAATTCTTTATTATTATAAAAAAGTTGTCGTATAGTTGAGAGAGAAAGAATAGTTGAATTGGCTAGCGTATTTTTTAGATTAAATTCTTGAGGAAAGTAATCTAAATATTAAGGGGGTGATGATATTTAAAATCCAAGTAAAGTGGTATTACTTTTCTTAAATTTGAAAAATTTTTACTTTCTTAACTACTCAAAAAAATGAACTAAACATGATAATATAAATTAAAAAAAATTACTTTCTCAAATAATAATTCATACCAATTAAATAAGGTCTTAAGGTAAGTTGAGATTAGGTTCGTGTATGCGATTCAGTTCCACAATTTCTAGTTGTTATTGTTTCAAACCGTATGTAGTTCGTTTTGAATAGTCGAAGTTTCCGATGAGATACGAGTGACTAATAATGTTTGAAATGTGTTGTAAAGTTATACGGTCGCTAATAAAAAACGAAGTCACGGTTATGTATGAACTAGTTGTAAGTCTTTATTTTAAGATTAATTATAAGGTTTTTCAAAATTTTATTAAATTTTATAAAGTTAACTTAAATTTAAATTGTGATTTTAAAACGCTTTAACTTTTAATTTTTAACAAAAATAGTTTGACATTCAAAATTTTCACCTATGTGAATTACATGATAAGCCAATTCATATTAATATTTTGCTACATGATTGCGATATATTGTATTTATATGACATATGAATTTCATTATTTGATAAATTATAGATACAGATAATTATACTCTACTTCATTTATTTTATCTTATAATTATTTTAGAGTGTTTGATATTTTTAATTTATTAAATAATAAAATTTATAAATGACACAAATATAACATGTAGTAGTCACGTAACAAAAATACTAATCTGCCCTGAGTCTCCATGTTATTTACATTGACAAAAAATTTAACATTAAACTATTTTTGCTAAAAATTAAAAATTTGATATTTAGTATTATTTTTAAGTTCAAATTATTATTATAAAATTAAATAAAATTTGAAAAAAATTAAATTAATCCTTTATTTTATTATATGATGTAGGTCATTATAATTGAATAAGGGCTTGTGTCTTCCTATTTCTTTGATAAAAGGTTAAAAGAATATAAATTAATAGTTTTTTTTAGATTTAGGTCTAATATTGATGAAGAACTAATCGATATATTTGCAAACTTTATAATTTAAAGAACCATGATGATAAATTAAGGAAAATCAATTTATTAAAAGTTAATAAGTACTTATGAAATAGAATTGTATAGGTTGGCTTCCAATATATGATAGTTATGTATAATATGTTTCTCTCTTTGAATATTTAGTCCTTCTTACCTATTTTGTCTAAATATACTTATTATACTTATATTTTGATTTAAAATGTAACTAGACGTGTTAAGTACAAAATAAGGTTATTTGGAAAATCCTAAACATTTTTAATACTTTATCATAAAATGGGCATCATTTTTAAGACAAGATTTGTGAAGGACTTGAAAGGATTACAAGAAAAATCTTAAAATATCACAATTTTTGATTTAACACAGATTTACACATGCTTTTATGCCAACCCATATCTAATATAGATTTAATATAGGAAGAGACAAAGTTTAGAGCACAGTTTAAAGAGAAATTATGTGACATTGAAAAAAATTCATAAAACAACCTAGCTCAAGCTATGACCATGCTAGAGAATGTGCACCAATTTTAGAGGAAACAATATGATATATGGTTTGGGACAAGGCTTAAATCTATATAAAAAAATCCATAAAAAAGTAGAGAGATCTATGGACTGGGACCAAACTATAGACACGATCGTGTCCCATTACAAAACTAATGGAAGATCCCTTATTTAAAGAGTCAAAAACTCTAATTTTTAGATAAGTTCTCATATTAAGTTTTTATAGGTTTTCAGTAGAGTCATCTTTCACCTTTTCTTCTTCTTTGTATCAACATGGTCTTGCATGGCTAATTATCTACATTTGGCCAAAGGAAAATGAAATTTTGGGATATATTAAATTATGAGATTTTATTTATTTTTGTTGTTTACTTTATATACTAAGTATCAAGTGTTTTCTGTATTTTTTATAATTATATCTATTAATTGCTAGAGATGCCTACTAGTTTCTCACTTGATTCAATCTATTACTTTATTAGATATTAAATTTGTAATTGTTTAATCCCTCTAATCTCTGAAATAACTAGTGTTTTATGAATTGCTGCTTAATAGGATTCTTAAATCTTATAAAGGATAATTAACTAAACTAAATGCTACCTTGTAAGCTTTATGTTATACTTTTTTATTGATCTCTCTTGTTCTTAATGTTATTGCTTAATTGAATCTCATGCACATGTCGTATAGTTATTCAGTGATTAGGATTAGTTGGACTATGTATTCTTTCAAATTAACTATAAGGGGTATGAATTAATCCTAATGGTAATTGTTCAAAGACAAATTGATTCATCTTATCTTGATGATTGGTATTCAACTTTCAAGGTGGATGTTGACTAGGCCAAAGTTTGTTTCAATTGATTTCCTTATATATTAATTCACATTATTTCTTAGATATATTGTTATATATTTCTTTATCATAATTAAAACCTGCTTCTAATTTTTTGTATTTGCAAAACACAAAATAGGGCTAGGTTCTTTCTGTGAGATCGATCATCCCATTCACTACTACATAATTATAGAGAGTAAGGTATTATTTTTAAGTGCACTCAATAACATATCAAGTTTTGACATCATTATTGGGAAGTTTTTGTAACATCCCATTATCCTGCGATTAGGGTTTATTATCTATGAGCGTTTACTAAGAATTTAGAAGTGTATTTTATGCATCCTGTGGTATACACATACACGTGAATAATGTTGACGCTCATTAAAATAATTGTACATGCATTCATTGACATTTTTGGGTATAAGTGATTTTTAATACAAATAAAATGTGAATTGTAGATTAATTGTCTTGAAAATTGAATTGGTGTGTAGTAAAATTGATTTACTATTTTTGGTGACAATTTGGACATTTTGGAAATTTCTGATTATTTGGAGTATTTTAGACTAAGAAAAATATAGAAATAAGAGACAAATGAATGTGTGATAATTGGATTAGTAAGTCATTGACAAATGGATTAATTTTGGAGTGACAAATGGACCCATTAATGTTCGACATAAGGACCAATAGCTAAGGAGCAAATGGTAGCATAACTAGTAGACAAATGTAACACATGCATTGGAGACATATGTCAAGACCTAAAAGGGATACCTAAGTCACGTTTTCGGTAAGGAGATTTCTGCAATTCTTTTAGCTTGTTCATCATCGACACAACAAAACTTTCTCTTCGCTCTCCATCACCGAAACACCTAGCTGGATATTTTTATGTTATTGGCTTACCCACGTTACTCCTTGCAAAGAAAACATTCCAGTCCATATTTTGTTTTGTTTTTCTCTATTCTTGTCTTTGTTCCATCCATCGAAGCCTCTCATTTGCTCTCCCCATTTCGAGAATTTTACTGAAGGATTTGAAGTGTAAATCATGTAAGTTATGCATTGAGTTTTATGGTAGTGTAAATGACATTTGATGATGTTTTCATGTTTGAAATTAGATGCATGCGTGAATGGTGTAGCAAGATGAATGGATGCATGCATGAGAGGTGTAGTAAGAAGCAATTTCTGAGATATAAGTAAAGTGATGAAGGAGTTAAATGATGATTAGTAAAGTAGAAAATGTGCAGAAAGTGTACAATGGATTGTGAATGAAGATTATTGAAGTGCAAAAAATGTGGTATATAAAGTATGAATTATGTTTTGTTTTTGTGTGTGATTATTCATGAATTTTTGAATTGTATATAGAGATTACTGAACTGAAAAATTGAGGTATAGCTGAATCATCAACGTAAAAGGATAGAGAAGTAATAGAATTTTGGCAATGAATTGTGCTGGATTATGTTATATGCAGTGTGAACATACGTCTATATTTTGGACATAACTTGATCTATGAATATCCAAATTGAATGGATTTTGATCTAGAGAAAACTAGAAACATATGGATACATTTGTTATGAAGAAGTAGAATTTGAATTCTATCACTAAAGGTTTTGAAATTTATCTTGAAGTTGAGCTTTTTCATAGGCATCAACATAATCCCTGACAGAAATTATGTCTTACTTTTATAGAATAAATTGTGTTGATTTAGGCCAAATCAGACAAAGTTGTCTTCATAAAAGTTGTATATTATTCTCTTAGCTTTATATTGGTATAAATTTTGTAATGTTTGGATGTTGGAATTGAAATATATGAGGTTTTCAAGTTTGAGTACTCATAAGGGGTACATGATCGTGCACGCATAATTCATTTATGGGAGTGCACGATCGTGTGCACAAGCACGATCGTGAATCAACCTTTTAAGCATGAGAGTGCAGGATCGTGGACAAGCATGATAGTGCACCCATCCTTTCATTATGGACGTGCACAATCGTTCACAAGCACAATCGTGCACAAGCCCTTCACACTATTATGAATAGTCTACAATCTTTTGAGCATAACTCATGGAATACTGAACCAAATTGAATGATTTTTGTTGTGTTTGAAACCTAAGACATAGAAGAACATTGATTAGAAGAAATTATTTTTTAAAAACGCCAATTTCTATGTCAAAATAGCCATAAAAATATAACCTTAAATTTGCTAATACAGGAAGATAATTATGGGCAACGATTTGTTTTTCATGGAAATGTTTTGATTATGCATTAGTTGAACAAACCAATGCTAGTATATTTCCATATGAGGTATTAAGGTTTTAATAAGAGCTTAAAAGGATTTAGTTATTGTTGAATGAAAGGATTAAGGTGAGTAAAGTGTATAATGGATTAAAGAAGGATTGGAAGGTGTTGTAAATTTATTATAAAGTGTATTAAGGAAACATACCTGAGAATTTGTCATTGAACATGCATAATACATGACACATATATAATGTCCTTATTCATCTAAATGTGTAAATTTTGTATATGATTGTATTTTATAGAAGAACACATTGAGCGACCGCTTCTAGGCATTGCCGGGATTTCAAGGCAACAAGCTAAAGGGAGCAATTGTGAGTAACCTAAAATGGTCTCACCTTGATTATTTGTTAAATTATGTACTAAATTATTGTGATGTGTATGTACTGAATTTTGAACATTCAATGTCTGAGGCGTTTTGATGCAGGAATAAAACATTGGAAGTGCTACTTGGATGTGAATGTGATTGACTAAATGATTCTCAATTGTTATGTTGAATATCGAACTAAAAGTCTGATGAAAAATACGAATGAGAAAGAATGTGAATGTGACAAAATGAATACGCATGGTGCATTTTAGTACATGAGTGCATGAAATATAAGGCAGTTGTGACCGGAGTCACCAGTGAAAAAGAGCTTAAAGCTTAGACATCTGTGGTAAGAGTCTATAACTCAATGTGTATAAAAAGCCCTGTATCCCTAACAGATAAGGGACAATATGATAGAGCCTGGTATCCACAATAGATACGGGACAATGAAAAAGAGACTCAGTCACAATAATGTCATTAAACGAAGTTGAGTCTCATAAGTATTGCATATACATATGATATGAATAAATTGAATGATTGCAATGTTTTGAGGACTTTTATTGTATGATATGTGTGATTGATTATCGATGATTATAATCTGCATAATTACAATAGAATGGTGAATTGTATGGATTCTGAAATATGTTTATGTGAACAAAGAGTTTCTTGATATTACATGATGAAAATTGAAATGATGTGAATTGTGTGATGACATAAATTGTGTGCTGTATGACAAGAGTAAACCATCGACGATGGTTACTCGACTGATTTCGCAAAACTCAACCAAATTGTAACATTGATATTTTCAGGTTTGAGAGAACGATAACTTTGCTCTTAAGACTTCTTAGAAGAGTTTTTGGTACAACTTTTGGATATAAGAACATGGTTTAAAGGTCGGTTAGCTGGGGCTGAAGGATCAGTTTAATTTTTGTTTAATTCCCCATATATGTAGCATACTTTGTAGACAGAGCTGTGATTATGATAGGCTGATATTATACAAACATAAATGATGGATATCATGCTACATTTTAAATTATGGTTTGTGAAATGAAATGCGGAGATTTTGGATTTGGACATTGTATTAATTATGATTTAAAATTATGATGCCAAGTGATATATTGATAGTGAGATAGTTAGCATGTGATTTCTGTCAGGTATGTTCACGTTCATTCGAAGGGTGTACGTGTACGTGTACGTGTCGGATAAGGGTGTGGTGCTATAGTTGGTGGTATCAGACCATGGTTGGCATCTATAGGGATATGTAGGAATGTTAGGCATAAAATATTGTGAGAATTTCAGATGGTATTTGAAGTTTTTATCTTTTATAGGTCATTAGCCATAGGGGATCAAGTAGAATAATCAGCTGACCTAAGATCAGAAAGAGCCAGTAGAGAGTTATCTGTCGCGACCTAAGAGAATGCCTCCAAGAATTCCCGAGATAAGGGAAAGGAGGTACGATAAATTGCAAAAATTGGGGGCTGTGGACTTTTATTGAAGTACAGACCTTTTAAAGGCTGAGGGATGGCTAGAGAGAACAGAGAGAGTTTTTGACCAGATGGATTATGAGTCAGATGAGAGGTTCGACTATGCTGTTTCTCTATTGCAAGGCCCAACTTATTAATGGTGCTATTCTAAGTAGTACCATCAGGCCTTGTGGTCTGAGATGGGAAGACTTCCTGAGGGTCTTCAAGAAGAATTATATGCCCAAGATCTACATGGACAGAAAGATGAAGGAATTTTTGGATTTTAAGCAGGGCAATTTTTATGTGGAAGAGTATGAGATTAAGTTCAATGAGCTGATGAGATATGCTACTACCTTGATTCCTACCAAAGACGACAAGTGCAGGAGATTTGAAGACGAACTGAACATGGAAATTTAGACGAGGTTAGCTATTTCTAATTTGGGTAGTTTTACATAACTACAAGCTGTGTCGATCTGCATTGAGCAGTTGTTGAAGGACAGTCATTTTGAGTATAGATCAGAGTCCAGGTTGAAGAGGCCCAGTGAATCTCGGGGCAGTTTTGGCAGAAGGTTCAGCAAGCATTAGAGCCAATCTTCCAGACCATCGACTGGATCAAGGCAGTCAGGGTTTAGACAGAGGGTAATATTGTTCAGTTTGGTAATAATAGAGGTGCAATATCGGATCAGTTGTCGAATTGTGAGCATTGTCGGAAGAAGCATAGTGGTGAACGCTAGAAGTTGATAGGAGCCTGCCTTCGATATGACTCATTTGATTATCAAATTAGGGATTGTTTTATTGTGTTTGGAGCACAGTCTGGTAGGAGAGAAATTGTGGCAACAGAAACTACAGTTTAGATGAGCCGAGTAGTGGGTCTGGACAGAGAGGCTGTGGTAGAGGCTGAATAAGGAGCCCCACTGTTAGGAATGAGGTGTGGAGCAATCAACCACAAACTTAAGCCCGAGTCTAAGCCATGATGAGATAAGAGGCTCAAGACTCTCCAGATGTCATTGTAGGTGTGTTACTTATATTTACATTTGAGGCTTATGCATTGCTAGATCCTGGATCTACTCATTCTTTTATTGCACCACATATGACATCTAGTTTGCATTGTAATAGAGAGTTATTGAGATATAGTTTAGAGGTGAGTACATCGATAGGTAGTACTACTGTGATAGGGGAAGTCTACAAGAGGTGCTTAATTTAAATTGATCAGGTAGAGTTAGAGGCAAACTTGATTGTGTTACTGCTAAAGGAAATCGATGTTATCTTAGGCATAGATTGACTCACTGCTCATAAGGCCATCATGAATTGTTAGACTAAGGAGGTAATATTTGAATCTTCTAATCAACCGAGAGCATTGTTTAGAGGTATTAGCCAAGCAGTGCCAACCAGACTAATTTCATTTGTAAGTGTTTTGAGGTTGATACAAGGATGATGTGAGGCTTATTTGGCCTACGTCATTAATAACTGAACTGAGCAAGATATGCAGGACATTCCTGAGGTTAAGGAATTCCTAGATGTATTTCCAGTAGAGTTACCTGGCTTACCTCCAGATTGGGAAACAAAGTTCACAATTGATCTAGTTCTAGGTGTTGCTCCTATATCTATTACCCTATATAGGATGACATCTATAGAACTGAAAGAGCTGAAGACTCAGTTACAGGAGTTGCTGGATAAGGAATTTATTAGACCCAGTGTGTCACCCTGGGGAGCTCCAGTCTTATTTATGAAGAAGAACGATGGAACGTTGAGAATGTGCATTGATTATAGGCAATTAAATTAGGTCACAGTGAAGAACAAGTACCAGTTGCCTAGAATCGATGATTTATTTGATTAGTTGTAGGGAGCTCAGGTATTCACTAAGCTGGATTTGAGGTTTGGATATTATCAGCTGCAGATAGCCAAGGCTGATGTACCAAAAAGTGCTTTCAGGAGTTGATATGGCCATTATGAAGTTTTAGTGATGCCGTTTGGGTTAACTAATGCCCTAGTTGCATTTATGGCATTAATGAATAAAGTATTTCAGCCCTACCCAGATTGCTTTGTAATTATGTTTATTGATGATATTTTGGTGTATTCAAAGAGTAGAGATGAACATGCTGAGCACTTGAGAGTGATGCTACATATTATGAGGGAGAAACAACTATATGGTAAATTCAATAAATGTGAATTTTTGCTAAATAAAGTAGCATTTTTGGGTCATATAGTAAATAAGCAAGGTATTCAAGTGGATCTAATGAAGATAGAGGCAATAATAAATGGGAGGCTCCGAAGAATGTGCCTAAAATATGGAGTTTCTTAGGATTGGCCGGATATTACCGAAGGTTTGTCTAGGGATTTTCTTTAATCTCAGCCCCTCTGACTAAACTTATGAGGAAGAATGTAGTCTTCAGATGGAATAAGGAGTGTCAGAGAAGTTTTGAGAACCTAAAACGTTGGTTAACTACAACGTTGATATTGAATATTCCATCAAGAACTGATGGTTATGTAGTATACAACGATGACTCGCATCAAGGTTTAGGGTGTATACTGATGCAGTATGGCAAGGTGATAGCCTATGCATCAAGACAATTAAGGTCTCATGAGATGAACTATTCGGTACATGATTTAGAGCTTGCAGTAGTAGTCTTTGCTCTAAAAATTTTAAGACATTATCTATATGGTGAGACATTACAGATATACACTGATCATAAGAGTTTGAGGTATCTGCTTAGTCATAAGGAGTTAAACATGAGACAAAGGAGATGGATCAAATTGTTAAAGGATTATGACTGTACGATTGAGTATCATCCGAAAAAAGCTAATGTGGTGGTAGATGCATTAAGTAAGAAGTCGAATAGCTAAGTAGCTCATATTCAGTTATTGAGGTTACTGAGCTTAATTCAGTTGAGGGCTTTAAATGTAGAGTTAAATTTGGAGCAAAATGAAGCCTTGATTGCTACACTAAAGTTGAGAGACCAATGTTGCATGATAGAATTAGAAGAGTACAGAGTAAAGATCCTGAAATAATGAAATTGATTGAGAAAATTAAGATGAATCCAAATTCTGAATTTAAAATGAAAGATGAAACATTGTGGTTAAAACAGAGGTTGTGTGTGCCTAATGTGGATGAATTGAGAAAGAAAATTCTAAAAGAAGCGCATATAGTAGCTTATGTTATGTATCCTAGTACTACCAAGATGTATAATATGCTTAAGCAGCATTTTTGGTGGCCAGGGATGAAGAAGTAAGTAGCTGACTATGTAGCTAAGTGTTTAACTTGCCAACAGATTGAAGTTGAGCATCAAGCTCCAATTAGGAAGTTTTATTCATTGCCTATTTCGGAGTGGAAATGGGAACGAATCACCAATGGATTTCTTTATGGGATTGCCTAAGACTCTGAAGCAAAATGATGTTGTATGGGTTGTAGTGGACTGATTAACTAAGTCTGACCATTTCTTACTAGCAAGAGAGAATAGCTCACTAGACCAGTTAACACAGAGGTACGTCAATGAGGTCATTAGACTATATGGGGTACTGGTGTCTATAGTATCAGATAGGGATCTCAGATTTACTTTGACATTTTGGAAGAGTCTACAGTCGGCTATGGGTATGAAGTTAAACTTTAGTACTACATTTCATCCTCAAACAAATGGGCAGAGTGAGAGGACAATCAAGACTGTGGAGGATATGCTTAGAGCATGTGTATTAGAGTTTCAAGGAGCTTAAGATCAATACATAGCCTTGATTGAATTTATTTACAACAACCACTACTACAGTAGTATTGAAATGGCTCCTTGTGAGACATTGTATGGTAGAAAATTTCAATTGCCTCTATATTGGGATGAGGAAGGTTTAAGAGTGATAGAAGGCCCTGAATTGATATAAGATAATGTGGATAAGGTCAAACTGATCCGAAGCCAAATAAAAACAGTGCAGGATAGACAGAAGAGTTATGTAGATTAGCACAGAAAGGATATGAAATACAGTGTAGGAGACAAAGTATTTCTAAGAGTCTCGCCTTGGAGAGGAGTGTTGAGATTTGACAAGAAGGGAAAATTGAGCCCTAGGTACATTGATCCTTATGAAATCCTTAAAAGGATAGGATCATTGGTGTAAATATTAACCTTACCAAGTGAAAGGTCTCAGATACACAATGTATTTTATATAAGCATGCTTAAGAGGTATAGATTTGACCCATTAGTGAAAGTCCTGTGAAAAAATCACTCGAGTGATGAATCAACTTGGGAAACAGAAGAACATATAAGGAAGCATTATCTACGCTTGTTTCATTAATTAGATAAGAATTTCCAGGATGAAATTTCTTAAGGAGGAGAGAATTGTAACATCCCATTATCTTGGGATTAGGGATTATTATATATGAGCATTTATAAAGAATTTAGAAGTGCATTTCATGCATCCTATGGCATACACATACACGTGAATCATGTTGACGCTCATTAAAATAATTGTACATACATTCATTGATATTTTCCGGGAATAAGTGATTTTTAATGCGAATAAAATGTGAATTATGGATTAATTATCTTGAAAATTGAATTGGTCTGTAGTAAAATTGATTTAGTAATTTTGGTGACATTTTGGACATTTTGGAAATTTCTGAATATTTGGAGTATTTTAGACTAAGAAAAATATAGAAATAAGAGACAAATAGAAGTGTGACAATTGGATTAGTAAGTCATTAACAAATGGACTAATTTTGGAGTGACAAATGGACCCATTAATGTGTGACATGAGGACCAATAGCTAAGGAACAAATGGTAACATAACTAGTGGACAAATGTAACACATGCATTGGAGACATGTGTCAAGACCTAAAAGGGACACCTGTCACATTTTTGGTAAGGAGATTTCTGCAATTCTTTTAGCTTGTTCATCACAGACACATCAAAACTTTCTCCTTGCTCTCCATCACCGAAGGACCTATCTGGATATTTTTGTGTTATTGGCTTACCCACGTTACTCCTTGCAAAGAAAACATTCTAGTCCATTTTTTTTTCTGTTTTTCTCTATTCTTGTCTTTTTTTCATCCACCGAAGCCTCTCATTTTCTCTCCCCATTTATGAAATCTTACTGAAGGATTTGAAGTGTAAATCAAGTAAGTTATGCTTTGAATTTTATGGTAGTGTAAATGACATTTGAAGATGTTTTCATGTTTCAAAATGGATGCATGCGTGAATGGTGTAGCAAGATGAATGGATGCATGCATGAGTGGTGTAGGAAGAAGCAATTTTTGAGATATAACTAAAGTGATGAAGGAGTTAAATGATGATTAGTCAAGTAGAAAATGTGCAGAAAGTGTTAAAAAGGACTGTGAATGAAGATTAGTGAAGTGTAAAAAGTGTGCTAAATAAAGTATAAATTAGGTTCTATTTTTGTGTTGTGATTATTCATGAATTTGTGAATTGTGCATAGAGATTATTGAACTGAAAATTGAGGTATAACTGACTTATCAACATAAAATGATAGAGAAATGATAGAGAAGTAATAGAACTTTGGCAATGAATTGTGCTGGAGTATGTTATATGCAGTGTTTTACTAAACATACATCTGTATTTTAGACATAACTTGATCTGTGAATATCCAAATTAGATGGATTTTAATTTAGAGAAAACTAGAAACATATGGCTACTTTTTTATGAAGAAGTTGAATTTGAATTATGTTATTAAAGGTTTTGAAATTTAGCTTGAAGTTGAGCTCTGCCATAGGCATCAGTACTATCCCTAACAAAAATTGTGTCCTATTTTTATCGAATAAACTGTATTGATTTAGGCCAAATCAGACAAATTTGTCTTCATAAGTTATATATTATTTTGCTAGCTTTCTATTGGTATAAAGTTTGTAATTTTTGGATGTTGGAATTGAAAGATATGAGGTTTTCAAGTTTGAGTGCTCATCAGGGTTACATGATTGTGCATGCATCTTTCATTCTGCATGATCGTGCATCAACCTTTGAAGCATGAGAGTGCACGATCATGCACCCATCCTTTCATCATGGACATGCATGATTGTGCACTAGCCCTTCACACTGTTATGAACAATCTGTAGTCTTTTGAGCATAATTAATGGAATACTAAACCAAATTGAATAATTTTTGTATCATTTGAAACTTAAGACATAGAGGAACATTTGATTAGGAGAAATTATTGTCTAAAAAGGCAGCATTTGGGTCAAAATAGCCATACAAATCTGACCTTAAATCTACCAATGCAGGAAAATGATTGTGGGCGGCAATTTGTTTTTCATGTAAATGTTTTGATTGTGCATTAATTGAACAAACCAATGCTAGGATATTTCCATATGAGGTATTAAGTTTTTAATAAGAGCTTAAATGGATTTAGTTGTTATTGAATGAAAGGATTGAGGTGAGTAAAGTGTACTATGGATTAAAGAAGGATTGGAAGGTGTTCTAAATTGATTATAAAGTGTATTAAGGAAACATACCCGAGAATTTGTCATTGAACATACATAATACATGACACATATATAAATGTGCTTATTCATATGAATGTGTAAATTTTGTATATGAACGCTTTTTATAGAAGAACACGTTGAGTGACCACTTCCAGGCATTACCGGGACTTTAAGGTAATAAGCTAAAGGGAGTAATTATGAGTAACCTAAGATGGTCTCAACTTGATTGTTTGTTAAATTAGGTACTTAATTATTGTGATGTGTATGTACTGAATTATGGATATTCAATGTCCGAGGCATTTTGAGGCATGAATGAAACATTTCAAGTGCTACTTGAATATGAATGTGATTGAATAAATAATTCTCAACTATTATGATGAATGCCGGACTAAAAGTTCGATGACAAATACGAATGAGAAAGAATGCAACAATGTGACAAAATGAATACGCATGGTGCATTTCATTATATGAATGCGTGAAATATAAGGCAGTTGTGACTGAAGTTGCCAGTGAAAAAGAGCTTAAAGCTCAGACATCTATGATAAGAACCTATGGCTCAATGTGTATAAAGAGCTCTGTATCCCCAACAGATAAGGGACAGTATGATAGAGCTCGGTATCCACAACAGATAAGAGACAGTCAAAAAGACACTCGGTCACAACAATGTAATTAAATAAAGTTAAGTCTCATAGGCATTGCATATACATATGATATGAATAAATTGAATAATTGCAATGTTTTGAGGACTTTTATTATATGATATGTGTGATTGATTATCGATGATTATAATCTGCATAATTACAATGGAATGATGAATTGTATGGATTTTGAAATGTGTTCTATGTGAACAAAGAGTTTCTTGATATTACATAAAGAAAATTGAGATGATATGAATTATGTGATGACATAAATTGTGTGTTGCATGATAAGAGTGAACCATCGAGGATGGTTACTCGACTAAGTTCGCAAAACTCAATCAAATTGCAATGTTGATATTTTCAGGTTCAAGAGAACGACGACTTAGCTCTTAAGACTGTTTAGAGGAGTTTTTGGTACAACTTTTGGATAGAAGAATATGACTCAAAGGTTGGTTAGCTGAGACTGAAGGATTAGTTTAATTTTTGTTTAATTCCCTATACATGTAGCATACTTTGTAGACAGAGCTGTGACTCTGATAAGTTGATATTGTACAAACATGAATGATGGATATCATGCTACATTGTAAATTATGGTTTGTGAAATGAAAAGCGGAGATTTTGGATTTAGACATTTGTTAATTGTAATTTTAAATTATGATGCCAAGTGATATATTGAAAGTGAGATAGTTAGCATGTCATTTCTATCGGGTATATGCACATTCATCGAAAGGGTATACGTGTATGTGCCAGATAGGAGTGGGATGCTACAATTTTTCTAGTTATTTTTGTGTTTTTATTCTCTTTTCTCTTACCTTTCCTTATCTGTACCGATCTTTGTTTTCTTAATCACATATGGTTGTTACTAGATTTTCTAACCAAGTTGATTCACAATTTAGTACAAAAGTAGAAAAAACTTTTTACATGTTAAGAATGTATGCAAAAAAAAATCCTAAGAAGCAATGGTTGAGTACAGAACTTTGAAGCAGCTTATTGCCCCTGATTTGAATCAACAAACCCTTTGCATTATATTCCTTACTTCAAAGTTAAATGCCACATTTAAAACATCTTTTAATAAGCACTTAATGGAATTTCTTATGTTTATGTAAAAGTATGAAACTCATAGGAGTGGCAAGAGAACAAATCAAGCTTAAAGTTTTCTTGTCTTCATTAAAAGACGTAACAAAGGACAAAATTTATTACTTATCACCCAAAACTATTATCAACCCAAAGGAAATTTTGAGTGCCATAATATTGAGAAGTGATAAGGAAATGGAGGAGCAAATAAGGCCAATCCTGAGTAGAAGGAGAGAAATTATAGAGAAAGAGGAGGCTGTACTAAAACCTAAGTGTAAATTTTCTAATTTCTTTGTTCTAAATATAAACTAGTTCCTCCTTTTCCTAGCGAGTTAGAAGCCCAAAGAAGAAGAGAAAGATAAGGAGATCTTGGAAACATTTAAACAGGCGAGTATATAGCTGATATATAATTTTAATGCTTCCAAAGTTTTTCCAATTATAAATCTATCACTCACTAATTAGGTAATTGCACCTATCATTGACAAGAAATATAGTGATAAGCAAAATATCAATCCTATAAAGAACTAGTGTGGGTAAAAAAAGTTAAATACTATTAACTAGCATAAAGATAATAAATAAAAGGTAGTTTTTAAGGATTTATAGAAAAAAAAACACTAGTTAAAAAAATAAACAATAAGACAATTAATCAAAAGAGAATGCAATCAAATGACTATCTATAGATGAGTGCTTTCCCTAGTATCACTTTTGTCTTCATGATTTAATTAATTTATAATGGATATAGTTTATGGATCGACAAGACTTTATTGACATTGAAACTGCAATCTCTTGAGCTATAACCATCTACTCAGGGATTAGTTAACACCTATGTCTACCTATGCTAACACTCCTTTGAATGCATTAAATTCTTTGAAATCCTATTAAAGATTTCATCCTAACACCAGGAAGATCACCTAGCTCTCCCTTGAGTACCTCCTTCAATCCTCTTTATCTAACTCATGATCTATTTATAAGAAGGCTCTCTTAAGTCGTCTATAAGTAAATTAAAAAAAAATTTAGATGCCAATATGAACAACCAATAAGACTAAAATATGAACAAATCAACAAGAATAACAAAAGGTAACCTATAGAAACACATCCCATTTTTTTAAAAATCTTACTAAGTAGAAATTATAGTTTCACCCTTATTTTTTATTATTTACATAACACATTGGGTTAAATTATTGCATTTTCTTATTAATTATTCAAGCTATTTAATTTCTAAAAATTTTTAAATTGTATTAAATATTTTCATGTAGGCTTGATGAACTTAAAGAAAGAAATCTAGAAGAAAATTTGACCTAAAAGAAGCAGCCAAAAAAGGAGTAAAATATTTTCATGTAGGCTATCATAGATCTAGTTACGTGTGACATTTGGAAAAATTTTAAAGGTAATAAAGACAAAGCAGTAGCTGAGAAGGAAGAATGAGCAACCAGTCTACCCAAGAGTGAGAGTTCCAGGGAGGCTCTGTCATTAGGAATTATATGAAGGAGAGTCTGGGTTGATAAGGAATCAATTCCCACCCATTTTAAGCTAGTTCAAGGTTAGTGGAGGGATTTTTCAGACCTGAAAAGGGTTGGTCCTAGGTCTAAAATTGGAGAACTTTAATGAGTCTTTCTTGAAACCTTTACTCCCTTTGTTATGATTTCCTATGCCTAGTTGATCTTAATTGTTAATTTTAATTTAGAGATGCACTTTAAATATTTAGACTATTAATTTTTTAATTAATTGAATTATTATCGAGTTAATTTAATGCTTATACAAGGTATGAATTCTTTGATTTCTAATTCAAGATCTTTATATGATTGGAGAAGTCCTTGATTATATGAATGTGAGGCTTAAAGCATTAAGCCATAATGTATTGTATGAGTTGGAATTTATTTGTTCTTTGAATAAATTGTTGGTGGTTGTGTATCTCTTAGTTTATAATGTACTTTGAGTTAGGATTGAGCTGGTTCAATTTTAGAAATTGAAGGAAATAGGAGCTAGTTGGTTAGTTTTTTACGCTTAACCTATTAAATAACTCGGATTATCTAAGCATATCAAGTTGCATGGTTAAACTAAAATTAAACATGCTTGTTCATTTGAAAATATTAGGATAGATTTATGTTTTATTTCTTTTATTTCTAGATTTAATTTGATTCGTTTTAAATATCAAACAGCCCTACTCACTTTGTATATACCTATTAGCTTAGCTAAGTTTATAGGTTTCATTATTACAATTGTTCTAGTTTTTGAATTTTTCTTAATTTCAACTCATTAATAAAAGTAAACTTATATGTGAGGATTTATATAACTAGGTATCATCGCTAAAAAAAATTCCAGCGTTATATATATATATATATATTGACGATCATGATTTTTTTGACAAATAAAATAATATTTAGCATTTGAATATTGATTGTGTGATTCTAATAATGTATTATAAGTTTATTTTACATTTTGATGATGTATCTTACTTATGTGGATTAAAGAGGATATTATGTGTTTATATTTATTTCAGAATTCTTTTCATGTAAGCTAATTTGTTAGAATGTAATTGTTTCTCTTGAAAGATTTATAGTTAATAAATTAAATTAGTAAATTAACTTTCCTCGTGGGATTGAATCTGATTTGCTCTATACTAAATTTATAAATAAAGTTGAAATTAAAATAAGGACTTAAATTTAGTCAAGCTAATACGTATTTACAAAGTTGGTTAGGTTGGGGGGGGGTTTGATGTTTAAAACGAATGAAATTAAATATAAAAATCCAAGAAATAAAATATAAATCTAAACTAATATTGAAAAAGCATGTGTAAATTTTGGTTTAGCGATGCAACTTGATATACTTGGATCATCCAAGTTATTTAACAGGTTAAGCATAGAAAACTAACCAGCTACCTTTTACTTGTCTCCTTTCAATTTTTAGAGTCGAATCAGCTTAATCCCAACTGAAAGCATATTATAAACTACGAGATACCTTGCCAACGATAACTTATTTGAAGAATAAGTAAAATTTAGCTCATACAACGCATTATTAAATTAATGCTTTAAACCTCACATTCGCAAAATCAAGGACATCTCCAATCATATAAAGAACATGAACTAGAAATCAAAGAATTCATACCTTGTATATGCATTAAATGTAACACCCCACTCTCGCAAGACCCGAACCCGACATCTTTGATGATATCCGAGCCCGTGCCCCGTGAGGATGGCGTGCTAATGCAGTCAATCATGCAAAAGTTGGTATAATTTTTTTTAAACATAACGTGAGGAATACATACTCAAATTGGATCCACATTCATTTATCATCAGTTTCAAAAAGCACAATTTTCAATCAACACAATACA
>JANIIA010000002.1:41491627-41505986 GCA_027478495.1 Erythroxylum alaternifolium | reverse complement strand
AATGGGGAGTAAAGGAAGTAGGAAATGGTGAACTTTGTATAAGTAGGTTAGGTATAAAAATCTGGAAATTTTGAAGATGTTGGCTGGAAAATGTCTATTGAGTATGCCTTATTCTTTTAGCTATAACTTTTCCTCTAGTTATCCAAATGAGATGATTCTTGTTTACATTAAACTAGAGATGTATAGTTACATTTGTTGTGAAGAAGTCGAATTCAAATTCTATTTAGAGGAGTTTCAAAATCTAATCTGAAGCTAAAAAGCTGGGTTTGTGTCTGTGAAAGTTCGCCGCGAAAAACTGCTTACTTCGCCGCTGCAAACATGAAGGATTAAGTGAGAATTTCTTTTGGGTAAAGTTTGCCGCGGCCATCCCTAGGTTTTGCCGTGGTGAACTTGTGATTTTCATGCTGGAATTCCTCTCTGGAGGAGTTCGCCGCAGCGAACATTTTCTACACTGAACATGTTTCAGTGTTTTGGGCATAACGTTTTCTGTAGTGATCCAAATGGAGTGATTTTTGATTTGAAGTAAATTAGAAACATAGGGATACAAATTATGTGAAGAAATAAAATTCTGAATCGGACTCTAAGAGTTTAAAGTTTTGGATGAAAGTTGAGTATAGGGTATTGTCTCATAATAAAAACAGTCAAATGGTTTATCGAGGTATGAACCCTACGAACAAATGCTAGTTAAGTGAATTTTGATATTTGATTGTTTCTATGATGACATTGATAGAAGGATATCCGGGATTGTCATGAATATGCATTATACATAATTCATTTCATATATATGCATTAATGAACACGCATAATTGTGCAAATTGTGATATATGTGTATATTATTTATTATAGAGGAGCAATTGGAACGTCAACCTCCAAACATTGCCGGCACTTCCAGGCATTAGCTTTGGGAGCAACTTGTGAGTAACCTAGATGGTTTATCTCAATTATTGTTTGCTTAAGTTATGCTATGAATGATAAATTAATGTGAAATGAATGTGTTTGATTGTAGATTCCGGACAAAAGGTCCGATGAATGTGAATGAGGATTGAGATATTGAAGTGCTACTTGTATGTAAATGTGAAGACCTATGTGCTATGTAATGTGATTGATTGTGTTGCATGCATTCCATTCATGAATGCATAATCAGATAATGGAAGTTGTGACTAAAGTAGCCAACAATCAGAGCTTAAAGCTCAACAAGTGAAAATGAGCCTCAAGCACATAAGTGTTTCAGAGCTTTAGGCTCAACGTGTAATAAGCCCTGTATCTTCATCAGATAAGGGACAGTTATTAATGAGCCCAGTATCTAAAATAGATACGGGACAGTTTAGGCACTCGATCACAACAACGTAATAATTGGAAAAGAGTCTCACGATCATTTCATATGCATTTGGTTATATATGTTTGATTGATTGAAATGCATAATTTGCTTATGCTTAAGTGAAAATTTGAAACGTGATCAAATATGTAACAATGTGATTATATGTTATGTGAAATGATGTGTTGCGTGAATTAAGTGAACCATCGATGATGGTTACCTCATTGAGTTTACAAAACTCACCAAAATTGCAACGTTGTCTTGTCAGGATCGAGAGACGACTCTAGCTACTAAGAGGCTTTACCAGCCGTGTAAATTATGATTGGCAAGAGAAGTCATGGCTCAAAGGTCGATCAGTTGGGATTTTTGCACAGATTAGTTAGATTGTACATATTTTCTCATTCATTTAGTACTATTTTATTAGGTTTTGATGATGTACATATGGAAATTGTTGAAAGTCACAATGTAGATAATCAGGTTTTTATGAAATGAAATGAGGAAAAAGTTAGTTTTAAAATATTGCAGTTTCCTTATGATGCTTTATAAGTGAATTATGATACCAAACCATGTGAAGTGAATGTAGTAAGTGAACGTAGCGTGCCCTTATCCTAGGTTATGTGCCGGAATGACCTCCGGGCATCTCTATGTATGAGTTCCTTGACAACCAAAGTACCTACCGTATTGTGTTGCCTTAAACACCTAAATACTAAAGTTTGAACCCATTAATCTCTTTCATTTTAGCCCCTATCTACTTTATCTTTTAGATGCATGTTATATAAATCTTATATTTGTCTAAAATTTTTGCTAATTCCAATGACTTCTTTATCAAGGTCCTGATATGTAACACCCCAACGTCTACCCTAGAAGTATTATAGTATGTCTAGGGTGTATTAAGAAGTGAACATAATGAATTAAGGGCATCTTAGTAAGAGATATAATGGTACTTAATGTGGTAAATGGATAATTTGTTCGCTTCGATATGGACATACATACTTAGATGTGAAATACGTATGGAAATGTTTGATATGTTTGCTTGGATTTATGAATGTGATGTGAGGGGAATTGATAAAAGAAGCATTCCATAAGTAAATGGGATGTTTTTGGTTAAATTGGATGTATTTTTATGTTGCTCTTACATGATAAGACCGAAGTTAGTTGATTTGGGATGTGTACCTCACTGAATGGATAGGTTCCACTAAACGGACTTCTGCAATTTGGCCATTTCTTGTCCTATAGACCTCAAAATTGTATAATCTTGATTGGAGATTAAACTAGAGACACTAGTCTAAAAATGTTATGAAGGAACCAAAATTTTATTATGCCTTTAAGATTTCTGGCCTGAAGTTGAGTGATGGCTGCTATCCCTGTTTTCAAACAGCCTGTAGTGTTTTGGGTATAACTCCCAAAATAATTAACCAAATTGCATGAAATTTATTACACTAGAAAATTAAGACATATAGGAATGAAATTAATTGATAAGATTGTAGGCCAATATCGAAAGTAAAGTGAGAAGAAGGACCAATATGCAATTTTGCTAAAGTTAACACATGGACCAATTGGATTAAGGCATGTGTGACCAATAATAATAAATCATGTGTGTCTAATAGGAATTAAGCATATGTGTGATTCTTGAAAGTTCTGGAATGGGGATATGGAGAGGGGAGATGCACGACATTTTGGGGGTCTAAGTTCAAATTTTTCTCGTCTCCATTTCACCTTCTTCATCCCATCATTTTTCATGTAAGAAATCAAGCCAATCTTAGCTAGAAATCAAGGTAAAAGTTAGGGATTTTCTCTTCACCTTTATCTCTTCTTACTTCGTTTATGAAGGAATGAAATTATAAGGATGGAAGTGGGATTAAGAGGTATATTTTTGGTGTTTTTATTTGGTGAGTCAAGCAAAGCCAAAGAGGAAGGGAAGGAAAGGCAATAGAAGATCCACTTTGTCAATTTTCAAGTTTGGGACTTCACTTAGTTGATTTATGTACTTGTGGATGATTTAATGGATATAAAGACTCATTTTGATGTGGAATAGTTGCTGGTATGTTGCTTTGGTGTTATTTTGTTGTTTTATTGCATAGAATTGGTTGAATATGACAAGAGAGTATTGTGTAGTGGAATTCTGTCTAGGGTTTGTTTGAGTCAGTCACATTGTTTGGATCATAACTCAGCCTACAGACTTCCAAATTATGTTATTTTAGTTACATATGAAGCCTAAGACATAGAGATAAATATCTAAAAGGGAATTTGACTTAATTCTAGCTTTATGGCCTTCAAAATTGAGATTGAAAAAGGTGACCTGACGTTGACCTTGTTTTGGAGCAGCTTGTGATATTTTGCCTATATATCATGATTTAGAAGTCCAAATGGTCTGATTATTAGTTCTATAAAAACTATATACATAAAGGAAAATTTTCTACAAGAACTAGAAACCCAGTTCTGACTTTTTCTATATGCATATTAAGGAACAAGTAGTGGTATGAATGGAGAGAGTGTCTGTCACGACCGTGGCATTGTTTTTGTTTCCAATTTCCACCGCATATTATCCGAACCTTTATGAATGTGTATGAAAATTTTCAAATACCTATAACTAAATGAAATAGGATTTACCATATGTGAATTGAATGATTGAAAATTGGAATTTGAGATTGAGCATAATGCATTCCAAAGAAAAACTAACATGTACATAAATGATTTGTTTGCGTATGTATTGCTCATATGTGTATATTATGATTATACAAGTGTGATTTTGACACCTTTATAATGGTGATTAGTTATGACTTGCATGTGTGAACACATATATAGATTTTATGACTTGAAATGCATATCATATGATTTGTTAATATATGAATTGTCAAATTTGCAAATGGTTAAAGGAAATGTTACAGTTCCTACTTTATTGTCATGGTTGTGGATAGATAGGCATACCTATAAGGTTACAGTACAGCTACTACAATTTGACACCACCGGTGTGCACAGTTTGATACCTTTAGGTATCCATAGTTTGATATCTTTGGTTATCTACAGCACCTGTTATCCACACCCAAAGAAAATGTGCAGGCTTAACACAGAAAAGAAACTTAATAGTCTTAAATAAGAAATACAGCATGACAAAATGAATAATTGTGTTGATGAGCATTTGTATTGGTTGTAATGTTGAATTGTAATGATGTGCAATTATATTAATAATCTATATCAATGAGTGTTGAATTGCAATAATTATCTTATAAATGCTCCTTTTCGATATATGGATAATATGTTTATGCATATTTGCATTATTTACTTTACTTAAGTATGCCATCATTGTTTACATAAGCATTGAATAATATCAATGTTTGGTTCATGAAGGTGAATTTATGGTATATGAGTTGTGATATTTTTGAATGTGTGTGCTTGGCAGATGACTGCTATAAATGGTCATCCAAACTAAGTGTTTCCCCATTAAGCTTTCAAACTTAACAGGAGTGTTAATCCATGTAGGTCCAAGTCATAGAAGAGAGGTACATGAAACATCTGCAGGGATCAAAACTAACAAATAAAAGAAAAAAAGTACTTGTGGAATATGTTTTTAGTTACAGATGATTACACATGTAATGAAGAAAGAAGATTGTATGTTTTCTTTTAGAATATCATGTAAGTGTAAAGATGTATTACTATTGTTAAATGATACTGTTACGTATTGGAGAGTTTTGTGATGTGTATATATATAACTTTGAATAGAATTATATACCTTAAATGTGTGTACAGGAATTTGGTTGTTATGTGTGTAGATAGTTGTAGGTTCTATAAAGAGGGTGTTACATGATATTCTAAGAACCTATCAATAATCTATTAACATCTTCTCTTTTTGTAGACTCAAAACTCACTAAAGGACTAGCCCTTGCCTTCACCATCAGAAGTCAAAGCCACCACTCTTACCCTAATGACCAAGCTATAAAAAATAAGCCCAACAATTCCCTAAATGATTCTAAGATTACTCAAGAAAGAAAACAAGGATTAATATTAAATCCCAAAATGGGCACCAAAATAAATGGTTATTAAATTACAAGTACAAACGATTGCAAGCAAATCAAAATTTAAATTGCACAAAATCTGAACTAATAATAACCGCCTGTCACCTTACTTTGCAACTGACTAATGGCCAATGGTAGAGACTAATTTGCATAAATAAATAGTAATTGGGTTTCTGTATAATGCTAAAAAATATAATTAAATAGTAAAAGAAACTGCAGTTAAAATATTGAAAATTATAAATAGAAAAGAACTCAAAACTTTCAATGGTTTAATGAAGACTGAAAATTAAATCCTAATAACCAAAGAACAATGAATCAACTACTAGCATAAATAATCTAAAACCAATCATAATTGTGTCCAATAAAGAAGAAAATTTAAAAGATACCGATTAATTAGATAAGGGAAACATCTAAAATGATCTTATCTATTTAAGATACCAAAGACTAGCTTACATATTCTCATCATAGTTAGCACTGCTCACCATAAATTCCTCAGTTGTAGGGCTCATTTCGATTTTGTAAAAGAAGAAAGCAAAGCACAAGGTTTTTCTAAAAGTCAATTAAGGAAACATTTAGAGGAGGACTTAAAATCAACCTGGTAAATAGTTGAAGATGACAAAGAATAGATAATAATTTAAAGCAAAGGGAAGATAGTTGATGAAGTAAACTACATGCAATAGAAAATAAAAAAGATCGATGAAGTAGAATATAGGTGAATCATTTACATAAAGAGAAAGACTAGTGAGACAGTGGTAAAGCGGATGCAAGGTAGTTGATATGCATCAATTATAGATATATTTAAGAAGGAAAAAATGGGAAGCTTAACAAATGCCTTAGAGGCAACTAGGAATAATCAAACACGAGTGAATTATATTGTGAAGACGTCCACATCCACATTCACATGCATAACAATAAAAACTAGAAAAACCATAGCTTCTGTTGAAAAGAAAATAACTTTTCAAATAGTACGACTTAATTAACTAGTGGAAAATCGAAGCTAAATCAACAACTAATCAGAGATGATTGTGGTAACTGAGGAGTATCAATAAAGAGTGAGATAAAGCATAGACACAAAGCTAAACCCTTGATAGAGCTCTCAATCTCTAAAACTGAAATTAGCTACAAAAACTCACCCAATTTCAAGTTTAAATAGACGTAGCCCATGATACCTAGGAAGAATTTTCACTAGTGAGGGAGTTTAAACAAACTACAACTAAAACTATAAAAAAAATACAAAAGGAAATACAAAAGATCTTATAAATAAGATTACAAGATGTTGAAACAAAGGAGGAGGAAAAAAGGAAAACAAGTAGCACCACAAAGTAAGCTCTCAAAATCTGAAAACCAAATTATTAGCTCATATCAAAAGCCAAAAACCCACCAAAGAACAGATAGAGTTAAGAAGATTATGAAGAAGTGCATTATATGCAATCATCAAATTGTTTCTTGAATCACAAATGAAAATTAAAATGATGATAATATTAATTTTCTCAAGAAGAAAACAAGGAATAAGAAATTAAAGAATCACAAGAATGAAACCAACATAAGAACATAACTATAGTTATAGAAAGAGAAAATATAATGACAGTTAGGAAAGAGACAGTGGAGATTTTGGTACCAAATAGCAAATACACTTTCTCTCTTTAAGGGTTACCAAAAAAGTGCAGATTGAAGAGGTCGTCGAGAGAGAAAGTGTGTGTGTGTTTGAATTGAAGCTATTATAATTTTAATAATTAAAGTAATTAAAAATAAAGTTATTTATAATTATAATTTTGTAATAAAGATTTTCAATTTTCAATTTGCATGAAATATGTGGTAGGGATTACAACTGGTTCAAAATCTAATTTGACTCGACCAAAAGTCAATGACTCACACCCAATCAATCTAAAATTTAGGTCAAGTTTAGGCCTTATGTTCGATTTGAGGCCTAATTTGATGGTCAAAATAACCTTCATTCCCTAAAACAACGTCATATTGGTCTTATGTTTAAGGAATAGGTCATTTAAAATGGCATCAATTTTATAAGTATTTCCAAAACATCATTTTGGATAACCTAAATAGGCTTTGGCTATACTTGGCTGGTCCTTCGCTATCTCTAAATATTACATCATATCAATTCTAATTTTATAGTTAAGCCAACTAGATGTTGATTTTTATCTCTTTAAGTAATATCTTCTAAGCGATAAAATAACAAGGAACAAGCATCTTTATAGAGTTCATATCCTATGAAAAAATGATGTATTGTAGGGATGTATTGATGCATCGATACTTCTTTTATTTAACTTGGTCTATAAGCTTTTTTATTTTTTAATTATTTATTTTTCATTCAAAATTTTTTTCCTAAAATCAAGGAATAAAAACTTTAGTTATTTAAAATAAAAAGGTTGAGATATATATTTTTCTTGTATATATTTTGTTGATTGGAATGAATTGAAGTATGGTTTTTTTAGAAGAGAAGTTACTAAATTCTTTCAAATTACTTATTCTTGTTTTCAAATGGTACCAAAGCCTTCTTCTTAAGGGGTTATAAGTTTTTGATCAGGTGAATGTGTAAGCTTAAATGCTTAAGATTTCAAACAGCTGTAAGATTGTGAGTTTTTTTCCAATGGCCTTAAGTCACCTTTATGTTCATATACCTCTTATTTTTATAGGGGAAATTATCAAGTTTAGGCAGAGAAAATGAAAACTTATCTTAAAGATTATGATTCATAGACAACAGCATATCTTTCATAAGATACAACTTTGGCTCAAATCAAAGGTTCTTTCAAGTATTTACTTAGTTGTGATAGATGTTATTTTTATAAGAATTACGAATTGTGAGACTAATAAGGAGTCTTGGGATAAATTGAAAGAGGAGTTTGAAGGTAATGATAGGGTTAGAATAGTTAAGTTTCTTACTCTTAAAAGAGAGTTTGAAATGCTATAAACATAGGATAGAGAGACTACAAAAGATTATTCCTCAAAGCTCATGAATATTGTAGATTGAATTCAACCATATGGTGAGGCATTTGAAGATTCCAATGTGGTAGAGAAAATATTGATCAAATTACTTAATAGATTTAAGTTCAAAATCTTAATTATTGAAAAATTATATTATTAAATTAATCCACAAACTATAGGTTCAAGAACAAAGAACCTTTATGAGGTTTAATGAAATTAATGTAGGAGCACTTATAATAGTGCAAATAGGTAAGAAAATGGAGGAAAAAGTGGAAAGAAGTTTAATAGTGACATGCAGTAAAAAGGCAAGGTTTCAAATAAAGTATTCAAGAAGTCTATCAAAAAGGCAAGTTCGTACTCTTTTCAAACTGTAAAAGAACTAATAATTTTGAAAATGAGTGTTGGCATAAAAGTAAAGCTCAATACCAACATTTGATACTATAAGAAGTATAGGCATATCGAAAGATATTGCCAACTAAAGAAGGAAAAAAAATTGAACAAAAACCTGTAAAATAAGATAATCATTTGGAAAAACAACTAGAGCTTGAGGAAAGTTTGTTCATGGTTACTCAATCCTCTCAATTTATAGTAGCAGCATCTAGTTTTTGGATAGTGCTTATACGAGACACATTACAAGCAACATCAACTTTTTTAGTTCACTTGATATATCATATAAATCTAGTATAAAGATAGGGAATAGAGAGTGTGTGTAGATTAAAGGCAATGAAACAACTGCAATTCATAATAAAGAAGGTACGATGTTTATTTCTAATGTTCATGACATTCCTTGTTTAGATCAAAATCTATTAACTGTGGCTAGATTATTCTTTAAAAGGAGTATGCACACAATTTATGATCCTTGGATTTTTCCTTTAGATCTTACAAATGCATAAAAAGTATGCTTATAGTGTAAAAACTGATAAAAATTATCATAATATAAATAGTTTAGGCATTATAATTTAAAATAGTTGAAATTTAAGGAAGACAATGATTTAGTGAGAGATATAACTAAAATTTTTGTAAAATTGATGATTTATGTAAGTTATGTCAAAAGAGTAAGACGCATAGAAGAGCTTTTCTGTGAATAAGGCTTAAATGGCAACCAATAAATTAAGATTAGATCATATTAAGGTATATGGTCTAATGAGTAGTTCATCTTTGAATATAAGCAAATATTTTCTTTCATTTATTGATGATTTCATAAAGGTGACATGGGTGTATTTTATAAGAAATAAATCTAATGTTTTTTCTATGGTTATGAATTTTATAGCTAAGTTTGGACTCTTTTAAAACTGAAAAACATGAAAATGTATCTTAAGGCTTATGATTTATGGAAAACAATTGAAACAAGAGAATATCTTCCACAAAATCCAACTTTGGCTCAAATCAAGCATAATAATGAAGAAATAGTAAAGAAATCAAAGGTTCTATCATGCATTTATTTAGTTATGGCATATGTTGCTTTTATAAGTATTACAACTCGTGAGACTGCTAAGGAAACTTGGGATAAATTGAAAGAGGAGTATGAAGGTAATGAAAGGGCTAGAACAGTTTAGTTATTTACTCCTAAAAGAGAGTTTGAAATGCTATAAATGAAAGATGGAGAGAATATAAAAGATTATACCTCAAAGCTCATGAATATTGTAGACTAAATTCAACTATATGGTGAGGCATTTGAAGATTCCAATATGGTAGAGAAAATATTGATCAAATTACTTAATAGATTTAAGCTCAAAATCTTAATTATTAAAGAATTATAAAATTTTTAAAATTATATTATTAAATTAATCCACAAGTTACAGGTTCAAGAACAAAGAACCTTTATGAGGTCTGATGAAATTAATGTAGAAGAACTTATAATCGTGCAAATAGGTAAGAAAATGGAGGAAAATGTGGTAAGAAGTTTAATAGTGACAAACAGTAAAAAGGCAAGGCTTCAAATAAAGTATTCAAGAAGTTTATCAAAAGGGCAAGTTCGTACTCTTTTCAAACTATAAAAGAACTAATAATTTTGAAAATGAGTGTTGGCATAAAAGTAAACTCAATACCAACATTTGATACAATCAGAAGTATGGGCATATCGAAAGATATTGCAAACTAAAAAAGGAAAAAAAATTGGACAACAACTTGTAAAATAAGATGTTCATTTGAAGAGCAACTAGGGCTTGAGGAAAGTTTGTTCATGGTTACTCAATCCTCTCAGTTTATAGTAGCAACATCTGGTTTTTGGATAGTTCTTGTACGAGACACATTACAAGCAACATCAACTTGTTTAGTTCACGAGATATATCCTATAAATCTAGTATAAAGATAGGGAATAGAGAATGTGTGCAGATTAAAGGCAATGAAACAGCTACAATTCATAATAAAGAAGGTACGATGTTTATTTCTAATGTTCATTACATTCCTTGTTTAGATAAAAATCTATTGAGTGTGGCTAGATTATTCTTTAAAAGGAGTATGCACTCAATTTATGATCCTTGGACTTTTCCTTTAGATCTTACAAATGCATAGAGAGTATGTTTGTAGTGTAAAAATTGATAAAAATTTATTATGATATGAATAGTTTAGGCATTATAATTTAAAATAGTTGAAATTTAAGGAAGACAATGATGTAGTAAGAGATATAACTGAAATTTGTGTAAAATTGATGATTTATGTTAGTTATGTCAAAGAGTAAGATGCATAGAAGAGCTTTTCTATGAATAAGGCTTGAAGGGCAACTAATAAATTAAGATTAGTTTATATTGAGGTATATGGTCTAATGAGTAGTTCATCTTTGAATATAAGAAAATATTTTCTTTCATTTATTGATGATTTCGTAAAGGTGACATGGGTGTATTTTATAGGAAATAAATCTAATGTTTTTTTCTATAGTTATGAATTTTATAGGTAAGTTTGGACTCTTTTAAAATTGAAAAACACGAAAATGTATCTTAAGGCTTATGATTTATGGACAACAATTGAAACAAGAAAATATCTTCCATAAAATCCAACTTTGGCTCAAATCAAGCATAATAATGAAGAAGTAGTAAAGAAATCAAAGGTTCTATCATACATTTTTTTAGTTATTTCATATGTTGCTTTTATAAGAATTACAACTCGTGAGACTACTAAGGAGCCTTGGGATAAATTGAAAGAGGAGTATAAAGGTAATGAAAGGGTTAGAACAATTTAGTTATTTACTCCAAAAAGAGGGTTTGAAATGCTATAAAAGAAGGATGGAGAGGTTATAAAAGATTATTTTGTTAAAGCTCATGCATATTGTAAATTAAATTCAGCTATATGGTAAGGCATTTGAAGATTTGAAGGTGGTAAAGAAAATAATGATCAGCGTACTTGATAGATTTGAGTTCAAAATCTCAAATATTAGAGAGTTATAAAATTAAAAAATAGATATTGTTAAATTAATCAGCAAGATACAAGCTCAAGAACAAAGAACCTTTATGAGTTTTGACGAAATCAATAAAGTAGCATTTATAATAGTGAAAACAGGCAAGAAATATGGAGGAAAAGCTAGTAAGAAGTTTAATGGTGGCAAGCAGAATAAGGGGAAGGATTTACTTGAAGGCTCATAAGAGTCTATAAAAAAGGGTAAGTTCACACTATTTTAAAATTGTAAAAGAACTAATCATTTTATAAAAGACTGTTGGCTTAAAGATAAACCTCAATACCAGCATCTGGAACTATAAGAAGTATGGGCATGTTAAAATATATTGCAAATTAAAGAAGGAGATAATGAACAACTTGTAAAATAAGCTTATCATTTAGAAGAACAACTAGAGCCTGAGGAATGTTGGTTCATGGTTACCTAGTCTTCTCAGTTTTATAATAGTATCATTTGGTATTTTTATAGTGATTGTACAAGAAACAC
Organism: Erythroxylum alaternifolium; assembly: GCA_027478495.1. NCBI lineage: Eukaryota > Viridiplantae > Streptophyta > Magnoliopsida > Malpighiales > Erythroxylaceae > Erythroxylum > Erythroxylum alaternifolium. The sequence continues at coordinate 41,493,844 of JANIIA010000002.1, read as the reverse complement.
AATAAGCATCCTCAACTTGTTTACTTCACTTGATAGGTCCTACAAATCCAGTATAAACATAGGGAATAGAGAGTTTGCACATATTAAAGACAATGAAATAGATGAAATTCATAAAAAAGAACGTACAAAGTTCATTCATAGTGTTTGTTATATTCCCTGCTTAGATCAAAATCTGTTGAGTATAGGTAGAATGATGAATAAAGGGTATACTTTAATTTTTAACAGGAGTATGTATACAATTTATGATCCTTAAGATTATGAAATTATAACTATGAAAGTGGTGAATTGTTATTTTTCCATTGGATCTCACAAATGCATAAAAAGCATGCTTATAGTGTCAAAACTAATAAAACTTATTATGTTATAAATAGTTTAGCCACTATAATTTAAAAGAATTAAAATTTAAGGAAGAAAATGGTATAGTAAGAGATATGACTGAAATTTGTGAAAAAAAAATGATTATTTGTTTAAGTGTTGTCAAAAGGAGATGCATAGAGCTTTTTTGTGAATAAGGCTTGAAAGGGAGCCAACAAATTAAGATTAGTTCATATTGCTTTATATGTTCTAATGAGTAGTTCATCTTTGAATAGAAGCAAATATTTTCTCTCATTTATTGATGATTTCACAATAGTGACAAGGGTGTATTTTATAAGTAAAAAATCTAAGTTTTTTCTATATTTATGAACTTTTTATATTTTTGTTAAAAACCATAATTGAAGAAACATTAAAATTTTGAGGTCAAATAATGGTATGAATTACAAATAAGGTGGATTTGAAATATTTTATAAAAATCTGGGTATCAATCATCAGTTTACAATGGCTTAAACTCTACAATAGAATGAAGGGTTAAAAAGAAAAAACATAATAGTAATTGAGATGGCCAGATATATGCTTACCAAGAAGAGTTTGTCAAAGCATTTTTGGCTAAATCTATAAATACTACAATCTATATTATAAACAAGCTTATAACAAGATTTATGGAAGGTATAAATCCTTATGAAGCATGGTATGCTATAAAAATATCAATCAAACACTTAAAGTTTTTGTTTAGCTTTGTTCATATACTAGTAGTGAAAAGAAGCAAATTAGTTAAAAAAAATTGAATTAGGTATCATTTTAAGTTATGCAATTCAATTGAAGGAGTGACACAGATGCGGGATTTCCTGACTGATCTTTTCAGAGCCTTGGCTTGTCACATGAGTCTGAATTTCATACTTCCGTATGGGGCGAATAGTTTTCATTTCCCATCTCATGGAAAACCCTTTTCGCTCCGCTTAGCCCTATCCCCCTCTAGGGATATTTTAGTGATAGGTTCAATAGGAACGGAATGATCCTATTTGGTCAAATACCTAGCGACAAACTCCTATGATTATTGTTTATAAAGATGTTGAAGTGGATGAGTTAACCTTTTAGAATAGAGAAACCAATTTAGTTAAAATAATTAAACTTCGGAGCTTACTACCAAACCAAATGGAAAACAAATTTTGGTTTCAAATCAATTAAACCTAGATGGCTCCATTTTCTAGCATAAAGTCAGGTTAGTAGTGAAAAGTTATGCTCAAATTGTTGGCGTTTGACTATGGAGAAACATTTACACATATAGTGATACAAGACACCATTAGGATATTATTTATGTTTTATTTGAAGAAATGGATAAGAAGTGTATCATTCGGATGTCAAGTTTGCCTTCTTAAATGGAATAGTTAAGGAGAATTATTTTTAACAACTTCAAGGATTTGAAGTTATAGGTTATAAAGTTAAAATCTACATATTAGAGCAGGCTTTGTATGTAAAGCCCACAAAAAAAATAAATGTAGCCTAACATTAACCAATCAACCCAGCAACCTAGCCTATAAAACTATTAAACAAAGGGGTATAAATAAAACAAATGAACTGAAAATTCTAAAACCAACAAAAATCAGCTTGCCTTCTTCACTTTTCTCTCCATTTTTCCAGCTGGTAAGTGTGTAAATGTATCATCTTTCTCCTGCATGTGAAACTTTTCTCATGTGTTCCCTCATTTTGGTTGTTTTATAGGAAATTGTGGATGTTAACAACTCAAAAATCCTTTAGCACATACGTTGGACCCCCAAAAAATTTTCAATTATTATCGATTTATTTGTTTAATTGTTTAATTATGATTTGTTTGTTTATTTATTTATCTTAGAATTGGGTCATTAAATTTAGTAAGCATGAATAGAGATTAGAATTAGATGG
>JANIIA010000002.1:41346512-41358812 GCA_027478495.1 Erythroxylum alaternifolium | reverse complement strand
GAGTTCTTGCAAATCTCCAATAAACATGAGAGAATTCTTACGAATCTCTAGTAAATATGAAGGATCAGCGATGGAGCTCCATGCCACTAGCGGGCAAGTGGGAGAAGCCTTTAACATGGTCAACATGCACGTGACATAACATGATGGACCACCACAAACTCACACAAACATGAATTTCATGACTTGTAAATATATTGCACAAATGGCAGGTTTTTGAAACGTGATTTCCATAAGCATGATATATTTTAAATAGAATTTCCATCATCATTTCATAAATCATCAACAAGATTCATGTACCAAACATATAGCAATTACTTAAATCATTTAAGAAGCAATAAATGCAACATTTATAAAGTAATTGAAATCATTTAACTCAAAAATACTCATGGCTCATTAACTCAACTATAAACATGTAACCCGCTTGGATTCCTTGCTTAAAAATGCCCCTCCTCTTGCTCCTCTTGCCTCTCTTGATTCCCTTTAACATTGGTAAAAATCCAATTCAATAGGAATACAAATTTAGAATCCAAAAATCATATTCACTAGAAAATGATTCTAGAATACTTAAACCCATGTATTTCCTAAGCTTCATGAACCAAAACCCTTCCAAAAATACAAAGGATTAAAAATGGGCTTACCTTGAATCTTCACCAAACAGAGAGATGTTTGGCTTAAATGGAAACTCTTCTCTTTCTCTTTCTTTTTCTCTTTTTGAATAACCTCAAAATCACTCTTAAAAACTAAGAAAAGATGAAACCCTAACTTTGTCTTCTTTCTTTTTCTCTCATATGGCCGAAACTCTCTCCTTTCTTTCTTTTTCATATTTTTCTCTCCTTCTCTCCCTTCATTCATGTTTGTCTTCCTCTAGCGAACAAGACAACATTTTTCCTCTTCCACTTCTACCCTTAATGAGTGCTAAATGTCCCTTCTTTTAATGCTTCATGGCTTTTATGTTTAAGTGACACGCTACAATTGCCTTCAATACATTCTTACTGCTTTAATCTAACTAACTAGTAAAATAAAACCCTACTAACACTGAAATAAATAATTAAACTCCAATAATAATTCTATCATGACCTCATAATTTATTTAAATCATGCTTAACTCAATAAAAATTTAGGGGATAACATTTCTCCCCCTTTTAAAAGAATTTCGTCCTCGAAATTCTTACTAGAGTCACTGAAGAGGTGTGGATACTTCTCCTTCTTGGCCTCCAAGGGCTCCCACATGGCCTTTTCCTTAGAACGGTTTTTCCACAGGACTTTAACCAGTTGAACTGTCTTGCTCTTAAGGACCTTTTTCTTTGTGTCCAGAATCTCAACTAGAGCCTCTTCATAAGTGAGATCATCTCTCAATTGAACCTCAGTGGTCTAAATAATGTGAGAGGGATATGATCTATACCTCCTTAACATAGAAACATGAAAGACATCATGTATCTGTAACAATTCTAGCGGTAATGCAAATCTATAGGCCCGTGATCCAATCCTCTCAATAATCTCGTAGGAACCAACGTATCTTCGGCTCAATTTGCCCTTCTTGCCAAACTTCATGACTCCTTTCCAAGGAGATGTCTTAAGAAAGACTTTCTCACCAACTTCATACTCCATTTCCTTTCGATGTGCATTAGTATAGCTCTTCATTCTATCTTGAGCAAATTTAAGCCTTTGCTTAACTAGATTGACCTTGTCAACTATCATCTGGAGTAACTCTGGTCCTATTAATTTACTTTCTCCTTCTTCATCCTAACATATAGGAGTTCTACATTTTCTTCCATACAGTGCTTCATAAGGAGCCATTTAAATGCTCGAGTGGTACAAATTATTATAAGCAAATTTGACCAATGGCAAGTGCTTGTCCCAAACACCTTTGAAATCCATCACACATGCCCCTGAGCATTCCTTCAAGGGTTCAAATGGTCCTCTCAGATTGACCATTTGTTTGGGGATGTAAAGCAGTGCTAAAATTTAACTTGGTCTCCAAAGGTTCTTGCATACTTTCTTAAAATCTTGAAGTAAACCGAGGATCTCTGTTAGAAACTATAGAGTTTAGAATCCCATGTAGTCTCACTATCTCATCAATGTACTTATTTGCTATCACATGTAAAGAATCAGTCTGTTTAATTGCTAGAGAATGAGTTGAATTCGTTAAACTATTAACAATAACCCATATGGCATCATGCTTCCTACTAGTCTTGGGCAAACCCATCAGAAAATCCATAGTTATCCTTTACCACTTTTACTTAGGAATGGACAATGGCCTTAACTTGCCTGAAGGTGCTTGGTGTTCATCCTTGACTTGCTGACTCACGAGACACTTGCTTGCATATTTTGCTACATCCTTCTTCATGCCTTTCCACTAAAAATGGTCTTTCAAATCTCTATACATCTTGGTACTACCTGGGTGTATGGCATAAGGTACATTGTGTGCCTCATTGATTATCTCATCTTTTACCTCCTTGACATTCAGAATACAAAGTCTATTGCCTACAACCATAAGTCCATCATCCCTCACTTCCACTTCAAATTGCTTGCCATTCTTAATTTCTTCTCGAAGCTTGTTCCAATCTGCATCTTGTTCTTGTAACTCCTTAACTTTCTCTTCGGGTATTGGTCTCACTCTAAAATTAGCAATAATGCAATCAGGTTCCTCCTGTTTCTAGCTTATTCTAAGCTTAGCCATCTCTTCCAATAATGGTAGATAAATTGTCTAAACATGGGCTACGGAGGATTTCCTACTCAAGGCGTCGACCAGTACATTTTCCTTGCCTGGATAGTATTTAATCAACAAGTCATAATCCTTAAACAACTCTAACCTCTTTCTCAGTCTCAAATTCAACTCTTTTTGGCTCAGTAAGTACTTGAGACTTTTATGATCTGTAAAAATCCTCATCTGAACTCCATACATATAATGTCTCCAAATTTTCAAGGGAAAAATTATTACTGCTAATTCTAGGTCATGGGTCGAGTAATTCAATTTATAAGGCTTTAGCTGCCGTGAGGCATAAACTATTACCTTGTCTCCTTACATCAAAACATAATCCAAAGCCTTTCTTGAAACATCACTTAAACTGTATAACCCTTATCTCCCATGGGCAAGGTCAGAATTGGAGCACTTATCAATCTGTACTTAAGCTCCTCAAAGCTTTTCTGACATTCATCACTATAAACTTCTGATTTTTCATTAACAACTTGTTCATTGGAGCAACTATCAAGGAGAATCCTTGAACAAACCTCCTATAATATCCTGTAAAACCCAAAAAGCTTCTCACTCCTACCACTGTATTTGATGCACGCCATTTCACCACTGCTTTAATTTTTATCGAATCGATATGTACTCTATCTTCCAAAATTACGTGTTCAAGGAATACCACTATATAAAGCCAAAATTCACACTTGGTGAATTTGGCATAAAGCTCCTTCTCCCTTAATGTTTACAACACTATCCTTAGATGTTCCTTGTGTTCCTCTTCACTCTTAGAATAAACTAGAATGTCATCTATAAATATTATGACAAATTGGTCAAGATATTCCTCAAAGACCCTATTTATGAGCTCCATGAACATAGCTAGAGCATTGGTCAATCCAAATGGCATGACTAGGAACTCATAATGCCCATAACGTGTCCTAAAGGCTATCTTATATACATTAGATTCCCTGATTCTGAGCTGATGATAGCTTGACCTGAGATCAATTTTAGAGAAGACCTTTGCTCTTTACAGCTGGTCGAATAAATTATCGATTCGTGGCAGTGGATATTTGTTCTTAATGTTCACCTTATTGAGCCTCCGGTAGTCAATACACATGTGTTCCATTTTTCTTTTTAACAAACAAAACCGACGCTCCCCATGGCGACCAACTTGGCCTTATATACCCCTTCTCTAATAGTTCTCCCAACTGTTCCTTAAGCTCCTTCAACTCAGCTAGAGCCATTCTATATGGTGGTATAGAAATGGGTGCAGTCCTTGGAATCAAATCGATGACAAATTCGATTTCCTTGGCTAGTGGGAAACTAGGTAAGTATTCTAGAAACATGTCTGGAAATTCCCTCAAATGGAAAAATCTTCTAACTTTCCTTCATTCACCTCAGTGTCCATAACATGTACCAAGAAGGTTTCACACCCTTTTCTTATCATCCTGTCAGCTAGCAAAGCTGAAATAATTCTTAGTGATAATGTTATTCTGTCTCTGTTAAAATTCATCTTCTCACCCTTACTAAGATCAAATTCTACCTCTTTGAGGCTACATTCTAACTTTGTATGATATTTCTCCAAGGTATCCATTCCAAATATAACATCTAGGCTCTTTAAATCTAAAGGCATTAAGTCCATTACCAGTTTAGCACCGTTAATAAAGAGTTCACAATCTCTATATGCTTGATTTATTATCACATTCCCACCTATAGGAGTACTAACAATTAATGGACTATCCAATGGCAGCAAATTAACACCATGTAATGTCATACCAGTAGAAACAAAAGACTCTGTGGAGGCAGAATCAATCAATTAGTATACTTCTGAATCAAATAACCGAGCCATCAGGTGTGGCTGTAGATTCATCTCTGGTTATAGCAAACACCCTTGCTTGTGCTTGACCCCTTTGCCTTCCTGGAGGAATAACCTTCCTTGTCGCTCCAGAACTGCCCACTTCAATGGTTGTCCTAGTTCTTACTGTTTTAGCTCTCTTTGGGACTTACATTTATGACCCATCTTGCTTTGGTGCTTGGGGACATTCCCTGATCATGTGTCCCTTCTCTCTACATCAAAAACATACTCTAAGTCACTTAAAGCACTCTCCTTTGTGAAACTTCCCGCAATGCTCACATTGGGGGTTCATATACCTAGCCCTCTCCATCCTTTTGATACCTCTTATAGTTGAGATTTGCACTGAAACTAACCTTGCTTACTTATTCTTAGCAAAGCCACTACTTCCCACTTCACTCTGTGTGTGGAAATTCCTTATACTCCTCTAAGACATGGTTCTTGGAAGACTGTTCTTGGTTTTTCCTCTTCCTGTTTACTTCATACTTTATGTTCTCTAGTTTCTTAGCTTGAAGTGCAGCATCTACCAATAATTGGTAGTCACAAAAGTTATGGATCAATACTTTCTGCTTGATCCCCAAATGAAGTCCTCCCTCAAACTTACGACACTTATCCTCCTCATTCTCAACAATGTTGGCCATATACCTTGAAAGTTGGATGAAATTTAGTTCATATTCACTCACAGTCATGTCCCTCTGTGTGAGATTTAGGAATTCTCTGGCCTTCTCTTGGACATGGACTTTGAAGAAGTATTGCTTCTTGAAAACTTCAAAAAAATTTCTCTATGACAATATTGACAGTATGACCTGACTATAGGGCACTGATTCCCATCAATAGAGTGCATCCCCTTACAGTAAGCTCACTGCATAATCCAATTTCTCCTCATCAAAGCACTTCATCTATAATAGGACTCTCTTTGCCCTTCTCAACCATGCTTCAACCTCTTCAAGATTTATAGTCCCATTAAATTCTACAGCCCCATACTTACGAAGCTTATCATACTGTCCGCTCCTCTCCACTGGAGCTTGCACTAGAATTTGTGGCACTTGGCCCATAATATGCGTGAAAGCCTGAGCAAAGACTTGAAAGAAATATGGATCTATGGTATTTACTTTGGTCATAGGAGGAGGCTACAGAACTTCGTGTTACACACTAGATGCCTCAGAATCATGACCAGAATGTGTCCTCGTATCTTATGGGACATGAGATTCATCCATACTTTATTGTCGAGAGTGAGATCGAGTCATAGCTACTCAAGTTCTCTTTCAAGGCAATATACTCACTCCTTCAATTTAAAAACCATTTAAAATATTTAGTTCATGTTTCATGTCAGGTTTAAACTGGAATGTGTACATGTAAAACCTTCTTAAACCATGCTTTATGTAAAACAATTTCAAATCATGTGAAACAATACAAAAACAATGCATGTTGTTTTTATAAATTAATGCATGTTCATTTTGTGCTTTAAAATGACCCATTTCAAGCCTAGGATACTAAACCTAGATGCTTTGATACCAAAAGATGTTAGGCCCTGTTTTCAGAGTCTAACTCATGAATAAAATGTGAGCACAACACTCTGTAGGGATCTTATAATGGAATCTCATTAGCCATCAACTGTTCATCTTCATTCTCATAAAATCCCAAAATTTCATATTTCAACACTTGATATACGACAATCCATTCTTATGTTTGTATACTCAATCTTCCCCTTAAACATATCACTCATTTTTATCTCTTATTTTCACATCAAACTAAGTACCTTTCACAAGCCTAAGTGTATCATAGGAAAGCATCGATAAGTCCATAATACATATATATATATATGTACATGATTTGGGACAAAAAGCATAACTTTCACTATGGATGTCAAATTAAGGTCATTTAAGTACGATTTCAAAGATGACTTCGAGTTTTACAACTTCTGTGAAGGCCACGAAGAGAGATTTTACCATCTAAAGGGTCAAAATTTTCACATTTATATAATTGTCCTAAGAATGTCCGCTTAGTGGACATATGTCCCTCCAAATAGACATGAACTGAGCTAGAATGCTGGAATTCCTGAGAACGTCCGCCTGGCAGACATTAAGTTCGCCCAACAGACATTTACCGGTCAATTTCTAGATTCCTAACTCCTACAAGTTACCTATGATCCCTTTTATGCACATCTATCATTTCTATCTTATTTTCCTCATCATTTTCCCTTCATTCTCACTTCCATTTCATCTCAATATCATTTACAGCCAAATCATAATCCATGTTTGGTCATCAATCCAAAAACATAACATTCAAGCTTATGCACATTCATCATAACTTTTGTACATGTTCAATCTCCCTTTTTCACCTTCATTTCATCTTTAACTTATCACACTAATTCTTTCCATTTCAAAACACCATAGTACTCATTTTCTATTAACTTAAGTAAAGAAAAAGGCTATAAAGTGTCTAGCATGCACCCTGTGTAGCATCACTAACTTGTAAAAGGCATATCTCTCAACTCTGATGTCCAAAAATTACACACTTCATATCATTGGAAAGCTAAGAGGATAAACTACAACTTTTAAATAGACAACCGTGTCCAAAACAGCCTAGATTAACACAGGTTTTCACCTAAAATCATAACACAGATTTTACCCCTATGAATGCTTGAAAATGCAACGCAAAAACTTGGAAAGTCATAAGAAAAACATAAATATATTTTATTAACATCAAAAGAAAAGAGTTTTACAAATCTTTAATGGGAATTTCAAGACCCAAATATATCATTGGTCTCATAATCCAAAAATACAAGACATACATGAATGAGTAATACTTGAAATGCGACCAAAGCCTTGAGTTTTCATATACTAATTTAAATAAAAAAGAAAATATGCAGACTTAGAGTGATGCCTTGACTCTCTATCGCTCGATCACTTGCTCTTCACCTAGAAATGAGGAGGAATGGGGGTGAGCTTAAAAGCTTCTGAGTAACAAGTTTATAGCGAAGAAATAAGCAAAATCATTGAAAATATTCACTGCCATAGTAAATTTGTTTTGAATCTATAAGACACATATTTCTCAAATTGTCAAGCTTGTTAAACAATTCATAAATAATAAAAGTCATATATTCATCAAACTTGTCAACAAATCATAAACATATAAGCAATCATAATGACTTGGGTAGTCCGTAAACATGAGGGAGTTCTTTCCAATCTTCAGTAATAATAGAATGGACCACTTTGGGTAGTCCATAAACATGAGGGAGTCTGTGAAGGAGCTCTATGCCACTAATGGGCAGGCGAGAGAAGCCTTTAACATGGTCAACGTGCACGTGACATAACAGAATAGATCACCATAAACCCACACAAACATGAATTTCATATCTTGTAAAGATTCTATACAAAAGGCACATTTCGGAAACATGATTTCCATAAGCCTGATGTTTTTCAAATACAATTTCCATCATCATTTCATAAATAATCATCAAAATTCATGTACCAAACATGTAACAATTAATTAAATCATTTAAGAAGCAATAAATGCAACATTTATAAAGCAACTGAAATCATTTAACTCTATTAATTTGGACAAATACACATGGCTCATTAACTCAACTATAAACATGTAACCCACTTGGATTTTCTTGCTTAAAAATGCCCCTCCTCTTGTTCCTTTTACCTCTTTTGATTCCCTTTAACATTGGCAAAAATCTAGTTCAATAGGAATAGAAATTGAGAACCCAAAAAGCATATTCACTAAAATTTAACTCTAGAATACTTAAACCCATATATTTGCTAAGCTTCATGAACTAAAACCATTCCAAAAATGCAAAAGATTAAAAATGGGCTTACCATGAATCTTCACCAAACAAAGAGATGTTTAGCTCAAATGGAAGCTTTTCTCTTCCTCTTTCTTTTTCTCTTCTTAAATACCCTCAAAATCACTCTTGAAAACTAAGAAAAGATGAAACCTAATATTTATCTTCTCTCTTTTCTCGCATGGACAAACTCTCTCTCACTTCCCTTTCTTTTTCACATTTTTCTCTTCCTCTCTCCCTTCATTCACGTTTTTTCCATTTAATGTATAAGACAACATTTTTCCTCTTCCAATTCTACCCCTAATGAGGCTAAATATCCACTTTAGTCTTCCTTTACTGCTTCATGGTCTTTAAACTTAAGTGATATGCCACAATTTCCCTTAATACACTCCTACTCCTTTAATTTAACTAACTAGTGTAATAGAATCATACTTACGATGTAATAATAATTAAACTCCAAGAATAATTCTATCATGACCTAATAATTAAATCATGCTTAATTCAACAACAAAATTTTGGGGCCAACAATTTTTAGGATTGCATGTTCAATAGTCATATTAGGTCTCTATTTTTGTAACATTAGTGTCCTCCTTTAAACATTCTAAGGACTCATCTTTTGGATTTTATCAGGTTCGTCCTCTTAGGAGAATGCAAAGATAAAAAATTCCTCTTCACTAACCAAAATGTTTTCTAGTCAAAAACATTCCCAATTAATATTATGCCAGTAGTGGATGTAAGGAAATGAAAAACATTTCTTAAGGAAGTACCAATTAGAGTAGTTGTTCACGTTTCTACACTTAACTATTGTATCTCACTATGTATAAGAACCATTACATCCTTATAAAAAGGAGGTATATAGCGTACTTTTCCAAAGTTTATAGAAGCGTCTCTAACCACTTAGTTTCAGGCATTTTTAGTGTTCTGAGATAACATAAAGGGTTAGGTGTTCTTTGGGTAAGCTCTTTAGTTGCTCTTACTATAAGTTAGTTAAATAAGGAAGGTGTTATTAGAGTAGTGGTTAGGTTATTATGTAGGCACGCATGCAACAGCCTCTTAGGGGGATGATAACGAAGTAAAAGAAACTTCCAATAATAGTTAAAAAATGAATTAGATGGTTTTGGCAAGAAATGGAAACCAAAGGTAGGATACTAAGTAAGGAAAGAAAAGGTTTAAGGTTAGATAGGTTTATAGGAATAAATCTAGAACATTTAGGTGGGTCCTTATTGAAAAGCTAATAAGAGTCTAAATCATCTCTCACTAGCTTTAAGTGAAACTAAGTTGTCCAAAATTAGCATTTCTTATTTAAAGTACCACTCAAAAATTTTAACCAAATAAAAGTAATATGCTATGAAAATCATACAAAAACTAAAGTATATTCAACATAAAACAGGTTCAGAAAGGTACTTTATTTAAACAAGAAGGTTAAAAGGAATGTAAATCTATAAGGTTTATTATACAATGGTTAGGATTATTGCAAACTTAATTCATGGAGCAATGTGACTGTATATTAATGTGCTTTGATGGACCATAAATAAAGATGGATAAAAAAGGATTAAATAAAAGCTAATTAAGGCAATTTCCTTAAAGAGGAAATGATTCGATGATCAACGACAAAAATATAGAAGTATTAGGTTGAGAAAGTGGTAAGATGATGTGGCAATATAGTGAGCATCTTCTAAACCATATTTTTTATGTGTTAAAATTGAGTTAGTGGCAAGAAGGCATAACTCCACACTAACTTATTGGAATTAGTGGAAGAAGTGGCAACTCCCTACTAATTTGGTAGGTAATTAGAAAAAGTGATTAGTTTAAACTTACTTAATTCCTAAGTTCTTATAAGCCTATCGATTGAGACCAAGTTTATTATATAAAGTGGCGGCATTTTCATGACTTTTACTATACTTCTTGGCTCCTATTTCTAGATTTTATGCTTAATTTGACTCTTGAGTGTCTACCTTTATTTTATGTAGTTTGAGAGTATAATTTGTCACAAATCAGTATTAATTGCACTAATTAATTTTTTGATGACAATTGATACTGCAAACTTCCATTTGTTAATTGTAGGAGACTCAAAGAGAAGATACTCAAGAAGATGTAGAGTCAAGGAAAGGCTGAAGTCAAGTCAACAAGTGAACAAGTGCAATAGGAAGTTCTCCGCAGTGAAAAGGATGTGTCGCTGCTTCGAAATATGAAGAATTCCAAGCAGAACCTTCGGGATGCAAAAGAACCAACTGTGTAGTTAAAACTTTCGGGAAAAGTTCGCCGCGACAGACTTATCTATCGCTGTGGCTAACCTTCGAATACCCGAACCATTTTTGGATGTTTACCCACTATGCAACCCAATCCATAACCTATTTCTTTTAAAAACCTACCATTTTAGGTTAAGAGGGAGCTGACATAAAAAAACAACACATTCTCACTCTCAAAACCTTCGGACACTCCATCATCCTCTCTCCTCCACTTCACTGTCAACTCCTCCATCGACGGCTGCTACCATGGATGCTTCCAGTCGGTTCCCAATTGTGAATTCTCTTAGAGTAGTGCTTGGCTAAGCACTTCTTTCCTCTTAAAAATGTAGCGATGGCTAGAGTTCGATGGGCTTCAAAGGGAGTAGTTTATTCCATATTCAACTATATTATTATGAACTCCTAGGTTGTAGGATTTGTAATTTGTAGTTGAATATTCTTGATTAGAGTTTAATCAAGTATTGGACATTCAATGTGTTATTGGGATTTGTTGATGTAGAACTTGGAATTTGAATATATGAAGTCTCATATATGTCTATTTGTGATTTGGTTAAATTCTCTTTTATCTGCCTAGTTGTGTTTGATATTGAGATGATTCTCGATCCTAAAATGATTTATTTCATTGACTTACCCATTGCATACACTAAGAGCATTCAACAAGGTTTTAAGAAATGGACTTCATTGATTAAAACCTTGGACTTAAAGAGTTCTTTAAGGTTTACTATTTAGAACTTAGTGATTCACTCTTATAAAAATTTCGTTTTGAACTATGATAGTCAAAGCTCGTTTTCAAGAGGATACTATCATCATTTGATCATAGTTTTCATTTTATCACTTTTTCATTCCCGAAATCTAAAAAAAATGCTTTTCATTACATTTTCTTACAATTCGCTTATTTTTATCCAAATTTCCAAATATTTAAACCCCCTCTTCCTTGCTAATTTTGTTTGCATATCATGACATATAGGCTAGCTTAGTTCCTTTCATCAGGTTTTGATTAAGTGAAATGACCTGAGGTTGCATTCTGTTCTGCAATCCTTGGAATTAAAAGTTTTTTATTTGACCTCCAAGGGTAAGAACAAAAGGGCTTGAATCACATGCTGTCTTTTTAGAGAAAGAGTTTCTTCTAAGAGAAGGCAGTGGAAGCAAAGTTGAACTTGATGAAGTTCATGATACTCAAATAGACGCAGATCAATTGCCTAAACCTGAAATTGTTGTTTAAAGAGATGAGAAAATGGTTGAACCTTCTAACACACAAAATGTTCGTAGGTTAAGTAGGATACGCAATGTTCTAGAGAGATATGGATTTCTCAAAAGCTGACAAAATGACATATTGCTCATAGAGGACGATGAGCCTACAACCTACGAAAAGGCTTTGGAGAGTTCAGAATCTAAAAAATAGATTCAAGCCATAAAATCTAAAATGCATTCCATGTATGAAAACCAAGTATGGACTTTAGTTGACCCACCTGAAAGGTTAAAACCTATAGGATGTAAATGGATTTTCAAAAAGAAAATTGACATGGAAGTTAATGGGATTACCTATAAGGTGAGGCTAGTTGCTAAAGGTCATCGTTAAAGACAAGGAGTATTTTGACGAGACATTTAGCCCCGTAGCTATGCTTAAATCCATTAGAATACTCCTACCCATTGTTGCTCATTATGATTATGAAATATGGCAGATGGATGTGAAGATGACTTTCCTAAATGGAAACCTAGTTGAG
>JANIIA010000002.1:41275956-41289979 GCA_027478495.1 Erythroxylum alaternifolium | reverse complement strand
AAAGTTTAGGTAAATTTTGTCTCATCTCTCTCTACATTATGATTTTGAGTTTGGTGTTAAGATATGTTGTTCTCCATACCTGAATATACATGAAACATGGTTTAGATGAATGAAATGAGTCATGGACAAGTTTCTCCAAACTGAAATGGTCTCTCTTTAGTGAAAGTTAGTGAAATTGTGAATATCTTTTGAAATTGATTGTTTAAATGAACTATATGATGTTAATTCTGTATGTATAATGTGAATTGATGATGAAAAATGAGGGAGATTTTCATTGGAAGAAGGCTTTCAAGTTTATGCCTTTGGGTATTTGATAATATGCCTAAGTGAACTTGGCTTAGGATTTAAGGATCTTGATGGTGTGCTTTAGAAAAAGGCTTTCATGTTTACTAGAGTAAACTTGAATTGTTGCTTAGATTGATGAGTAGTGGCCTAATGTGTTTGGATAAAAATGTGCTTAATTATGCTTTAAAATGTGTAAGTATTGGATCAAAAGGCATTAAATGCCTTGGAAAATGCAAAAGAAAGCTTATGTGAATAATAAGGGAAGTAACTATGTGAGAAGCTTCATGGTCGAATCCTATAGCTTAAAAATTGTGATATTGTATTTTATATACTTATTTGATGATGTATAAATATGAGTTATATGTTTGAGTAGTAGGTATATTACATTTGTATGTTTAAAGGCTCGGAAGTTATGGATCAAGCGGCTCGTAATGAGGATTGTTGAAGTTAAAGGAGTGTACACCTTCCTTTGAGGTGAGTTGGGGAAAACATGTCTCCCAAATGGGACTAGGACAACCCAAGATATGCATAATGACTTCTGTGTGAATTTTGAACCTAGGTATTGAATCTCAAATATATGCTACTATACTTGTGTATTTAATAAATGACATTGTTTTGAATAACTCTTTGCACTTAGAGTGCAATAGATGTTTTTATTTCATATTTTGAGAAATGATATTATTTTTAACAAACCTACAATTGAAGTGAAAAGAACAATGTTTAATTTTCTGAAACTACAATTTTGAATAACTTCGTACTTGGATTTCAAAAGATGACTGTCACTGCAAGAAATAACATTTTGGAACTTACATATGCATAACCGAGTCATTTATGCTGCATGTATATGTTCTCTTTTGGCTTAGAGTCATGGCAAGGTTCCATTTTATCGGTTGGACCAATAAATAAAGACATGGTACCTTATTTGATTTTTGTATTTAATATTTGCATATGATTTTTTTATGATTGGTGAGGAAACGATTGGTCAATCGTATGCTGGGCACAAAAGATTAAGCGGCCTCTGTACCCTTGATGTTGGTACATAAACGTTAAGTCCTTGTAACGATACCATTCTACAGGACTCGCGGGTGATTGCACACCTAGAGGTTTGGTTACCGACAAGGTCATCATATAGGGTCATGACGCTCTTATCGACCGTTGTCTAGACTCACCATAGATGAAAGTCGAGCCAACACTGGGAGCAGTGGGTGTGCACACTAGTTTGGCCTACTAGTGGTGACACACATAATTGTTTTGGCTTATTATGATATTTGGCTTCTTAACGAGATTTAATTTTTATATGCGATGCTTTTCTGCTTATGTGTACTAGAACTGGAACCTATGTTCACTGAATGAGTGATTAATAGGCTAGGCCTATGTGATTCCTAACCAATATGGCATTAGCCATAGACTAGGTCTATGTATTTCTATGTCATGCATATTCACTTCATAGGTGATTATGTGCATGCTAGATATGTAAAATCGTCCTTAGGTTATTTAGACTATTTTGGTGTGTACCGGGTTCTATTTGCGATATATGTTTCTTCTACTCACTGAGTATATAGTGTACTCACCCCCTCCGCTTTCCAACCATGCAGGTTAATTTAGTGAGCTTGAAGCTCTGAGTGGTTCGTGTGGTCTTTTCACATATTCAGGGCATTACTGCACATGGGTAGTCTTTATTTTGTACTTTTGTTATATAGTGGCTCATGATCATGTTGATATGCTTTATAATTTTGTAAATTAACTCTTGACTATCATATGGATTGTAAATGACTAATGTCGAAACCTTTTTGTGTTGTCCAAATGTTTTTTTTTAAAGATAGTCAGTTAGCCTTATATAGTTGGGTTAAGGGTACTGTGAGTATTCTTAGCCTGGGTATGCGGTGGTAGTCATGACCCCGATATGGTTCTAGGTCATGACAAATGCACTTTAATGTAATTCTGACTCTTTCAGTCATTCTTAGGGCTCATACTCGTCAGTTTATGGTATGAGTAAGACTGGTAAGGAGTTAAGAGTGCATTTATTTACCTTTTACTATTAATCAATCAACTCTTGTTGGATGCTTCGGGCCATTAGGATCAGTCAGACTAATTCAATTTCCTTTTCGCTTTTAGGTTTGTGAAAACAAAACAGAATTGAAGGCTAAGTTTAAGGATATCTAAAAGAGAAATATGATATTTTTAACTCTGAAACTTCAGAAGAAGATAAGGTTTGTGTTGTTTCAAATCTTGATGAGTTATTCATATTCTGCAAAAAATTATATAATTGCTTCTATTATGTCATTAAGATATTGAATAGAAGAGTAGTTAGAAATAGGTAGAAACATATCTTTTAAGTTATGCGTTATGTACTGAAACTTTTGTGAATTGATGATGTGTGCAAATGCACATGGTGGCCATTTCTTTTAGTGGAATTACTATGTTGCATTTGCTATACTCGTGCTGATAATGTATGATAAATATTCTAGGTTCTGCTTTTGGTTATGAAGTGGATTGTGTTTCTCATGTTTTACAAGTGCAACGATGATGAATGGTTTTTATTTTCATATTAAATTGAGAGAACCTGGTTGGAAGGAAAGGTATTACAATGAGAAGTTTTCAGCAAAATCTCTGGAAGAACGTGAAAGTATGCGACGAGATGTTGTAAGTTTTAAAATCTAAATTATTTTCTTGTTATCTTAAAAAATGATGGAGTTCTATTTATTAGTTAACATCCATTTGAGTAGGTTCTGAAGTATGCAGAAGGGCTATGTTGGGTTATGCATTACTACTATGAAGGTGTTTGCTCTTGGAAGTGGTGACTTGTCTTGAATTCTATCTTTTCCTTGTTTTTGATTCTTTTCTCCTCGTTAATGGTTATGTTTTTCTTTAGGCTTGTAGATTTTATCCAAAAATGAAGTTTAAAAATAGAAATTTTGGTGGGAGGTGGTGTTTAAGTGACGACAACCTTGCCATGAGTTTGGTTAATGTTTGGTGAGAGGTCTATTATGAAACGTCAATTATGTTAGCTTAGATTTTAAAGGGAATTTATGACATATTGTATACGGATTATCTTCTATTGGATCAATGAGTTATTCTATTTTGTTTTTACATGTACTGTAGTTGGTTCTTTCATTTCATTTTCGACTCTCCGTACCCTTTTAGGCATCTAGTTAGTCCTCGAGGGTAATAATGGAATAAATATATTGATACTTCAAATCAAAGTGACAGTTATAATAAGTGATGTAAGTCCTGTGTAATAAATTAACAAAATTGTTGATTTATTATAATAATATGCAGATACATATTTTAAATTAATTGGTAAAATTTATTATAATAATATGCATGTGAGTGATCTTAAAAAAGATTCATAAGGCAAATTGTAAGCTTATTTTTTCACTAAAAAATGGTAAAATTTTTTGACGTAAAAAATTGTCTAAAAATGAAAACTATCGACAGAGAAAAGTATCTAAAAGTTTACAAAAAGCGTCTCAAATAGCATTTATTTGTCTAAGAACGCATCTATGTGTAAATAGATCTTCATCGCTTAGATTTTTGAAGCGTAGATGTGTAAAAAATGTATGATTTTCTGACGCATCTATGTGTCTAGGAAAACTGTTGAAAATATTTTTTGTGACATATATTTTTTTTACACTTTATAAAGCGTCTAAAATTATTTTTAAGATGCAAAAAATGTCTAAAAACTCCACATTTTGTGTCTTTAAACTTCATATCTATATGTAAATAGATCTTCATCGCTTAGATTTTCGGTGTTTAAATGCGTAAAAAATGTATAGTTTTTTAACGCATCTATGTGTCTAAGAAAACCGTTGAAAATAGTTTTTGTGACACTTATTTTTTCACGCTTTATAAAACGTCTAAAATTATTTTTAAGATGCAAAAAATGTTTAAAAATTCCACATTTTTTGTCTTTAAACTTCATATTTTGTTATAGTGATTTTATTTAACTTAATTTATTCTTTAATGTTTAAGAGTTAATTATGTGTTCTTAATTATCCTTGAATTAATATTGCTAGTATATTTTTTCATGTATGATTTCATGGAGTTAAGATTGAGAAATCTTTTTATATACATAGATCTAATGTAACTGAAAGGAGTTGCATGTAAACCTAAAAATAGGTTGATATAAATCCACTAGATTAACGTCAAACCTAATAGTAGAATTCACAAATCGATTAATGTAATCTTGGGATTTAAACTAGAAAAGAGATTTCAGTTAAACAGTTGCAAGTTAAATGTTAATAGTCTTGAGAAAGATAATAGCATAAAATAGGAATTTTTATAGTCCAATGAACTAAAGATTAAATTAATTAGTGAAATCATGATTGCATGAGAAGTCCTAGGGGAATTTGAAATCTATGTACCACTGTTTTGCTTGATTTTTTTTAGTTTAATTTTCATTCTAGTTAGTTAATCGCATTGATATATTTTAGTTTATTGCTTTAATTTTGCATTTGATTTATCTTAAGATCATAATTTGTTAGGCTAGATCATAGAAAGATGGTAAGTACTATTAGTCCTTGTGTGAGATCGACCTGTATTTGTCAGTGTTAGATACAACAACATCATACACTTACAGTTTAAAATTTAAAATTATATCAATCAGTTGGTCATTTTGAAATTCAACGGATGTTCATGGTTCTTTCTCGATCTTAAATTTATGTCAACTTTCAAATTTCATTCAATAATTTTTAATTCACATAATTATTAAAAAAAGAATAGAAGAACAAAACTATCTAATTAAATATTTATATTTTTAACTATTTATCCTATTTTAAATATTTATTAAAATGAAATATGATTTTTCTTGGAAAATAATCATACTTAAGAACTATATCTTAGTTAATGTTCAAATAAATATTTTATTATTTAAATCTTATCATATTATATATTTTCATATTTATATACTTGAATTAATTTGTAATATAATTTTTTTAAGAAATCATATTTTATTTTAAAACAAGTTTACAATTATTTTTATTTGACCATGATTAAATATTTTATTCAAATTTAATGTGATTTCAGACATAAACCAATGTTAGTATATCGAAATTGTATTTTATGTTATAATTATAAATTTATAAGTTGAATTTAAGTTTTAAAATTTTATTGTAGGTCAAATTTGAGTTTAAAAATTATTAAATTAGACCCATTTAACGGGATGGGTGTAGGATATGAACTTAAAATTTTTAATTCTTTTAGTTGGATTCTAGATAAATCCTATCCAAGCCAACTCCAACTCATGTATAGGTCTAATACGAAGTCAAACGTAAGTATTTCTACGGGGTGACTTGATTGGTGGAGCAAATTCCTTTAAAAACTTTTAATTCAAGAGGATGTAGATATAATTTGTATTCAGTAAGACTGTAATTTACCTGAAATTTTGAAGATGATGATAGGTCAAAAATAGGAATATACTAGAATTTGTTATTACCTATTTGATAGAGTCTATCACACAATTTAAATCTTTGACTCTTTAATAATTTATTTAAAATATATAATTTATAAGTGATTCAAATTTAATCAAAATTAAGCAACTTATGAGTAATGAGTTATTAAGCATCATAACAAACAAAAAAAGTCAACACAAGCCTTTGTAAGGAAGATTTGGTGTGTATTTAAGCTCAAAAATATGTTTTGAGTGAACTAAATCTAAAGTGTGACTTTTCGAATTTGGAATCACTCTTGAATATTTATAAACTCTTATCAAACCATTTATAAACTAGAGTTACAATGAAATTTAATTTTTACAAGAGTCTAAAGTTATTAAAATTATATTTTAGTGTTTTTAAAATTTTCGTCACAAGTCCAATGATTATCTAACTCTTGATATTAACATTAATTTTCTTTTGAATTAGAAATTTATCCGTTCAATACGAGACCAACATTAGTCCCATGTCCGGTTAGTTTCTGTAATTTTACTATTCATTAAAATTTAAATTATATCTCATATTCTTTACATTCAATTCAATCTCAAGTCTAACAAAGAATTACTCTCTACCATAAAAACCCTTGTGTCTATAATAATATTAAGAAAAACAGACATGGAAATGTCTACGAAGAAGCTTGAAATCATCACAGGGAAAACAATCAAACCATCATCCTCTACACCTTTACATCTTCAAACAGTTGAGCTTTCTTTTTGGGACGAACCCATACCACTTCCTCCTCAATATGGCAATGAAATTTTCTTCTACCAGTCCAATGCCTGCCAAAATTCAGTTATTTGACTAAATTTCAAAACATTTAGCTAGGAAAATGACTTTTTTTTTTATGATTATGTGTATTTAAAATTTTATTTAGTGTAAATTAAGAAAAAACCAGACGCCAACTTAACTTTTGCAACTTTAAAATTTTTTATGATATTAAATATTATGATAACAATTTTTGCATAAATGGAAGTTATATAAAAAAAGAAGTAAAATTATAAAATTATATGGTTAGTCTAATACGTGATTTATATTTATAGATAAGGAGATATATTTTTTATTACTATGAGAAGAGGATATAAAGAAAATAGTATAATAACAACCACCAACTTATAAAACTCTTATCAAACTATTTACAAATTAGAGATACATGTAAAAAAAATTTAAGTACAATGAAATTTAATTTTTATAGAAGTCTAATGTTATCAAAATTATATATTTTTGTGTCTTCAAAAATTATGATATCACGAGTCTAGCGCTTATCCCCCTTTTGATATTAATACTAATTTGCTTCTGAATTAGAAATATATTAGTTTAGATGAGACCAACATTTGACTGATGTCCTTATTTTAGAGTTAGTTTCTGTATTTTTACTATTCATTAAAAATTAAAAAATATCTCACAATTCTTTACATTGACTTTAATCTAGGGTCTAACAAAGAATCACTCTCCACCGTAAAAACCTTAAGGGCGTCAACATATGCAAGCATTCACGAAATCCAATCTATTTTTGAAATTTTCTACAAGCAACGACTTTGTTAACATATTTTAAAGTGTGAATCTTTTTTACAAGATGTATTTACACTTGTAAAACTTCATATTAATCACTCTAGCACCCATTTGTTTATTTTTGTTCTGAATTTTCTAGTTCCCTGAAAAGATAGTTTTAACTCCTATCAACAATGGTAAGAGCATATGTGATGGAGTTTTCTCAACTATATCTCTTCGGTTGTTTGATGATCCATCTTTCTCTATCCTTGGTTATAATACGCTGATGCTTTCTTTTTGACATCATTTTATATCTTAGATTATACTTTTAAACCCATTAGCGTATGTTCCAGGTTGTTTTAGGATCGTTTATACTACTTTAGCATTTGCTATCGGTACATCTTTTTTCATACCGTATGCGGATTCTGGTTTCTTAAAAAAAACAAGACAGGAAGGGAGAGGTACACGGAAAAGACAACTCGGAAGCACATACTTAAAACTATCATCCGAGAAGCTCCCACTAAAAGTTTCAGGGGAAAGAATTATTCTTTATACAAAACCCTAAAATCATTTTTTTAACATCCTAATTGAAACAATCATCAAATCAATAATTTAAGGATTATTATCTATTCAAAATTCATGGCTATGATACCAAATGTAAGTTTTTTGGTTTTTAGTAATCAAATATCAAAGATATAAATCATATATGAATCATGAATCATGCGTTAATCATTCATACCTATTCAGATCTTGAATATAATAATAACCACATAGATGAAATGAATAAATCACTTACCTTAAATGGAATTCGTTGTAATGTAGAAAGAAAACTTCTAATGATTACAAACTAGTTTTTCTCTCTTATCCTTCTTTACAATAACTTGATGGGTAGCGTGTT
Source organism: Erythroxylum alaternifolium (assembly GCA_027478495.1). Taxonomy (NCBI): domain Eukaryota; kingdom Viridiplantae; phylum Streptophyta; class Magnoliopsida; order Malpighiales; family Erythroxylaceae; genus Erythroxylum; species Erythroxylum alaternifolium. The sequence continues at coordinate 41,281,879 of JANIIA010000002.1, read as the reverse complement.
GAAGGCATTTTTATCATCAGAATGAATGACATTTTTCCTTAATTTTTGGAATAATTATTGGGTTTTGTACATATTTTACCCACTAATTTGTTTAGTTCCCTTGAATATGCATTTATAATGGTTTATGTTTAATTTGTAAATGAAAAAAATGATAATGAATATGACTTTGATTGAAAAAGACACAAAATTTTGATTGGAATGCTCATGTTAGGATTGTTGTTTGTTGCCAGAAAGAATGCCCAAAACGCAAGCCAGCAAGGAATTAATTTGGGGAGGATTTTAACTAGGACACCATGGAGAGTCCAAAACGCAATCAGCTAGAGGAGCTCAAAAACATCCAAGACGCTAAAGAGAAAGATGACAAGACCATCACGCATGAGAGGAGCTTGAGGCGTAAATGAGGAGCAAAACAGGTGGCGTGAATAAAAGGAAAAAATGAAAATATCGTGAAAGGAGGAGGGGCTCCATCAGAAAATACATACACTACACCAAAAGAAAACAACCCACGCAGCCAAGGAGAACAATGACGCTGACCCACAATTGATATACAAACAAAAGGCAGCTGTGTTTTAGAGATAAGAGGAAACCAATAAGGATAGCTGAAAACGTTGAAAGGCTGGCGCAGAAAATGAAGAAAAAATGAAAGGAGTAGGCGTGAAGTGAGGCATGCAGAAAAGGAATTTGAATTCATAGAAACATCAAAAAACAAGCAGCTGGTGGCGTGGACACTGAATAGTGAGAAGGAAGAGAATGAAGTTGCTGGTGAAAATAAAATAGGAAGACGTTGAGCTGAGGGGGATTTCTATTTTTTGCAAAAAACACTCACCAACTCTCCACTCACGTTGCACCATCAACATACACTCACCTTTCAACGTTACACCAGCCAAAAAAAAAACTCCACTAAGGTTACTCCAGCAGCAAAACTCTGAACCTACTAACTCTCCACTCACATTATTTTCATTGGCTATTACAAACAAATACTTTCCATCTGTTGGCAATAACTAAAGAAGAACGTGGAAGCTAGTTAGAAAAGAAAAAAGAAGGCAGCTGGGTTTTTGAGCATTCTCGTTACCCCACCAGAAAATACAACTCTACAGCCACAAAAACACTAGAAATGGGGAGAAAAAAAACGTGAGCTTGGTGGAGAGAAGAGAAATTCTAGTAGCAGGTGATATAGGCAAGAGACGTTGTTAGCTGTGTTTGAGACGAAACCCACCAACACAGGAGCTACAGTGACGCACTAGGGGAGACGCAGAAATACAAAGAGGGAGATATAAAAAACCATTATTTATTTTCTGTTGCCTTTTATGTTGATTGCTAACTGTGACTTCTGTGGTTTTCATCTTATAATGATTGAGTAGTTTCCTCAAAGCTTCAAGGTTGGGTTGAAGCTTTTAGCTAATTTTATGGATTAAATCTTGGTTGATTTATAAGTATGGATTTTTGGTTTTGATTTCTTTGATTTGAGATTAATTTTGCTGGTATTGTGTTTGGCCAACCATTACTTGACGTTAGTTGTTAATTGAAAAACCGATAGGCGAAAATTGATAACAGAACTCCAAATAGGGAACTTATAAATTTCAGATTTAGACATAAACTGAATTTATGAGAGAAAACTAGGTTAGCAAAGATCTTAATGGGTTATGCTTGATTGCTAGGATACGATAGTAGACTAGGATTATTACGTAATACTCTTTTGATACTTTGAAAAAGGATCTAAGAAACTCTAGGGTCAACCATCTATCAACAAAAAATTCACCTAATAAATTGATCCAGGTTAAGTCTATAGAAAACGCTAAAAGTGAAACCATCCTTGAAGCTTACCACATTCTATTCGGATTAATCCCTAAAGATATTTGCATCTTTGTTTAAGCATCGATTTTATTTATTTATTTATTTAAGTTGAATTTTCTTTTAATTTAAATTCCCCCATTCTTACACATTTGCTTAGTCCAATTAATTAAGTGATCCAAGCCTAGTACTTACATAATTACTCCCTGTGGGACGAAATTATACTATACTACTTGAGATATGTGAACTTATGGAACCACATCAATTCCTTGCTCCAACAGCTTAAGGACTTCCTTTAAAATAACTTCCTTCATTGCAGAGTTAAGTTTGAGCTGAGATTCTCTTATTGGTTTAGTGTCTGGTTCTAGTGCAATACGGTGCATGCAAATGGCAGGACTGATTCCCTTTAGGTCTGCCAATGTCCATCCAATGGCTGTCTTGTTTTCCTTTAAGATCTTCAATAGTTTCTCCTCCTGTATGTTAGTAAGATCATTAGCAATGATTACTAGTAAGGTTTCACCTTGACACAAATACTCATATTTAAGGTTATCTGGTAGTGATTTTAGTTCCAGCTGTGGAGCTTTCTTAATGGAAGGTAACACCTTCTTGGTGTTGTTGTCCGACATCATGCTTTCTTGCTCTTTCTCCTTGCTGTCTTTATTGCTTATGTCATTTTTTATAAAACTATCTTGGTTGTTTCTTGGAATTTCTTGCTAAAAAACTTGTTCAACAAGAGGGTCAATAACATCAATATAACATGTAGATTCAGCGTCTTCAAGATATTTCGTTGCTTCTGTGATATTGAAAGTGACAATTTCACCATCAATCGTTGCTTCAAGACTGATTCCCTTATGTACATCAATTTTAGTTCTTGTAGTTTTCATAAATGGTCGTCCTAATAGTATTTGAGCTAATCCTTTTCTGAAGTATCATGCATTTCTATAACATAAAAATCAACAAGAAATATTAACTCATTGACCTTCACTAATGCATCCTCAATGACACCTTCTGGATAAGTGTTAGACATATCTGCAAGTTGAATAATGACTCTTGTCCTAAGTTGAGATGTTTAAAAATTGACAAAGGCATAACATTGATTGATGCCCTTAAATCTAACATTGCCTTCTCAACTCTCTTGCTTCCAATATCACAGGATATAGAAAATATACCTGGTTTAGTGCATTTTTCAGGTAACTTCCTTTGAATCACAGTCGACACGTTTTTGTTTACCTGAATTTTTGCGTCTGGGTGTAACATTCACTTGTTTGTGCGCAATTTCTTAAGAAATTTTATGTACCTTATAATCTGTTTGATTGCATCCAGTAGTGGAATAATCAGTTCTACTTTTTGAAATGTCTCTAGAATTTCTTATTATTTATCTTCCTTGACTTGTGTCATCAACCTGCTAGGAAAGGGCGGATTAATCACAATATCTGAAATTTTTGTTCGTTGAGTTACCTCTTCGGATTTTTTTGGTGTAGTTTCTGATATTTTCTTTCCCATCGTTTCATCATGTTTTGATGCTAGGACTTGTTTACCACTGCGAAGGGTGATTACACTTGTATTCTCCATTGGAATGTGTTCTAGTTGAGTAGGCAGCTTACCTTTTCTAGAATCTAACCGCCCCACTGTTGTTGCTAGTTATTGGACTTGATTGCTTAAGTCTTTTATGCTAGCTCATGTCTCTTACTGAAAGGCTTGAGTGTTAGTTGCTAAAGCTTTAACAATATCCTCGAGTGACATACTTGAACTTGATGCCTGGTTTTGTGGAGGTGGGGTTGATTTATTAATCCTAGTAATATGTATGGTTGCTGCCATTTTTCTGTGCATTCTGCTGACCGTATTGCTGCTGGTTTCCTTATTTTCCATATATAAAAGTTGGATAATCCCTCTATCTTGGATTGTATTGGTTAGAATATGGATCATATTTTCTTGGCTGGTTAGCGAATCCAGCAACAACATTGACTTAAGGGCATGAATCCTCTTGGAGTTGTGGATAAGAGTCAGTTGGATGTTCTCTCGCAACACAAATTCCACATGTTTTGTTGCTTTGCACATATCCTAAAGCAACTTGTCTAACAAGAGAGGTTAATTCATAAAGTTGGGACTCAATGGTTAAATAACTAACCTCTTTAAGCTTCTTTGGAATTTGTTCTGTGCGTGCCCCAAATTGTTAGGAGTTTGCTACCATTCTAGAGATTAGGGCCCTCGCGTCTTCTGATGTCTTTTTAACAAGGGCGTCGCCACTGGCAGCATCAATCATGTTGCAATCCATAGGTTGTAGTCCTTCATAAACATATTGTAACAACAATTGATCTGAAATTTAGTGGGCAGCTAGCACAAAGGTGGTTAAATTGCTCCCAATACTCGTACGAACATTCTCTAGGGTATTGCTTGATGCCACTGATCTTGCGAAGTGTTCCAGCCCTTGAAGCTGGAAAGAACTTCTCTAGGAAAGTCCTCTTCAAGTCATTCCATGTTTGTATTGAGCCGGAGGGTATGTAATATAGCCAATTTTCGCTTTATCTGTAAGTTAGAATGGAAAGGCTCGTATCTTTATTTGCTCCTTTGTTACACCATATGGTTTCATAGTTGTGCAAACGACGTGAAACTCTTTCAAATGTTTGTGCAGATCTTCTCTGGCAAAACCATGAAAAGTAGACAGTAAGTGTATTAGCCAAGATTTAAGCTCAAATCCTACATTTATATTTGGAAATTCAATGTGCAATGGTTGTTGGTCAACATCAGGTGTTGCCAATTGCCTTAAAGTTTGTTATGGGGTAGTCATTTGTTCTTCTACGATAGCCAACTGGTTTTTTGATTCAGAATCGTTGTCTAGTGCAATGGAATTTGCTTAGCGCTTTGCTCTTCTTGCCACTCTAAAGGCTCTTTCAATTTTTGGATCAAAATAAAGTGTACCTAACTGAGATCGTCTCAACATAAAATGAATTACCTCACATTAAAATTTACAGAAAAGACTCCCTGGCAACGACGCCAAATTTTTGTTGAATCCCAAAAACAATACTGAATGATATCCCGATAAAAGATTTTAATTTGCAGTGATAGGAAACCACCAGGTCGAATCCTATGAGTCTTATGTAGCAAATTTCTTATGTGAGCAATAATGGAAATTTGAAAAGGGTTTTAGGGATTGGAATTGGGTGCAAAATTAAAGTAAACAAGGTAGAATTAATTTATCAGTAATTGAAAGCTCAGTTCTAATGTTGACATGTGATTCATAAAATTCTGCTGATCATTGAAGTATAATACTTTCTTACTCCAATAATGACCTCGCGTCTCCCTAATGCTAGAAGAAAAACGAAGTATTTTAGAATTGAATTAATCACAAAAAACGCTTCTAATTAATTCTTTAGTGAACAATTAATCAGATATTGGAAAGCAAGATCTAATAAGGAGACACTAGCATAAAGTATTGGAAATAATTCATGCCAAGCAACCAATCAAGAGATGCTTGAAAGATTAAATATTGTCCTATTCTTCTTCAATCAATTAACCAGAATAAGAGACTTTTAATTAAATTGACTTTGCTTCTGATATAAAACTTATTACACACACGACATAAGCATTAGTAAGCATATAACAATTGAGAATTTAATTAAATACACAATTGACTAAGAAATCAAAGAAGAAACGGTACTGGAATAATTGAAATGTAAAATCAATAAATCAAAACTTCTAACAGCATAATTCTTAAATGACGATATCTTCCCTAGAACTGAATAAAAGGAAACTACTCACTCATGATCTTAAAACTGGAAAAAAATTAATCAAAAACAATGGTAAATAAGTAAAATCCACCATATGGCATTTTAAATTATGTTCCTGTCTGCAAAACTAGAAAATTAAAATCTCCAGTAGCCAAAGAAAAGAACTGCGTTGTCTGCCCACTAAGTGCTCGTTTGGATGAGCTTATATCAGTAGAGCTTTTATCAGTAGAGCTTTTGTCAGTAGAGCTTTTTTGAAAAGAGCTTTTCTAAAAAGCCAGTTGACTGTTTGGCTGTCAATTAAAAAAACAGCTTTTTTGAAAGAGCTTCATACAATAGACTGTTTGGCAACATAAAAATAAAAAGCACTTTTATTAATTTTAACTATACATTATTTTGTAATAAAA
>JANIIA010000002.1:41240816-41255476 GCA_027478495.1 Erythroxylum alaternifolium | reverse complement strand
TTTCTTCGTTTGCTGTGCGAAATGATTTCAGCTATAGGCCTTCACCATTTTTCATATTGGATGAGGTGGATGCTGCAGGTACATTATTACCGTCGGTAATATTTGTTGATAAAAAAGTCACCGACGGAAGATTGGTGTTCCGTCGGTGTATCGTCCCTACTTTATTGACACGACGACATATGTTAACAATTTACCGACAGAAAAGACTGTTCGTCGGTATATTATTCGAACATGTACCGACGGAATGCTATACCGTCGGTAAATGGCGAAGCAATTAAATTGCGGGAATGATTCCTACATTTTTTCCCGTCGCCGAGACCTTTGGCGTCGCTATTTTTTGTCGAAGATTTTGCGCGAAATTTTTTCCTACAGTATTGCCAACAGATTTTTTGTCCGTCGGTAAAACATTCTATTTTTCGACAGATTAGGGACGTTCCGTCGGTAATTATCGACGGATTTTTTTCCGTCGAAAATATTCCAACGCTAATACGCAATTTTCTTATAGTGTGAAATGAAGGTGAAAAATGACGTTGGGCATGTGTAGAAAATTGATGAGGAATGTGTATATGAAGATGTTCTGTTTATGTTTTTATGATCAACAATCTTGTATGATGTGTTTTGTGAATGCTTTGAATTGGAATGGAGGAGAGAATGAAGAGAAATTGAAGTAGGATTGATAAATATACATAATATGGGTTAGATATAACTTAGGGGTTAGAAATCTGGAGATCTAACCCGTAAAGGTCCATTGGGCGAACTTCATGTCCGCTGGGCAGACATTCTCTAGAATTTTAGAGTTTCAGCGCCACTCAAGTCCCTCTGGAGGGATATACATGTCCGCTGGGTAGACCTTCTCAGGATAATTATATAAATGTGTGATTTTGACCATTTAGATGACAAAATCTCTCTTTGAGTCTTTACGGAAGTTCTAGAACTCGAAGTCCTCTTTGAAATCGTACTTAAATGACCTTAATTCGACACCCATAGTGAAAGTTATGCATAATGTCCCAAAACATGTTCTTATATAAATTTTCGATAAGTCAATGTTTTCCTAAGAGCTAATTAGGCTTAAATGGGATCTAGAATGAGCCTAGTGGATGGTGAATGAAGCAATGGCATAAAAGAATGATTGAAAGATGATGTTAATTGATTATGAGATGCGTATTAATGAAATATACCAGGGATTGTCAATATGAGCAAGCACTATACCTTACACATACATATATGTGTATAATGAAATGTTTATGTAATTGTGCAATTAATAATAAGTGTGCACTATGTGTGTTGTATGAAATTGTTATATAGGATTCAACATCTGCATCCAGTCATTTTCGGATCATGGAAGCTAATGCTAATCTGGAGTGTACTGTGAGTCGACCCAAATGGTCTTACTTACTGATTGTTCTGTTTATATTATGTATTGAATGAGTATGCAATGTGAATGTGATTGTTCTGATTTCAAACATTGAATGTCCGAGGAGTTTGAAATATTTCGGAACATTAAATTGCTCCTTGCATATGAATTTGATGAAATATGTGATATCTAACTGAATTGTTAAATGCCGGATCTAGTTCTGAAGAAGAATATAAATATGTATATGAATGAAAAAGTGATTCTTAACTTAAATGTTGAATGTCGGACTAAGGTCCGATGATATGTGAAAGTGACTGATTGATCATATATGATTGATGCATTCCATTACATGAATGCATGAAACATAAAGGAAGTTGTGACCGGAGTAGCCACCGCAAAAGAGCTTAAAGCTCAGAATGTGAAAAAGAGCTTAAATCTTATAAAGTGTATAAGAGCCAAAGGCTCACTATGTAAAATGTGCCCGGTATCTCCAACAGATACGGGACATTTATCAATGAGTCCAGTATCTACAATAGATACGGGACAGTTATAGGCACTAGGTCACAACAGAGTAATAAATGAAAATGAGTCTCATGTGCATTGCATTATAAGTGATATATGTATTTTTAAATGATTGAAATGATTAATTTGACTGCCCTGAATGCGATCCTATATGTTAAATGAAGTGATGTAAATTATGTGAAAATATGTGAACTGTATGTGTTATGTGATTAAGTGAGCCATCGAGGATAGTCACTCATTGAGTTCGCAAAACTTACTTAAAATTTGCAATATTTTTCAGGCTCAGAAGAGTTACCCCGTTAGGTTAACAGGATTATAGCCACTCACCTAAGTAAGAGATAGAGGTTGGGATCAACTCGCATCTGCACTTGTATTTCCTTATTTTTCATCAATTTGTATATTCCACAATTTTTTTGTAATGTGTAATTGAACATTATGTTTATAATAACTTCATAAATGGGAAATGTTTGTAAATGATTTTGTGATATAACAACAATTATGAATTTAAGTGTTTTGTATACATAATGTGCCTTAGTGACTAATGAAATTCAGATGATTTGTGAAATGGTTGTAACCCTTGTGATTGAAAAGGTTTTTGAATAAAGTGGGCCCAATTGATTATTAATTTCCGCATATGTTTATACAACAAAAAATTGTACCAAGTTTCAAGTGTTTGATTGTTCTAGCATGTCACCCTTATGGGGTACGCACTCGGACATCACTCAAGATGTCGGGTACGTGTCTTGCGAGAGAAGGGTGTTACACTGAGACATCTACTTCTTCCATCACCTCAGAGATTTGGTGTTCATTGTCAATTTCTGTTTCCAGTGCTAGTACTTCTGCTATGCAACTGTCAATCTACTCTCGTCCAATTTGATCCATGATTTCCACTTTAATGCATGTGCTACTTGTTGTTGAATTCTTCAAGGCTTTATTCATATTGAATTCATCCTGATCTTTACCTATTTGTGGTGTCATCTTACATTCGTGAACATCAATTATAGCCTTTCCGGTGTTCATGAATGGTCGACCTAAAATTAGCGAGCAGTTTTTATCCTCTTTAAAATCCAAAACCACAAAATCCACTAGAATGATGAACTTATCCACTTGCATCAACATGTCTTCCACTATTCCCAACGTCCTTTTAATAGACTGATCAGCCAACTGAATTAACATGGATGTAGGTTTGACCTCTCCAAGTCCCAACTTCCTGAACATTGACAAAAGCATAAGATTTATGCTAGCTCCCAGATCACACAAACATTTCGTAAACTCCAACTCACTAACCACACAAGGTATTGTGAAACTTTCTGGATCTTTTAATTTTGAAGGCATTTGACTAGTGACTATGGAGCTGCAAGTACCAGTTAGGGTCACAGTTTGATTATTGTCCCAATTACACTTTTTTGATAGAACATCCTTTAAAAATTTTGCGTATTTAGGCATATGTTCTAATGCTTCAACAAACGAGAGATTTATATAGAGCGTCCTCATCTTCTCTACAAACCTTGCAAATTGTTCATCCAACTTCTTCTTCTGTAGTTGCTGAAGGAAAGGAATCTGAGGTTGATATGGTGGAGTAGGGAGGGTTCTCACTCCTGTCTATTTCCTTCTCCTTTTCTTGATTCTTCTCAACTAGCCGGTCTTGCTCCTTTATTGTCTTTATGGGTGGTTTGATTTCCTTCCCACTTTGAAGTGTGATGGCCTTTAATTACTCCCTTGATTTTGTTCTTATAGTACTAGGAACATTTTCGACATTCTATATAGAAAAAGCATTTGCCAGTTGACTTACTTGGACTTCTAAATTATGTATGGAAGACGCATGACTTTTAGTGACTTGCTCAAATTTGTTTTCTGACTTATTTTGCGCATTATTCAAAGTTCCAAGCTTATCAAGAATATTATCCAACTTAGCTTCCATTGAACTTGTTTTGTCCTATTGGAAGCTCAATTGTCCTTAGGGTCTGAACTGCCCTCCGTTGTTGTTGTTGAACCAGGAGAAGTTTGGGTGACTCTTCCGCCTAGGGTTATAAGTGTTGGCATAAGTATTGTTACCCCCTCCGCATCCAAATTGTGCCCCCATATAATGTACTTACCTCAGGTTATCGTCTCTCATCAGATAGTAGTCCATTGTATCATGATCCATTTGGTCGCATAGCTCAAATTTCAATTGCGTGACCTTTACTGAAGCTAAGGATGACAACTTTATATTATTGAGTTATAGTGTCAAATTATCGATCTTAGCTTGCATTTTTGTCATTTGGTCGACAGCGACAACTCCCTTTTGTTCCCTAAAATTAGTAGGTTGCCTACTACATTCACTAGCCCATAAACAGCTATTGCTAGCCATCTCCTCTATTAGCTCTTATGCTTCATCAACTATCTTTCTAATTAACGATCCTCCCGACGCTGCATCAATGATGCCTAGAGTATGTGGGTTCACTCTGTTGTAAAATGTATGTAGCAAAAAATCTTTGGGTAGATTGTGATGTGGTCATCTCCTCTATAGATCCTTGTAACGCTCCCATGCTTCATAGATAGTCTCCCCATCACCTTGTTGGAAGTTTGTGATCTCTTTAATAATTTTTGTGGTCTTCGTTAATGGGAAGTATTTATCTAAGAAGGCTCGCACTAGTTGTTCCCATGTCGTAATGTTAGCGGGACTTAGATAATGATACCAAGACTTCACTTTATCCCTAAGTGTAAAAGGAAACAACCTAATCCTCACTACGTCTTTTGACATCTGGTGATACTAAAAAGTATCACAAATCTTGAGAAAACTCACTATATGGGAGTTTGGATCTTCATTTGCAAGTCTATAGAATTGGACGCTCTACTGAAGCATGTTCAGGAGGACTGGTTTGATTTCAAAGGAGACCGCTTGAACAAGTGGTCTAGCCACATCTTGGTTCGCAGGATTGAATCCTGGCCTCATAAAATCCACGAGGGTCCTCTATTATTGCCTGCCAGGGTTGAATTCTTGATCCATGTTTCTTTGGAATTCTTCAGCCATTTGTATTTTTTGATTTTTTCTTCTTCTTTGTGCCGAACTTTTTTAAGGGTTCTTTCTAAATGTGTTATGCCTAAATCGGATATCTTAATTGCTCGACTCGAACCCCCCTTATGACTCTTACATTCATACAAGAGTACGAATCCTAAATAAAATGAATGAAAGAAATAACAAACCTAATGCCTTAAATTATAGAACTAAATTCCCTTCCCCACCAACAGCGCTAAAAACTTGTTTGCAAGGTTATGGACGTACGGGTCGTTTGCGTAGTACCTAAGGTGTCGATCTCATAAGGAAGGGAACTAATCCTAAAATCTAACGGAAACTAAGTTCGTAAAACCTAATTAACAACTATTATAGAAATTTAAATCAAATAAGAAACAAGCATGAGAAATTAAAACACCCAAAAAATGAACAACGCAAATTCACATGAGTAATTCGAAATTTAACCTAAAAGTGACCAATTGAGAGAAAGGTGGAATTTATTCGAAATTAAAGAAAATTATCCAATTATGAAATTAGACTTAACGGGCCTAGACGAATCTAGGGTGAATTACCCTCTCTTGAATTATAATTCTAAACCCTAATTAATAATCCCTAATTCAAATTATGGAAATTACGATCTCTCGATCCACAATTTGTCTAAAACCTAAATTAGTTCTAACATTGTCTATTAACATACTGGGAATTTTGTGCTCCATCTCTTTGTTACACGACTCCACCAGTTTGATTCAATTCTCTACCTATCGATTTACCTTACTCTCGTTAACCTAAATTGATAATTTTTACTAGCTAACCCTCTCAGTTTATTACCCAGTTATGAAGAATCAAATTGAATCACAATAAATCGGAATAAAACACAATCAAAATAATTATATTAATCTCAAGAATAAATAAACCCAAAGGTGAGTTTAGATATAAAAAAATCAACACTCAACAACAAATATTTCTAATCAATCTCCAAATTCCATATATAAATGAAATCGAAAGAAAACTAGATAATAGTGTCAAAATAGATCTCGGAATTGTGACTGTAGGAAACCACCTGTTCTAGGAAGTACATCACGTCAAGCGTATTTCTGTGCCTCTTTTCTTTCATCTCCTTCCTCGATTGACTGATCTCTATCTAGGTTTTCACTCAGATTTTTGGCAAAATTTCACATTTGTGCAGTTATCTCGGCTCTCTAATCTTTACTGGCGGCTGTCACATCATGTTCTATTTTGTTATGTGGAGGCCCTAGGTCAAACTCGGGGTCAAAACAATCCAAAAAATAAACCAAAAATTGAGTTTTCACAATAGCCCGATGCAGGGTAAGATCGTGGCCCTACCTGCCACGATCATGGTGGGTACTTTTTCCTTTTTCTCATGATCGTGGCCTAAAGTGCATGATTGTGGCCTAACTTGATGCTCTCTATCACGACCGTGGCTCCTAGTGCACGATTGTGGCCTGACTACTTCTGATTCTTCCTCTTCTGTAACGATCGTGGCCAATGTGCATGATCATGGCCTGTGTATTTTAGTCCAAAACTCTTTAAATCTTCAGCATTCTTTCCTGTTTTCCCTACAACTCTAGCACACACATCAAGGTAACTCAAAAATATACAATTTAAGCTTAAAGATTTAAACTAACCCATAAAAACACTTAAACACACAAACTAATCTAATTAAACCTAAATGCATATAAAAACTCAATTTTATACACAATGCATAACAAATTAAACCCTAAAATATCATAAAATCACTACTATCAGGTAAATTTTTAATGTGCCAATAAAAATAAAGACTTGATCTTGTTTTGAATCTTTAGCTAAGGATTTTTTAAGGGAATCATTTGTAGAGGAGTGCCTATAAATTATTTTGACAAGGGCATTAAATTTTTCTGGCAGCGTGGTTGATTAAACTTTTAAGTTTACATTATAGAATAATACAAATGTTGACAAATCTTGAATGCTTAATAGTTGAATGTTGACGATAGAATAAGGTAAATACTTGTGAGTAGGAGGGGCAAAATAGGAAATATCAATCAAAGTTTGAAAGTAAACAAGTGATAGCAAGCATTAATATGCATTGGCAAAGTTTTATGACAATGGGAAAGATTTAGAAACGAGACTAAAAATGATAGTATAACTAATTTACAAATTCTAGGGTGAGTGAAGACACTTTATTTTTATGAAGTGGTCAAAAGATATGTAAATCTATGAGGTTTATTATGTAGTGACTCAAATTAATGTTAAATTAGGTCAAAAAGAAATGTAATTAAATCATGAATGTACTTAGATAAACTATCCACAAAGATGGCTTAGGATGACTAAAACAATGGCTCATCAAGGTACTTATCTTTAAAAGGAAATAATGTTGTAACATATGACAAGAACATGGAAGTAATAGTCTATGAAAGTGGGAACACTACCTTACAAAGTAAGATAACTTCCTCAAGCTGTGGAAAAGTTGTCGATTGGCATGGGAATGGAGTTGATATCTTTGAAGCAATATTTTCGAAGTGTAGAGTCAGGTTAGTGTCAAAAACTTACAATTCTCCACTAAAATTGTGGAGTTAATGAATGAAGTAGCAACTCCCTTCTAATTCAATGAGTTAGTAGAGAAATTGGATAATTTAAGCTTACTTGTTCCTTAACTTCCTATGAGCTTATATAAAGACATCTTTTGTAGTTCATTTTTCAACATTGAATACATTCAATCATTTTAAAAGAGATTTTAAAGCTTTTAGAGAAATTTTATATTGAGAGTTTCTTAAGGAGGAAGATCTTGAGTGGTTGTTTTATAAGGTGTTCCTAGTTGGAAATAAATTAATAAATTTTTATTATTTTATTCTGAGTATTTTTTAGCAAAATATTGACCATATTGAAACACTTATCTATTAAATATGTGAATAAAACACCAACACATGAGTGAAGTGAGAAATTTCAAAAAGAAAAGGACTTATTGATCAATGATCATGAAGGAAGACTATTATGCTTTGGTAAACTTAAACTTGACTTCTGTTCGAGGACGTCAAAAATTTTATTCAAATATATTGTACACTATAAATTTCTCATGACAACTAATATCATTTCTTTAATGGTAAACAATGGTTTTTCGAAATCAATATTACATAAAGAGTTGATAGAACAAAGACAATTATTGATCCTTTAACCCTAATGGATAAAGGTATGTTCCCCTTATTAAAATGTTTTGAACTTTAATTGAGCTTTAAAAATCAATGATGTCACTCGAGGAATACTTAAAAGCTTGCAAGAAGATGAACTACAACTTGTTGATGCTTAAACGTATATTAGACACAAAATGGGAGCTCAATCAAAAATCAATTTAGTAAATATACAAAATCCACTAGTTCTTAATTGCGAGTGTCAACGAGCTCAAAAACTTTTATAGGATATAAAGCAATACTTTACAATGGCAAAGGTGTCTGATGCAATAAACACTTTGGTGAAAGTACAAAAGCCATTAGTTTCCAATGGAAAATAGAGTGGTAAAGAGCTCAAAATTATTTTGTGGAATAAAGAACTCAAAATATTCATAGAAAAGGAATTTAATGCAGAAAAGGTGTCAGTCACAGTAATTTACTTAATGGACGATTCAAAGTTATAGTGGAGGAAATAGACCTTTAATGACATAAATGCACATAGACCTCTCATTAACACTTGAGAGAAGATGAAGAAGGAGATAAAAGATCAATTTCTCTCTAATAAATCTTCTTTGCTTATGGGGGAGGCTTTAAAATAATTAAATTAAGATGTATTAGTATGTCGGATATGTTAAACATGTTAGAGAAAGACTTCATAAGTAGTGTACGGGGATAGGTACAATTTAAGCTTTTTAGACAAAACCTGAAGGGTCTTCCTAGCATGATAACAATTGTAGATTCCTTGGCGTATCTCTAAATTGAACCACTAATTTGAACTAAAGTAAAGCACAAGAGGAATAATGAGATGCAGTGTCTTAGAGAAAATAAAAAAGAAGGTATATAAAATTTCTCATTGTAAGTCAAAAAAAATAAAACTAAAATATTGCTTAATTTATTTTTGAAGGATCACATATTGCTTTATGAATTTGTAATGTAGAAAGTAGCTGAAGACAAAATCAATTCCATGGTTATATGAGACATTTGAAAAAAATAAATTTATTGGTCAACAATCACAAAGGAAGGTCAAATTAAACTTTAGCAAATTTAAATTTAATTATGATTCAAAGACTAATAATTTTTTATCTTGAAAAAGTTATCATAACACTTACTTATATTAATATGGTCATATTTTAGAGGTTATAAAATGTTAGATTAGTGCTCTAAAGGCAATCACCTTTATCACTTTTATACAAACTTTATTAATAAAGCAAAAGACAATTTTCATTAATTTGGTATTCGTTTAAATATAAATTGATGTCGATCTTAAATAAAATTAATCATGTCCATGATATAAAACATAGTATGAAGGAAATCATAATGATATTATGATAATGAGATTCCTATCATGTGTAACTATGCTAGTATCTAAATAATCCCTAGTCATAGGATTAATAAGACATAACATTATTAATCTAGTTAAACTAGCACATGTTATACTCCTTGATTTGATCAAGCAGTGGATCACATAAAATATAAGCATGAGAAGTTTAGAGTTAACATGTGGATGCTTACTAAGAGTAGTAAGTACATCAGATAACCCACAATGAGATTACCATATGAAAGATCTATCAAATGTCAATGATTAATCTCATCATAGCAATGATGCAAATGTCCTTAGACTTGAGGTACTTAAGGATATCTTGGATACTGATCCTATACTTTGATATCATTCCTTATTACCTCAAGACGAGGTTACTTTTAAGGCGTTGATTGGATACATCTATTGGTATTCGAAGGTAACTGGGTAGCCAATAAAGAATTCAGCACTCTTGATAGAAAGAGATGATACCCATGGTCTCTTTTCAGGGTCATTACTCAAGAGTCTTTAGCCAGAGCAGTTATGTGTCATGAAGAGTGTCTTCAATGACACATAGAGTAATGAGATCCTAGGACAAGAACTAATATCACTTGGACTAGATGTGACGTAATCAGTATAGTATGAGTTAACACATAGCCCATACCCTGAACCAAGTGGGGTATAGTATGGTGAAAGGACAAATTGTATGGTAATTGTCTATAGAAAGGTTCGTAAGTCAAAGAATTAACTATCAAAGAGTTCGTGTGTTAATCCACTTATATTACAGTAAATTGGCATCATGATTCCCTTCATGATTTGCTTGAATTAAGAGTTAATTCAAATGGTATATAATCATTCATGATTTGCTTAAATTAAGAGTTAATTCAAAGGGTATGAAATGATTTATGATTTGCTCAAATTAAGAATTAATTCAAGTGCCTAAAATAACTGAGAACCTATGGGTCATACACATAAAAGTTTAGATGAAAAAAATATTGCATATGACTAGTTTTAAGTAGGACACGATTATGGCTTATAGGCCACGATCGTGACCGAAACCTCATCAAATGATATATATGTGAGTTCTTCACTTATATACAAAAGCTTTTACCAATTCTAACACACTCAAGTGAGAGAGAAAGGGCTCTAGAAGAGTTTGAGAGAGAGAGAGAAGAGGTCTTAAGTTATCCTCACGCATTTTATGTAATTGTTGCATAAAAGATAATCTTGATCTATCTCCCATTTGAACATCTACTTGAACTCATCAAGTTTGGTGTTCTAACACCCTTACACATTGTTTCTTCTTCATCTTTGCATGTTCTCGGGTGATCAAGGAAGAGTTTGGTATTTCCAACAATCCAAACAAGGAGAAGAAACAAGAAAAGAGGAGAAACAAAAGGTTAAAAGTTTTATATTTCATGTTCTTTTAAATTTTTATGAATGCATGTGTGATTTTGGCTTTTCTCGGTTATCATAGTGTCAGAATGAAGATTTTGACACTTCTGCTACATTCTCATGCATATGATACATGAATCTATGGTTAACCCTACATAAAAACCCTTATAACTTTTTATTAGGAAAAAATAATATTAATTTTACTAACAATATTTTTGGTTTTGTTGGCATGATATATCAATACCATAAATTTTGATATATAAATAATAATTTAAATTTTCAAAAATATAAAAGTGCAACTTTAGAAATTTCTTACACAAATTAGTGTTTATAAGTTTAAATGATTAGTTAAATGCTAGAAATAATGATATTTTAATATGCCACTTAGCAAGATTAAAAAATATTTTTAAAAGAAATCAAAAGTTCATGATATGTGGTCAAATTAAACTTGCACTTAAAGGTAGATTTGTGCATAAAAATTGACAGTTTTTTTGTATAGTTTAGCCTTTTAACTTTGCTCCTGAACCTAACAGCACATTATTTAGTTACCATGTCCAATATTATTATGCTTCACTATCCAATTTCCAAATCAAAGATTGAAAACCATACTATTTGATTACATTGAATGAAGTTTGACTAATACCAATACCATTATTGACATTAAAACTAACACTATTAGCGTGACTCATTTAAAAGAATCCAAAAGTAGAGTTGGCTCCTAAAAAACCATTATCATATTTATTTCCTCTCTAAATCCAATATCCTAGTAAAATCCTCTTTAAAAGTTAGGTAATTCTTGGAGTGAAATCTTGATTTTAGAGAGAAGATGGGAAGAAAAGGTGAGGGAGGAGATAATTTCATCATTTGAAGACAAAATTTGGAATTATACTAACTATTTAATAAAATAAACATTTTTAAGTGCAATTTTCATATCTCTCTTTCTCTCCCTATATATTAGATAAATAGATAGATATACATCAATAAGGAATAGGAAAATAGGAGTAGAAAGTCACACGAGTGTTTTAGGTTTTGTTTTAGCATAATGATAGAAATGCTAATTAAAGAGATCTATATATTGATGCATCGATTCTTATTTAATGTAGGTAGCATGGTAATAAAGTAATGATATAGCTAATTAATTATTTTTTTGCAGAGAAAATATGTTTAATTTTGGTTTTTGACCAAAAACTAATTATTTATTGTTATGATCTTGTATGTTTCTTTTGTCTTTATTAACGAAGACTAATGATGATTATTGTTCGAGTTTGTTTTGCAAAAAAGAAGAGTAGCAAAAAAGTAAGGAAGACACAAAGATTTTACTTAGTTTGATAGCTCAATTGCTATATACATCCAAGGATCAATCTCATAACTATATAGTTTCACTAGCTTCAAAGAAAGGATGAATACAAGAGATTGGGTGTTTCTAAAACACCTACAAGAGTTCCCTCAAAAACTCCCTAGTACTCTTTATATGTACTCTAGCACTTTCTCATATTTTTCCTCTCTTGAATCAGATGAGTATATGCATGTATGTGTCGATATGTATATTATGACTCTGGACGTGTATATTTATAGAACAGATAGGACCCTTCAATTAATTGAGTTGTTTATTTGATCCACTCTTTTAATCCTTCTACTTGTGTCTTTCACGTGAGTTTCTCCATGTGTTGTCCACATGCATCACTTTATGAATATTTCTCTTTTGATATGCATTTTGTTCTTTTAATTAGAAAACCTCTATTCTTCTTCAATTTTTCTAGAGTCTTCTACTCTTCTGATACACTCGTGCACTTCAATCCAAAATATCCTCAAATCTTATTCTCAGATTGATGAGTTTTCGTTGAGGGTTTATGGAGAATATTTGAATACCTTCACAAATATTCTCTCCTTCTCCATGAATCTTCATGTAGCTCATCAATTTGGGGTGATTTTGAAAGCAAACCTTAGCCTTCACTGAAATTTTGAGATTGAATAGGTAAGTCTTTGTAGTCTTCAAGGGCTTCATGTTAGGGTTATGTAAATATAGTTCCTTGGAAAGCAAGTGTATTTACATATAACTTAATTTTCTTCCAGTTACAATATTGTAATGAGAATATTTGTTATTAACAAAACAAAAGAGTTTGATTTTATTTGTATGAGCATAATATAACTAGTTATAAGGTACCAAGGTTTTTTTTGTAAGTAATATACATATATATGGAGATGAGTGGGAAATATGTATATTATTAAAATTTAAATTAATTGATTCACAATCGAATGATCAAGTTGGTCGCTTGATTATGGTTTAGACTGTAATGCTGCGATTTACCTTTGTGCAAGTAAACGAGTTTACTTCAAGGAATGATGAGTTTCAAATCAAGATAGTAGTTAACTATCAGTGATAACACTATTAAATGAATCTGGAAGTTTTTAAAGAATAAAGTAAGTAGTTACTTTAATCTTAAAATATACACCTTACCATTCGTTTATTACGAACCACGATCTTGATGAGTGGTGAAGTCATATGTTTTTCATTATAATTCTTGATATGATCGAAATGGATTTTTACAGGGTATCAATCTAGTGTTCATATGTTGGAATTGTTAATTGAAACATGCATCAGGGAATATTCACTCAAATAAAGAGTTTATAGTGATATCATCACTTCTAGATGTTTTACGAAGATTGGTGATTAAATTGGCCCCAGTAGTTTGATGAACTAGCCACGCATTAAGTCTTAACACAAAGATTAGATCTTGTATGTTAATCACCATGTAGAGTGAAACGGGAGATCTAGAAGGAAAAATCAACATAAGCGCAAAACTATAATTTTACCCTTTATTTTGCGAATGGCTATAATATGATTCATAATAGAGTTTGCAATTTGAAATCGAATTAATAATTTTGAAACATAGTTTCTCATAATTTTAAGTAATTCAAGAGTTCAACCAATTGGCTTTAGTGAAATAACATTTGGTTAATAAGTCGAAATTAATTCTAATGAGATTAAATTAATTCTAGGCTTATTGGAGCCTGAATTATTTAAGTCTAATTAGATTCCCCACCTGGCTTCTAGGAAGGTTATCAGGGAAAGTAAGAAAAATAAAAAGAGGTTACTGGAAAGAAAATGAGACAGCTTTGAGAGAAATGGACGAATTGGAATTGGGCCAATAAGACCGAAACAATTTTATTAAAAATTAATTAAATTGGGTCTTAAGTCTATAATTAAATGTTGGGCTTACACTAATTAATTATTAATTATAAGACCAAAGGAACATTTAATATTGGGTTGTATTTTGGTTTGATTCGATTAATTGGATTAGTTAAATTGAAACAATTTTTTTAAAACAAAAGGAGGGCAAAAGCAAATTTTACAATAATGTAGATTTTGGTTTTGTAGCTAAAGGGATAGGAGCACATCTAGCATTGAATTGCTAAATGCAACGTGTGTAACATCTCATCACTGATGGGAAGGGTAAAACAGTAATTTGGAACAGGTTAGGAGTGTTTAAAATTGTATTGACATGTTCATGCATTCATATATGCACGTGGATAGTGAATAGTTAATTTTGCACATGTAAATGACTATACATGCATTCATGACATTTCTCGGTATAATTGTGAATAAATGTGAATTATGAAAAATATACTTTGTGTATAAAAATTTGTGTTGGAGAGGGTTATTGTGGTTTTCTGATTTTTAGAAGACTTTAGGAATTTTTCGGGAATTTTTCGGGGTCGTTTTTGGACTAGAAAAAATGCCAAGTGGCAGAATAAGGGTTTACCGGTAGTGAAAATGACTGTCCAATGGCACTGAAAATTTAGACACATGAATTTAGGAATTTTTGATTTGAGCCATTGGAATTTTGGAGAAAAATTGGAATTGAATTGGGAAGAAAATTAAGTGTATTATTGAGAGTGTGACATGTGGCAAGTGACACATGTCACTTGCCTACA
>JANIIA010000002.1:41218635-41238647 GCA_027478495.1 Erythroxylum alaternifolium | reverse complement strand
ATTTTCCGTCGGTAATTTCCGTCTGTAATTTACTGTTTTCTTGTAGTGGTATTTTTTAAAAAAAGAAGTGGGCCCTGGGCAGGGGCCCAGCTTGCCCCTGCCCAGGGCCGGGGCTGCTTATACCACCATCACTTTAGCTAGGTTGATAATATCAAAGCATGGATATACCTCAAATACTGTGGCGTTTAAATCCTAGTTGTTTAAAAATGTGAGTATCTAAGTGTGATTTCTTTTAATGTAGATTGAAGCCATCATATATAATTTTTCCTATACAAAAGTGTGTCTATGTGTATTTGAAAATTTAACCAATTAAATAATTTAAGAATTACTTGATTGATTACTTAACTTTTCAACATTGCAAAATGTCATCTCTTACTATTCTGACCATTTTATGTAGTTAGAAGGTTGAAAAATATTAATTACAATGCAAGTTAATCAAGTTATTAGTTAATTATTAATTTTAGATGTTAAGAAAATCAATCCTCTTATAATTTTAATATTTTTAAGAATAAAAGTTTAGAAAGTTGTTAGATCAAGTTATTAAAGTTTCGAGGAAAATAAAAATTATTAATGAATTTTGATTGATTGTGTTAGGTGCCAAGGGTGCAAGTAAAAGTATGAAAAAATTTGATATGATGAGATCATGATCTTCTTCAAATTATTGTTTTAAGATATAGATAATAACTTGACATATTTTAATAGGCATTCATATGCTCCGAATAATTTGATAAAATACCAAAATATTGAAACATAAAAGTAGGTTTGAAGGACAAAGAAGGAATTAAGAGGAGTTACTCTCAGCTTAATCAACAAACGAGCAATAGTGAAAATTAGAATTCAAAGAGTCATGTTGTTTCGTACAAAAAATATTAAACTTAAGTGGTTAGAAACTTGAAAATAAAGTCTAAAAGAAAGAGGAGAAATAAAAACAAGAAGAGTATAAAAGTGTTTAAAAATGATAAAAGGTTTGTTTTTATTTACAACTAAAATATTATTTGATAGAGTAAAAAGCTTTATGTAGAGTGTATTGTAACTCTTAAGATTGTATAATTCTAAGTCTAGAAGTGGTTTAACGAGAATTATAAATATAAATGATTGCTAGGCTTATCTTGTCTCTTTAAAAATACAAGTTGTAGTAGTTTTCTCTTAATTCATGGAAGAATAATATTCAAAATTTTAGAGTAGACAAGAGTCAAGGAGAAACAAGCCATTATAAATTACAGTGTTTATCTATAACACTCCAAGTTCAAATGGACTTCAATTTAGAACTTAAAACAACTATATACCCAAAAATAATTAGTTAGGAGTTAAGTAGTAGTTTTTCTAGTATACTTATAAATTATTTTCTATCTTCCTTCTTTCCAATATGGGATTTAAATCTCATTCTTATGTAGGATGGAATAATGTCTCGTCCTTGAATCCTTAGCATCCTCATCAAAGTCATAACTAATTTAGAATTCTTATTTCTTCTCTAACATGGAACCAAATTAGAAGGTTTATTCTGAAAATACTATGTTCAGATTATCTCAACAAGTCAATTTTGAATTTAAGAGAACTATATACATGTCCTAATAAAACTAGTTAAAAATTGATTAATAATCTTTTATATAGACTTATAAATCATTTAATCCCTTCCTCTTCATTTTTTTAATGTGAAATTTGACATCCGCTGTTATTTCAAATATCATATAATTATCTATTTCTCTATAATATAATAATTCTATGTACATAATGTCATCTATATATTTGTGTTATTATTTATGAATTTTTTTCATTATTGTTTGAGTTGTAAGCTAATCATTTTTTATATCAATTGTGGTTATTTATTTTTAAATTAGAATCATTCAATTCGCTCCCTCTCAAGTATCATTAGATTAATAGAATACATGCTTTTTATTTTAAACGTTCTTTTCAATCTCAGTCCTTATATCCTTGGTAACCTCTTTTTAAAGATTTTCTACAAGGCTATTTTTCTTTTTCGTATTATCGTGTACATGGGTCTTGCAGTTCTCATAGGAACAAAAAGAAGACTCGGTGGTGACTTAGAATTCATTTGGAGTGGTGAGTTTAAGGAAAAAATATCGTTGAGAGGGAGTGGTGACACAGACCTACAGACATCACTAAGTGTTCGAATTTAGGCTTTTATCCTTCTTTTTGAAAAGTTTGGTAATTAGATGTTGGTAGATTTCGTTTCAACTTTAATATTGCTACAGAATCTTAGTTTTATACCAAAGAAAACACTGTTATAGAGTTTAGTAATTTATTTTCCTATCAATACGCTAATCTCAATATGCTCTCTTTTTTTTTTTTTACTCCTTACATATTTGATTACTATACTTTTTTTATCAATAATAATTTGACACAAAATCTGAGTAGAGTCCTAATTTTATGAATCGAAGGCAGTACGGTATATAAATAATCACATAGGTTCTTTTTATCTATCAATGCAATATAAAAGTAAAATATATTTTATTCCTATATCTCAAAGAGTAAATTGTAACATTTCGTGACAATTTTTATTGAAATAACTTCTATAGAGAAATCAATTCAAATTACTTATAAATCATTATTCGCTAATTGGAAATAAAAGGAGAAGAAAACGGTAAAGAAGATTAGATAATGCATTACAAAGAACGGGTGAGGCAATGCACAAAAAGGAAAGTTAGGTCTGAGTCCTGATCATAAAGAAACATATCACACTGCTTATTGTCCTGAAAAGAATTCGTTATTGCAATTAGATGACAAATATAAAGGCATTTCATTAATTTTAATGTTTTCAAAAGAATCTGTATAATTGAGAAATATATAAAAGGTGTTGAGTAGAAAGTTAGATCATGTTCTCAAAGGATAAGTTATTTTAGTAACTCACTGTGAATAAAAAATTTATTTTAAAAAATTTTTATTTGTTTACTGTTTATATGCATGTCATATTAATTTATAGATGAATGTAAACAAGAGTACCAACAACAGAGTTAATAAGTATACTTGTGGTCCAAGAAAATCAACGATAGGATACCTGGCTTAAGTTGCAAAGAAGAAAATCTAATACTGAGATCGAGCTTCACATTCAACTACTGGCATACATAGATATGATGTATACGATATCTAAGTATAAATATATTCGCCAGCTAGAGAGACTTAAATAGTAGGATGTAAATTGCATTAATTCTCATCAAATTACGAATCCCAGTTTATGGTAGGAAGTTGTAGTTGTTGTCTCAAAACTCCGTCACCAAGAGAGCCGAGAAGTGAATTTGGGTGAAACGGTGATGTACTCTGAGGAAGTTGATTTAGTAAAGAAACAAAGGAAGTGTTTTCCTCAGTGCCATGGCTGTTAAGATCAGCATGAAAACGCTTACCTGTAGAAGCTCCATAGGATACTCCTGCAGCTCCACTCCAGTACGGATGAGGTGGGACCTGTGATCGTTTAGATGGCAGGTTTGATGCAGTTGAGACTGAGGTCATTGAAATGTTGGGCTTTGAGCTTGAGGAGGGCAAATGAGAGAGGGACTCGTTTTGCATGCCGTCGCTTCCTCCTGTTAATATGCCTTCAAAGTAATTCTCTTCGTTCTCAAGCAACGAACCATAAGTTGCAGGCCTTGAAGTTGCAGGGTTTCTTTGGTTTTGGTGGCAAGAATTTGGAGGTGTTGCTAGCATTCCTTCCACTGAATCCTCCATTTCCCTGTCGATTGGTCTTTGCGAGTTGTTCTTCTTGTAAATCCGGCACAGAACCCAATCATCAAGCTATAAGACAGTAACAGAGGTTAAGTTACCCAAAATCAATCACCATATATATTTATTAACGCAAGAGTACAAGCACTTACAAACAGAAGGAGATGGTAATTGAACCTACCCTTAAAGAGCCCTTCTTGTTGGCGGAATCAGGAGGCTTCGAACTTGGATTGCTGTTATCAATAAGGCGGTATTCATGCATGATCCAATTGGTTTTAATGCCTTTTGGTGGTTTACCACCATAGAAAACCAGTGCCTTCTTAACACCAACCTTTTGACCTCCATTAGATGCTAATATAGGCTTATCAGTACCAGTAGCTTTCCAATACCCTGAAGTTGCAGCTCTATTAGGCCTCGCGCCGTTGGGGTATTTCCTATCTCTGGGACTGAAAAAGTACCATTCTTGCTCTCCAAAAGTCGCCTTATCTACACAGTGAACAAAATTCTCAATAGTTTAAAGATTGTCGTTATGATCATGCTAATTAATTAATGATTTGATTAACCAAGATACAAATTTAATTACTTACTTGGGAGCTCCCATGGATCATACTTATACAAATCAACTTCAGCGATGATTGTAACAGGGAGTGGAGCTGATGCAGCCTTCTTTTTGAGGTAGTGGACCACTAGCTCTTCGTCTGTGGGGTGGAATCGGAAGCCCGGAGGCAGTTGCGGGTGGGGCGAGCCGGAGGATGAATCGGTGCTCTCCATCATGCCCTTAATTCTAGCAATCTAGATTAAACCCTTTCTGGGATTTCTGTTGGAAGTTTATTCAGATGAGAAACCAAAATATGGGACGGAGCCAATGGGTTGGTCTATGTGAGCTTATGGTAATGTTGATATATGAGCTTTCCGGGTTGAGAAGAGACAAAGAGATCACTTATTGGGTGACACGTGGCAATCACGGAAAAGGGAAGCGTGACACGTTTTGAGGAAGTGGATGGTCTGGAGCACCACTTAGGAAACCAGATGCAGGTAAACAAAATAATAGGGAATTAAGGGCAGGTTTTGAGGGCCGGAGAGGGTTTGGAACTGTCTTTGTACGCTTTTCATGTCATGCTTTTCTTATGTAATACATTAGCCCTGCACTCTCTCAGTCCAAAACCAGACATTGCGTTTTTATGTTTTAGAGAGAAATGCGTGCTAGACTTCCTCTTCCAGCTTTAGTTTTATTTTTTTGTTTTTCCTTTTCCTTTTGAAATGATGATCCCACTATTTGTTTTGTCAATATATTCCTTCATTTCAAGTTATACCGATGTTTTCTTTGATAGGTTGGATCAAGTTACTGTTGAAGCTTCTTCACATCCATCTCCTATCATTAAGAAACATTTAAGCATTTAGAAATACGAGAGTTCGAATAAAAGACCTTTAAAAAATAAGTTGAATTATGCTATTAAAAGAACTGTATACTGTTTTTGTTATATTTAATTATTTGTAGCTATGTATATGCCTTGGTGCTAAATACTTTATACTTTTTTTAATCAGAAAATTGTTTATATTAAGAAACATTTAAGCATTTAGAAATACGAGGGTTATACTTTTTTTAATCAGAAAATTGTTTATATTAAGAAACATTTAAGCATTTAGAAATACGAGGGTTCGAATACAAGACCTTTAAAAAATAAGTTGAATTATGCTATTAAAAGAACAGTAAACTGTTTTTGTTATATTTAATTATTTGTAGCTATGTATATGTCTTGGTGCTAAATACTTTATACTTTTTTTAATCAGACAATTTTTTATATATGATCAATAGTTACATAAATAATCGTAACTATTAAGAAAATAAGTATATTTGTAATAATTTAAGGGTTACAACTTAAAATTATTTTTATCTTAAGTATATTTGTTTAATTAACTAACATATAAGATAAATTTGTTTAATTAACTAACATATAAGATAAAATATGCGAAATAAATATATTTTATAAATAAAATTATGATGAAAAATAATAATAAAATTCATATTTTATTTAATTATTGTTCCTATATTGTTTCCAATTATTGCTCTATTAAAATTAAATGTTAATACAACGGGAAAACTAGTATAAGTTATGTTTTTTCTTATAAAAGTAGTCAATCTCATATATTAAAGTATAAAATATTTAAACAAACGTGTTAGTACTTGTTAAAAAATAAGTTCACTAAACTGCCTTGATATGAGAATTGTTATTTAAAACATTACATGTGTGTCTATATAAACTTTCATTGTTATGATTATATAACTAATTCTTAGATTTAAGATCTCCAAAGTATTCTATATAGGGATTATATTTTTATATTATTAATGACATATTGTAAAACTCTCTTTTTGATGTTTGTTGATCACACAACTTTGACAACCTGATGGTGACATGTTTGAAAAAGAACTAATATAGTAAAGTTGTTGGCTAAGGAACTAAAAAGTTAATAGTACAATGCAGCCACATTCAGAATCGAGATGATAATGACAATGTGGTAACTGAAAATTCACGTTTAGGACAAGCTAAAGCTCACTTCAGCTCATGTTCATAGTATTTACAAAATGACAATTATTGATTGGCAATTTTTTTTTGTTATGTTGATTATTGCTAGTTTTTTGAATATGTTAGTGAATAATTATTTATCCTAATCTAATTGTTTAAAGCAGTCATGTTGCTTTAAACGATTGCATGATCTGATTGGTACATGTTTTAGCCTTGAATATTCATGATGGTTAAGGAAACTACTAAAACTTATCCAAAAACTTGTTGGCTATATATATGTGTGTGTGTGTGTCTCTGTGTCTATATGTGTGTGTCTCCGTGTGTGCGCGTGTTTTTGTGTGTGTCTGTGTGTTTTAAACTAGAAATGTGTTGGTTTTTACCTTTGTTCCAGACGTCATTTCATGTAATATTTGTTTTAAGATATTAATAAAGATTCCTTATTTCTATATGATCTAATTTCATATCATTTCTTGTCCAAAAATGTCACAAAAATGAATTTTCGTAACCTACTTGTTAAAATGTCCTAAAGAGATGGGTAAGACTTTCATTAGTTCTATTATACAAATTTGGTTGCATTTTAGTTTATGATTTCTTTTAGAAAATATCCTTGCACTTATACCTAGTCAAATTGAAAAAAACCTAAGCCTTTGAAGTGTGAAAACCAAATAGCCTAACACTTGTTTGATCAAAGGTTCCAATAGAGTGCTTTAAAGGTGTTTGACATAAATACTAGGTGAATTGCACTTAAGTTGTTTGGTACTTCTCTAAACTAATATTGTCCAACATAATGGAGGGCACTAGACAAGGCTTAAAGTCTCATAATTGGAGCATTTTGATAGTATCTAAGATGTTAAAATTTTGGAAAACTTTTTATGGGGTATAAAGCAATATTTTCATGTGATAAGGGTGTCAAAAGTGGACAAAGTAATGTTAGACAGTATATATTTTATAGGTGATGCCAAGTTATGGCAATAAGGAAGGATCGATAATGATGTAAATGTAGGATTTTCATAAATTGGGACATAGGAGATGCTAGTGCAAGAATTAAAAGAGCATTTCTTGCCTTTCAATACCTCATAGGTAGTGAAGGAGGCCTTATAGAAACTACATGAAGAACAGTCTTAAATTATGTCAAGACATTTAGCTCTTTAATGTTGGATATTTGTAACATGTTGAAAGAAAACATATCCAACTTTCTATCAGGACTCCAATCTTGGGTACAAATTGAATTGCTGAGGTAAGATGTCCAAGACCCCATACTTTCATTGCTATTGCGGATCGATTGATAGGTTTAATATCGAATAAAGACAACAAAAACTCTCTAATAGTAGTGAAAATTAAATTGAAAGTTTGTTAAAGAGAACTTCGTTAGGTAAAATGAGAAATCTACATAAGATCAATCCTCTCAATTTTTTGTTCAATAAAAGATTACTTGCTTCATATATACCGGACTATACTATGCAAGGGAATCCGAGGAAAACAACATTAAACACATTACTAGTTGAAGAGGAGGACAATAGTGAAGTAGTAATTATCAACTCATTGATAGCGGAAAAAGGCACCTAGGAGCAAACTTTTTAGTTGATGGTTAATCTTGATGGCTACACATTAAAGGGAGTTAGGACAAAGGCCATACACACTTCCTTCGATAGTAAGGAGAGGTCGCAGATGGACTTGTGTAGTATCATTCATGGTTATTCCATTGTTAGCAAAATAGTTACTCTTTGATGAGATTTTAAATGAGTAACAGGGGTTGTCACCACAAAATTTCAACAAAGTTACATGCATTAGAGTATCATTTTGGTATACATTTACCCAACATGTTGTGTTAGTCTTTTATAAAGAAGAAAGAGATGGATTGACCACCTTTTGGAGCAACTTGCTAAGGTCAAACATGTTAAACATATTTGGTGTAATTACTATATATTGACGAGGACAGCAATTTTTTTTAGTGAGGTTGGCATTTTTTAACAATGAATTGAAGAAACAAAACTATCCAAAAAATTGACAAAGACAACAAAAAGTTGGAAAGTGTATTAGTTGTTCATTTTGGTAAAATACTCATATTCATAATATTTAGGTGGAAAAATGTGTTGCTAAACATTAATATTAATATATGGATATAAAATGTTTAACTAAAGAATTAGAGATAAATTAAAGGAGTTTAATTTATCTAATCCTAAATACAGTTTAGGGTTATAATTTTTATTCATTGCCAATATATCTAGGAACCTAATTAGTCACACACTTAAAATATATTAGGATAGAAAAATGTAATTCAAATAATCAAATCTAATTTGATTGAATTACATTTTTCTAACCTTATAATCAAATCTAATTTGACTCAATTACATTTTTCTCTCCTTTAAATCAAATATAAGATATTTGATAAATATGAAGCAATTTTAGATATTGAATCTTATTTGAACCCATTTAGTATTAAATCAAAATTAAATGTAATTGTAATTAAAATTAGGATTATATTTTAATTAAATTACTAAAAAGATCCAAGTCCTATTTATAATAGGTATAAGCTCTAAAGGAATTGACATTTCTTACTGACATCTCACCATACATTTATAAAGTTCTTTAAACCTTTTTGTTTATACACTATTAGATATCAGACACTTGTAGTTGAGATAAATCTATTTTAGAAATTGATTCGAAAAGAGTTGTGAAAAAAGAAACCAAAGTTAATAATTATAAGGCACTACAGCGGAAACAACATTTAGGTACAAAAAAAATCATCACTAAAAGTCCTAAAACTATTACTAATAGTAATTCGTGATGATTTATATTCATCACCAACATTGCTGCTGAATCTCCATAGCTAAAAATTATGGGTGACGTTTTTGACTAATCGTCACTAATAGTTTTTACCTATGCTTTATTTTCGTAGCAAAAGAGTATTAGTGAGGTTTTGTAAAATCACCACTAATACCTTTTGGCTATGTTTTTTTCGTAGCAAAAACTTATTAGCTACATTTTCATAAACGTAGCTAAATATTTTTAGCTATGTTTTTAAAAACGTAGCCAAACATTTTTAACTACGTTTTGTAAAATACAGTCAAAATTTTAATGTATATTTTAACGAAATGATATACCACATTGAATTATAATTATTTATGATATTTTTAATTCATATTATTGTATAATATTAATTTTTTATTAATTAATTATACAAAAATAATCGATAATTTAAAGCATGTATATAAAAATAAAATATCATTAAATTATACTAATAAAAGAATAATCTTCATATACAAGATTTTAATTACAGTTTTAGAAATTCTTATAGACAAAATAATAAATAAAAAGATCAGTTTACAAATTATAAATGCTAAGATTAAAAAAAAATACAACATAACTAGAATGACTAGTTAGGTTTGTCTGTATCGATGAACCCGATAAGAAAAGGCCATTGCTGAGTTGATGTCATACATTTGCTTCTTCACATATGCTTCAAATGGTAGCTTAATCTCAAAGGTTGTCCAATCTCCACACATCCAAATGCAGATGCAAAAGAAAAGCTAAGGATGTCATTCTTCATGTATAGCAAGGCTAGAAGCATAGACGAGCTCATTTGTAGACCTTGAAAACTCCACAAGTGTGAAATTAGGCTCAAATATCTCACAAAGATTGGATAAAAATTAGTGTCAAAAACTTGCACAATTCTCCAAAAAAATCAAATTGCTAGATTTATGATCAATTTAAACTTTAAAAAATTGCTTGACTATTATCACCTCAATTCATCATGCAATTTTAACCTCAAAAGACAAGTATTGACGGCAAAGGAAGATGAAAAGTTAATTGATTATATTCAAAAACATGGGCATGGGAGATGGAGAACTCTCCCAAAGAATGTTGGTGTCCAGTTAGAAAACTATATAATCATGTATAGTTTTATGATGTTTATAATTTTCCAACTTGTTTTCTTCCTGGTGCAAATTAAATAGAGCTGAAAAGATGTGGGAAAAGCTATAGCCTTTGGTGGATTAATTACTTGAGACCTAACATCAAGAGAGGAAAATTTTCATATAAAGAGGAGGAGATAATCATACATCTTCATAGTGTTCTTAGAAACAAGTGAGTTTGCAGACTTCCAGATGTTATGGTCTTGATTTTACATTTCTTCATCATTTATTGTTTTAAAGAACCAAGAAGACACTTCTCATTATTGCTAATTAGGACATAGCATGACAAGAATAGATACCCAATTCTTCGACCAATGATTACTTATGGAAGTATTAAACTTGGTCTATGTTCACTATCTCTTACTTCTACAGGTGGTCTACAATTGCTGCTCGCTTATCGGGAAGAACTGACAATGAGATCAAGAACTACTGGAACAGCCATATAAAGAAATAGCTGTTGAGAATGGGAATTGATCTTGTGATTCGTAAACCACGCCTTGATCTTCTTCAACTGTACTCAGTTTTCAACTCATCTCTCTACAACTCATCGTTATCATCTCATCAACTCAATCTTTCTTGCTTTCTTGGTCTTGGATCCCTGTTGAATCCAAATCCGCTTCTCTCCTGTCAATGCAAGACAATAGCCATAGCTATGATGTTAATCTCAAAAGTTTTCAAGAAAATAACATACCTGTCAGAGGCCAACTTCATGACCAATTCCAGAGCTCGGAAGCAAACCAAGTCCAAAACCAAATTCACACCTACACAGACTCAACCAAACTCACACCTGCACAAATCCAAATTTGATTCAAAAGCAAGAAAGAAAATAGTTCAAATTGAAAGGTCTTGTTATCACAGGGACTGGTTCTCTATTACCAGCTACTTCTTCATTTGCAAAATGGGTGATAACAATGAAGAATCCTATAGAATAATCCTCATCTATTCCCAAATACAGTAGCCTAAGAAGGTAGTATGAGAAACCAACTAAATTTCATAACTAAAGATCAACAACAAATATCAATTTCAGCAATACTCTTAACGCAAATCAACAGAAACAATTTCCCAACAAATCAGCAATACCATTGACTCAAATCAAACTAATTTCCATTTTTCTCAAAGTCTCAATGCAACACCAAAAACATCCATTAAAAAATTTCATGCTTCAACAATAGTAATCACTATGATTTCATTCAACCATCAACTTAATCAATGTGACATAATCCAAAATTTTTAAGCGCAATACCTATCAACCCATAAAACCCAGTAAAAATTCGATTAACCCATAAAGAAATCCATTAATGGAAGGCATCAATTCACAATTCCAAATTAATTGAACTCGTGACCAAGAAATTAGATGAATGGGGATTCAAATCGATGAAGGACGATGAGGAGGTTGGAACACGAAGAGGAGGTTGGAAACATGAGGAGGAGCTGGAAACGTAAGGAGGACGCTAGAGGAGGCTCGAGACGCAAGAGAGGAGGTCACCAAAGGAGGCTCGAGATCAAGAGAGGAGGTTGTTGGAGGATGGTGATGGTGGAGGAGACTGCAAACTTGAGAGAGGAAAATTGTGGAGAGGAGGTTAGAAAGGCGAAATATAGGACGGTGGAGGAGGCTTCAAAGTATGAGAGAGGAGGACGTTAGAGGAGAAAGTCGATATTAGCTTTCATAAATGATAAACATTAACCTCTTGTGACGATCTTTCTGACTCGTAGCTAAAAGGTTAAGTTTTTGCGCGTGAGTAGCGACGATCGTTGATAAAAGGTTAACTTTTAGCTACGATTTTCAAAAATCGTCGCAAAAACTCTTACCTTTTAGCTACGATTTCACAAATCGTCGCTAAAATTCAACCTTTTAGCAACGATTTTAAAATCGTCGTTAAAAATTTACCTTTTAGCGACAATTTTTGAAATTGTCACGAAATATCGATCTTTAGCTACGATTTTAAAAATGGAACTAAAAAATGTAGCATTTTCCCTTCTTTGTTGTAGTGAGGTACTATTTATTATTCATCCTTTATTATTTTTATGCATTAATTATATTACAGACTAAAGTGATATTAATATTCAATAATCATTAAAAATTTTCTTTCATTTAGTACACGATAAGATATTGCTCCAATTTTTCACGATTGTTGCATCCAGCAATAATGGAGCACTTTCATTCTCCCTTTTACTCGGAATCATCTCGAGCCCCTTGTACGTTGTGATCAGATCGTTAGCTTTGTGAGTCCAGAAATAGTTGTGGATATAGCGATATGATGCTCAATTGGAAAATTTTCCAACAGACAAACTAACTTTGACAAGCAAATTTTCATGACCTCTTTAAGTTTACCTGAAATACTAGCTACTATGAATTTCCATTTTATTTGAACTAGCAGAACCAGAAACCAATGTGTCAAATATGGTGGCGTTACGTGAGTAACTTAACAGACTTATTTGGATTCCGAAACAGCAGATAGAAAACGTGGGGATATTATATATTAGGCTTGCTGACACTTATCCTTTTGCATATGGTTATTCCGGTGCGTTGCCGTTTGCTCTTTATATGGTAATTACATTTCCCTTCAAAAATTCATTGTAATCTTAATACACCTATTCGTATCTTGCAATCGAACGAAATTGCATCATTGTAATGCTCTATATTCGGTTGGTTTCGCTTTATTTTCCTTTCTGTGCCTTGGTTGAAAGACCACATTTGATGGTTGCTTAGATAACTAAGAGTGGAACGGACTCCATCAGGTGATTCGCAATCACTGATTATAATCAAGGGTCAAGATGGGAAGAGATCGAATACGTCAAAGAAATTTGAGATGGGTTTAGTTTACATCTCTAGGATTTGATGAATAGTTTGTTTAACCGAGACACATGAGCTTTGCACTTGGACCGGACAGAAATGCCAAAATTGCTGATATAGTTTCTAACATGAGCCATTGTCCAATTCGCGTGGATAGCGTGTGATGTGGTTTTCTGCCGACTTGAGGGCTTGTTAGGCAAACCCAACATAAGAAACAGCATGTTGACGATTTAATTGAAAGGTGTAGGAGTCAATTTCTACGTTGGGTGCTCCCTTTATTTGTAGATGCATGATACTTAAACCATATACGTGAAGTGTTAAAAAGAACCGATCAATGTGAGATACAGAAAAACTTAAATTGGTATATCTAAGTCAAGTTGAGCCCGTTGCACTTCCAATTTCTAAGTACTCTTCTTAGTTGATATTTTCTCTATCATCCTTATTGTTTATTACAACAGTAGTTATTGCCAGTTGGCATTTGGTATATCTATCTAAAGATTCAATGATAGTCACTAAAATTATATCAAAAACAGATCACCTGTTTTTAATATCTTGTTCTTATTATATTTTGTTAGTATTTATCTATTCAATAAATAAGACTCTAGATAGATATATACTCATAAAATATAGTAACGTGATCTAAATTTCGTAAAAGTACAAATTTTGGCGACTCTTTGTTTAGTTACTACTGGTTATTGCCGAGGCATAATTATCCACAATCACCGCATAAAAAAGTACATAGCAATAATCCTATTCCTATCAATTCCACAGTTAGTATTCCATTTAACAATCACGAATAAAGAGATCGAAGCTATGTTTTTTTAGTACAAAGCAATAATCCTATTCCTATCAATTCGACAGTTAGTATTCCATTTAACAATCACGAATAAAGAGATCGAAGCTATGTTTTTTTCTTTTCGTACTTGGGACTACAACCCTAAGTCATTGGGAGAAAGTGCCCACAAACGTGTTAGGGAGGAGAGGTATGCTAAACCTACCTCTGCCAAGGATATATTTTACTTCCAAACATGCATCTATTCAGTTATGTTCCTCAGTAATAAATGGGATCCTATACGAAGCTATCTACTTTCAAGTAATGAATCCAAGCTTCTCTTGGAACTTTTCACCTGATAATTACTAGTAAACTGGTCCGAACCAAATTATGTGAAATCACCTAAACTTTTGTCAATTCATGACTTTTCTCTTTTCAGCTCCAAGAAAGCATGGCAGTACTTACGTTTGATCCCCAAGTTGGTAAGGTCGCCATCACTATTTGTAGAAAAGGTAGAAAGAACTATTAAGAGTGCCAACTCAGTTGTTGGTTCGGTCAGAACAATGGGGTTGGGATGCTCGTGAACCTGGAATATTTGCGATGTGTCATAGTCTAAGCGGCTCAAACGTTAATTCTATATAAAACCAATATTATGAATACAATACTAATACTGGTATTGATTTTAATTTTGGTACCATACCAGTCAATATCTGGTAACGTTTGGGTAAGTTTTAAAATTTTATAAAATACTCCTTAATTTTATTAAAATTGTAAAATAATCTCTCAATATGTTGTGCTATATAATTTTTAATTTTATATCAACTTTGTTTATAAAAAACATAATAATATAAATTTGAGTTAACAACTATCCCTTTATTTTTATTAATATTATTTTTCACATATTTCATATATAAATAATAACTATAATTAATATAATAAAAAGGTCATTTGATGATTATAAATATATAAAACTAAGAACAATGCAAATACTTAAAAGCAAATATTTATAATTAAATTATTAAAAAATTACAAGTAGTTATATTCAACTTAATAATAATAACAACAACATATATTTCTTAAAGCTTTAAATTGTATCAAAAAAAAGACCAAATCATTCTCTCATTACTTAGTTTTCACATTATTAAGCATGTGTATGTTAATTGGATTAAATCTAGAATTGATATTATTTATGTTCATAATTTTATAATTTAGCTTTAGCCTTTGTAATCTTTTTGATATCCATTTATCAACTCATTTTAACTTTCAAAAAATTATAAACTAAGTAGACTAGGTGCATTTTCATCACTTATTGATAGTTTAGAATTTTAGTTTAAATTTTTAGTTTTTAGTTTTTATTTTTAATATTAATATTTAAATAGAAGTCTGTTAAAATTTTTATCAAAATCTTTTCCAATTAATATCTAAATATTAATTACTTCTTCTTTATTAATATTTACTATTATCTTAAATATTTATGCCTACAAATAAAAATAAAAAAAATAAATATATTATATTTATTTTTTATTGTATTCATATTTTAAATAATTTTTATATTATAATTTGATAGTTAGAAAAAAAATTCTTTTAAAATATTTATTTTCGAAGGGAAATACCATAACAAGTTTTATTATATAAAACGAAAATTATATTTCAATAACATGGTGGAGAATTGGAGAGGATATGTGCGGGAATGAACCAATTAAAAGGCTAGAAAAAGAAACACAAGTGGGTTAAATCATCCTGGCTAATAACAAGGCCTACGGCCCAACACATCAGTTTAGTTAGGACCTTGGGAGGCATTGTCCTAAAATTATAAAAGTGGCGATGCACAAACATGCAAAGTGCGTCGGGCAACAATTGATGGTAGTTGTAAAGGCTGGCGAGGCAGTGGTGAGTGGCACAGCATGGTAGTAGATCTGACGATTAGCGATGAAGGTGAGGACAGATCAGCGGAGCTGGAGGTTCGACTGTTGGTAATGGATTATATACACCCATGAGAGGTTTAATAGTCATTGTTCTTTAAATAACTACCAATGGTAATTATATTGTTTGAATGTTAAAAACCAAATAACGAAAAGATGAGAAAGAACTTCGGGTGTGTCTCTTCGGGACAAGTGCTTTTCATACGGAGAAGAAGCATAACAAAATTCTCTGCAGAACCGGTGGAAATTCAACATAATCCAAGTGATTTTATTTTGTATGCGTATGTAAAGATCATATTTATTAACATGATCTACGTGATTATGTTCTTGGTTATTTAGTCTAACATTGGTATCAGAGTATAGGTTTGTTTTTTATATATGCGTGCTTAGACTTTAGAAAAACTATGGTTACTCGTCTCTGTTTTTTAGTCCGTCGTTTTTTCTATGAATCAATATGGTGTTGACAGTGGGATGTGAACCCACGCCCTATCAAAGAGTTCCACAGAAAAATCCAAACTTGAAAACTTGTAGAAATCAGTGCTCTGCCTTTGCATGGTGAGGACTTCATGGTTAGTTATAGTTTTTGAAAAAGCCAACAAGTAAGACCCCCCGTTAATGGATTTACAGAAGAAACACGTTCAACTCGTCTTCATCCCTGGTTTAGTATCACAGGTTTTGAACGTTTGTTATGAAACAATATTTTTGTTTTTTTTCGTTTTTCAGATTTTTGGTTGTTGCGTTGATAAAAAAAAAAAACTATGGAACAGTGCGTCGTCTTGGTGTAATAATCGTGAAACTGATTGGGTTTCGCTGGAAGATCCTAAGTTCTGTAGATATCAGATATTTGTTGAATTTTAGTGTTAAAAGTTGAGGGCTTGGTATGGAGATTTGGGTTTCGCAAGGCAGTTGTGTATCCTGCCTCATGAAACTAAAACTGAACTCGAAACCCATTAGAAAACTGATTGCTCTCACGTTAAGAAAAGTTTTGGGGCACCAGGAACCGGCAATATGTAGCATATACATGAGTCTGTACGATTACATTCTTCTTTATCATCAACTGGGTGGCTAGGAATGAGGTTGAAACCTTTACTCGCCTTCCTGGATATGCGTTTCATGGCACTTGAAGTGGGATCCCCATCATGATTTTGGGTTGAACAACGTCCAAGCCAGAGTGGCTTGACGTAGAATTCCCCATCTAAGAGACGATGCTTTGGCCTCCATTTGGTGCGAGTGCTTTTTCTTGTGATAGTTTTGGCTTAGATAAACTAATTTGTTTAGTTAAAATAAACTTAGAAATAAGTTTATTTTTGTTGAATTAAAAAATTAGAAATAAGTTTTCTAATTTACACAAACTAATTAATTTAGTTAAATTAGTTTCTAATTAAAATATTTTTTTGTATATGATATTTTTTTTAAAAAAATTTGTTTACTTAAAATAAACTTAGAAATAAATTAATTTCGTTGGCTTATTAATTAAATAAATAATAATTTGTTTAGTTGAAATTAGATTAAGCTTAAAAATAAACTAATTTTGTTGGTTTATTTTTTAATTAAATAAATACTAATTTGTTTAGTTGAAATTAGATTAAACTTAGAAATAAACTAATTTCGTTGGTTTATTTTCTAATTAAATCAATACTAATTTGTTTAGTTGAAATTGGATAGGAGTTTCACCAGAAATTAGTTTCTACCAAGAGCAATTGATTAGTTCAATTATAATTTAAATTAGAAATAAGTTTCTAATTTAATTTAACTTAGTCATATTTGACCATGATTAGATTAGAAAAAAGTTTCTAATTAATTAGATATTAATAGCATAATTTGATTAGTGCAATAAATTGCTAATAGAATTAAATTATTTCCATTATATGAGTATGAGTTCGCTATGTGTTAGACAAAATAAATTGTTTATTTTGTGCACTCTTCTGATTCTTAAAAATTTGTTTTTCAAGAAGATGCTTATTATTAAGCGAACGTCTAAGCTTATTTGATGTGAGGCATAGAAGAGATATATTAGCAGCATATATGTACAATTAGTTAACATGCTTTTAATGCCTGGAGATGATCTAACATAACATGTTATTTCAATTAATAACATGATGCAAGAATTATACTTTGGAGGATGTCTAGCTTATGCAGATATTAAAGTAAAGTATATGACTTTGCTTGCAACATTACCTCCACCTCAAGGTGAACTGTTACGAATGCTCTGGAATAATATGCCTAACAAGAAGACTTATAATTTGTTAATGATGACATTTATTAAAGAGATGAGTAGAAGGAAGTTGATTAGGATTTTGTATCTTATAGGTCTTCCAATGGAAATAGTAAGAGCCATTGTACATCGAGCTTCACGAACTGTGTCACGTGAACTCATGAACTCATTTCCGCGTAGGGTTTGTTACCTTTAGACTTTTCATAGGTTGTAGTATATTTACATACAATATGTAGTTTTATAAAAACAAAGTTGATATTTATGTAATATGTTTACATCTATTTTATATAAGTATTCGTCTATAGTAAGGTAATTAGGTTTCAATTGTTGTGTGAATGATGATTGAACACATTAGTAGAATTTTGATTTTATAAGCAATTGTGATCAAATTGTTTACTCTATGAACGATTAATATGACATTAACATGTATACATATTTCTTTCTTATTATAGAAACTTAGTGTTTCAAAATGGCTACTGCTTCGAAGAATATTGTTGCCGAACTCAATAGGGGTGAGAAATTCAATGGTGACAATTATGAAATATGGAGTATGAAAATCTAATATGTACTGGAGGAAGAAGAGGCTTTTGAACCATTGAACCTAACCATGAAAGTTCCTAAGGAGGGCATTATGGCCCAATCTAGGAGGGACTGTGATGCATATGAATTGTGGAAAAAGAAGAACTCTTTAGCTCGCATCACATTGCTGAGTAGCATAGATAATGATATCGTGCAAGAGTTTCAAAAATTTGAAACTGCAAAGGACATGTGGTCCGCACTGGCTGCTCATTTTGGAGGTGCTTTAGTGACCAAAATGAGGTCACTTACTATTAAGTTTGATACTTATAAAAAGCGCCCAGATGATACAATGCAAAAGCATCTGAGGAAAATGTCCAACATGTTAAGTGAACCAATGTGGAAAGGGAAAATGTCCCTTTAAGAAGAAGAACATGAAACATGTGAAATGCTATAATTGTGGTAAAAAGGGCCACTTTGCTCGAGATCATACCGAGCCTAAAAAGGTACAACTTTATAGTATAAACATTTGTT
Source organism: Erythroxylum alaternifolium (assembly GCA_027478495.1). Lineage (NCBI taxonomy): Eukaryota > Viridiplantae > Streptophyta > Magnoliopsida > Malpighiales > Erythroxylaceae > Erythroxylum > Erythroxylum alaternifolium. The sequence continues at coordinate 41,219,783 of JANIIA010000002.1, read as the reverse complement.
ATGTAAATGTTTATTGTTCTGTTTTTCTAATTAAATCACATCCTTTGTGGATTGCAGACTCAGGAGAAACCAACCATGTAGCTAAGGATCGTGATGCCTTCGTTGAGTTTTGTAAACTCCTACATGGTAGTCGATGGCTTTATATGTAGGTGACAATTCCAGAGTTGCTGTACAAGGAATTGGCACATATAAATTGGACAGGCGTGGAGGACGACACCTCATCCTACATGAAGAATTATTTGCTCAGATTCGTAAGAATCTTTTATCTATGTTGATGTTAGTTAAACTTGGTTTCAATATAAATTTCCATTGTGGTGGAATGGATTTGTTTCTTGGATCTATTAATCATGGTCATGGATTTTTGTGTAATGGTTTTATTATACTAGATGTGTTAAAAGTAAAATAGTAATATTAGTTATTCATTATTTACATCTAGTAATTCCAATAATGATACAACTTTGTGACATGCTAGACTATACCATATTGGTCAAAATCGAATCAGTCGATTAGCTAAAGAAGGGCTTTTAGGTAATCTAAGTCAAGTAGATTTACCTACTTATGAGCATTGTTTAGCTGGTAAAATGGCAAGAAACCATTTGGAAAGGGAACTTGAGCTTTATATCCATTGCAATTAATTCATTCTGACATCTGTGGTTCAATAAACGTAAGGGATAGATATGGGCCGTTTATTTCATCACCTTCATAGATGACTATACTCGATACGATCATGTATTTTTGATTTCTCATAAATCGGAAGCATTCGATTGTTTCATAAAATATATGAACTTGATTGATACTCAATTAGATAAGGAAATAAAAGCATTACAAACTGATCGCGGACAAGAATACTTATCTGATAGGTTCAGGGCTTTATGTGATGAAAAAGGAATAAACAGGCAACTAACAATTCCTAGGACCCCACAAAAAAATGATGTCGCTGAAAGTGGAAATAGGACGCTGTTAGAAATGATTAGGTCCATGATGCCCCAAGCAAATTTACCAATCACCTTTTGGGGTGATGCGTTGCTAACAGCTACCTATGTAACATTTCTCTTTGTATGTTCACTCATAATAATGTCATATTTTGGATATAATGTATGATAAAGATTATACATTATGTATCATTTGATTCATGAATATATATGTGT
>JANIIA010000002.1:41071191-41093843 GCA_027478495.1 Erythroxylum alaternifolium | reverse complement strand
TTCTTCAAGGAAGTGAAATCGACGAGTCTTCCATAGATAAGAGATTTCGGCATTTTCTATTATGTAAAAGATAAACACTAAACAGAGAAATGTATTTCGCTTTAAGAAGTGAGGTTAGTGAGAAAGATATGAAATGAAATGAAAAGAGTTTGATGTTTAGAACAGAGCATTCAATTGTCTTTGTTGAGAACACTGTGAACAAGTCAGTTTCTAAGTTTTTCTCGAAAATTCTAGAGTGTAAAGTGTTGCAGATTTTACGATGATTGCTTTTTATATACACTCTTGAAAAGTTACTGTTTATAATATTTTTAACTGATCCACATGTAATTATGAAATTGAAACTATCTAGTAAAAGTTACCGTTACTATTTAGTTTAAAAACTTACGACTTTTCAGCTTCTTCAGGATGAATCGTTTGGATCATAGAGTTTCAGATGAATGGTCATTTAACATCACCATATTCAGATTTCATCTAATTTCCTTGAATTTGTATTCACTTAAGGGTTTTGTCTTCACTTAAGGGTTTGGTGAAGATATCTGGCCATTATTGATTCGTCTCAACAAATTGTAGATTGATGATCCCTCTCTGCACATAGTCTCGTATAAAATGGTGTCTAACTTCAATATGCTTTGCCCTTGAGTGTTGTATTGGATTCTTTGAGAGACTGATAGCACTTGTGTTGTCACAGAAGATTGGAATCTGATCTTCTTGAATAGAATAATCCTCTAACTGATACTTTATCCATAATATCTGTGAACAATAGCTTGCAGCTGACATGTATTCAGTTTCTGTAGTAGATAGTTAAACTTTGCCTCTTGCTCGACCAAGAAATTAGATTATGACCAAAAAAGTGACAACCTCCACTTGTATTCTTTCTATCAATCTTATCTCCAGTATAATTAGCATCACAGTAACAAATTAAAGTGAAATCTTTACCTTTCTCATACATTAAGCAAAGATCAGTAGAACCTGCTAAGTATCTCAATATTCTTTTAAAAATAATATAATGAGATTCTCTAGGATCTACTTGAAATCTTGCACACAAACAAATACTAAACATTATATCAGGTCTGCTTGCTGTTAGGTAAAGCAAAGAACTAATAATTCCTCTAAAAAGAGTTTGATCAAACTTTTTACCAGCTTCATCTTTGGTTAAGATGATTGACGGATGCATGGGAGTTGACACAGGTTTAACATTTTCTATTTTATATTTGACTAAAAGCTCTTTGATACACTTTTGTTGATGAATAAAAATCTTTTTATCAGTTTGTATAATTTGTAAACTAAGAAAGAACTTTAATTCACCAATCATACTCATTTCAAATTCACTTTTCATAATATTTTCAAAATTTGAACATAATTTTCTAGAAGTTGCACCAAGAATGATATCATCTACATATATTTGTACAACGATAAAATCATTTTTCACATTTTTCTAAAATAATGTTTTATTTACTTGACCTCTAACAAAGTCCTTTTTAATCAAAAACAAACTCAGACTATCATACCATGCACGAGGTGCTTATTTTAATCCATACAAAGCTTTATGAAGTTTATACACAAAATCTGGTTTATCAATGTCTTCAAAACTTGGGGGATGTTTTACATAAACTTCTTTTTCTATAAAACCATTCAAAAATATACTTTTCACATCCATTTGAAATAGTTTTATATCATGATAAACAACATATGTAAGCAAAATCGTAATAGCTTATAGTCTAGTGACAGGAGCATATGTTTCATTATAGTCTATTCCTTTTTGTTGATTATAGCCTTGAGCTACTAAACTAGCTTTGTTACGGGATCCTTTTCCTGATTCATCTAGTTTAGTTTTGAATACCCATCTAGTTCCTATAATAGGTCCATTAAAGGGTTTAGGGATTAGAAACTAGACTTTATTCCTTGTAAATTGAATTAAGTCCTTTTGTATAGCTAAAATCCAAGCTTCGTCTTAAAGAGCTTCACCAATTTTCTTAGGTTCTAATTCAGAAATAAATGCTACATTGGCCTCTCTTCTAAACTTAGATCTAGTTCTCACTCCTTCTGATGTTTTTCCTATAATTAAGTTTTCCGAGTGAGAAGATTTATATCTCCAGTCTTTTCTTAAGCTAATATTTTTAGAGTTATCTATACTTTATCGGATGGGTCATTTGGTGGTAAATCATCTAGGTTATTAACTAAGGGAGCAGATAGAGTTTCATCATCATAATCGTCTCTTTTATCCAGATGAGAATCATCAATAAATTTTATGTGCATAGATTCTTCAACAGATTTAGAAATAAGATTATAAACTCTATAAGCTTTAGAATTAATATAATAACTTAGAAAAATTCCTGATTTGATCTTAGAATCAAATTTATCCAAATTTTCTTTTATATTCAAGATAGTGCATTTGCAACTAAAAGGATGAAAGCAAGAAATATTTGGCTTTCTTCCCTTCCATAATTCATATGGAGTTTATTTAAAATAGGTCACAAAAATACTCTATTTTGAATATAACAAGTTATATTGACAGCTTCTGCCTAGAAGTACTTAGGAAGATTCATTTCACATAGCATAGTCCTTGCCATTTCCTGAATCGTCATGTTCTTTCTTTCTACAAGTCCATTTTGTTGAGGAGTTCTAGGAGCAGAGAAATTATAGAAAATTCCATTCTCTTCACAAAATATTTTGAATTTTTCATTTTCAAATTATCCACCATTATCACTCCTAATTCTAGCAATAGAAATTCCTTTTTCATTTTGTAAATTTTTGGATAAGACTTTAAATCATTTAAAAGATTCATCTTTATGAGATAAAAACAATATCCAACAAAATCTAGTAAAGCCATCAACAATTACAAGACCATACTTCTTTCCACCAAGACTTACTATTCTAGTTGGACCAAACAAATCTATATGTAACAGCTCTAGAGGTCTAGATAAAGTTACAATATTCTTAGACGAAAAGGATGTTTTAACCTATTTTTCTTTCTAACAACTCTCACAAAAGAAATATTTGTTAAAACTTATCTTTGGTAAACCTCTTACCGAATCATGTCTGACTAATTTAGAAATGTGTTTAAAACTAACATGACCTAGCTTTTTTTGCCAAATCAGTTTTCATCATCTTTTGATATAAGACATGAAATATTGACTTTTTAAATCATCTAAGTTAATTATATAGAGATTGTTTCGTCTCTTGGAAGAAAAGAATATGGACCCGTTTATGTTTCTAACTAAACAAGAATTTTGATTAAAGGATACTTCAAAACCAGAATTACATAATTGACATATACTTATTAGATTATTCTTTAAACCATCAACTAGCAGAACATTATCAATAGACGAAAAGGAATCTTTACCAATTTTGCCGATTATAATTATTTTGCCCTACTGGTTGTCTCCAAAAATTATTGATCCTCCTTACTTATATTGGAGGCCTAGGAATATAGACCATCTACCCATCGTGTGTCGCGAGCAGCCACTGTCTAAGTACCATCGATGATGGTTGTTTCTTCCAAGTAAAGAGATCTGTAGTATATATTATATCCTTCTTAGTTAACCATATTTTTTGGGTCCTTTGGAGTTAGCCTTATAATTATTCTTAGAATGATAATAAGAATACTGTTTCTTTTTCTTTCTATTAGGAACAAAATTCCTATTACGAAGAATGTTTCTATTATGAATTGTATTTCTACCAGAAAAGCCTAAACCACTTTTATCATCTGGATGTCTATAACTTCCAATCATATCATTTATCCTTTTTGTACTCCCTGTAAATTTTGATAAATCTGCTAAAAGAATATTAATCATTTGTTTTAATTGATTAATCTCCTCATATCTATCTATAGTTACTTTCTTTTCCATATCGTCTACTTGTTTTTTAAGGCAGACATTTTCTTCTTTTAAGATTTTTGTGTTCTTAGAATTTTCAACAAATTTCTTTTTCATCAATCTATATTGTTTTAGAATAGCATGTGAATCTTCTAATAATTCTAAATAGGCATGTTGAAGTTCATTAAAATCAAAGATTACCTCATCATCACTTTCGCCTTCAACTACCAAGCATATGTTTGCTTGTTCTGATGATTTTGAGTTGGATTCAGATTCTGACAAATCCAGATCTTCCCATGTTGCCATCATGCCTTTTTTGTTTCCTTGACTCTTCTTTTATTTTCTTTTGAGCAAGGGGCATTCAGACTTGTAATGTCCTAGTTTATTACACTCATAACAGACGATAGAGCTTTTCTCATTCTTAGAATCGTCTTTGCTAATCTTTTTTAAAGAGGAGTCTTTATTTTCCTTTTTTTTCTTTTTCCACATCCTTCTAATTTTTCTTGAAATGAAAGATAGTTCGTCTTCATATTCACTTAAATCTTGATCAGATTCACTGGTATCATTATTCTTGATTTCTTCAATCTTTAATGTTTTTGAAGATGTGCTTTTATTTTTCTGCATTTTCTGATTCTTTTGACTAGCCTTCAATGCAATAGATTTGTCCCTTCTGGCTTTATCTTCTGCATTAAGCTCTACTTCATGGATTTTCAGTAAACCAAGCAATTAACCTAGCTTTAGCTTACTTAAATCTATGGCCTCTGATATTGCTGTTACTTTGGGTCTCGATCTTTTTGGAAGACTTCTAAGGATCTTTCTAACATGATCTTGACTATCGTAGATTCTCCCCAGAGCTTTAAGTCCATTAATGATTGTTTGGAATCGTCTAAAAATTTGATCAATAGACTCATCATCTTTCATCTTGAATAGCTCATACTGATGAACAAGAATACCAATCTTGGATTTTTTTCACCTGGTTTGCTTCATGTGTAATGGTTAATGTGTCCCACATTTACTTTGCAGATTCGTATCCATGAACCTTATCATATTTACTTCTGTTTAGAGCACAACTTAAAAAGAACTTGGACTTTGAATTTAATTGAACACGAGCTTTCTGATCAGCTGACCATTGGTCGTGAGAGATGCTTTTCCCTTCATAGTCTGTTGGAATATATGGACCACTTTCAATGATATCTAAAAGATCAATGTGTGTGGATTCTATGAAGAGCTGTATTATGTCCTTTCAATAATGATAGCCTTTACCATTGAATGCATGCAGGAGGTCTTGTGACTGAGGCACCTTCAGCTATAAAAACATGTGATTCAGCTATGGATCTTTGTCCTCACTTTGTAACAGTGTTTTTTGGAAACTTTGCTCTGATACCAACTGAAGTCAATCACTTGTTATTATAGAAATCACGTATAATATGTAAAATACACAAGAAGGGGGGTTGAATTGTGTTAAATCGTCTAAGATAGCAATCTTTAAAAAAAACTTCTTGATTTTCTTGAAACATTCAAACGATTACAAAACAACGCACTTATTTTATTTGAGTAATACAACAGCGAAAATAGTATCTATTCTTCTATCAACAAGATATTAAAGAGATAAGGGTTAGAGAATGTTACACCGCAATTTATACTAGTTCACCCTTAACCTTTGGGCTATGTCCAGTTTTTAGAGTTTAGCTGAGATTTCACTATCTTTTGCAACTTTACAAGTATTATTTCTCACTTCCAGAGCCTCTTCAGGTCTCTTTCACAAAGTATTCTTTATCTACTATCTTAGTCTCTTCAGGCTCTAACCTTCCCTTTCATTTGAAAAGATATTGTTTGAGTTTTCTAAAATCACGTCACAGGTGTTCTTGATCTCTCTTCTTCCTTCTTTTCACTTAGGATATTTTTATAGTATACTCACTTGAGAGTTTAAAGTTAAAAGTTGAAAGGTTTTTTTTGTCTATGACTACAACTGATATTTATAGTTTAATTCTCCAACAGTCTTCTTGAGAAAATTGTTTGTAGAATCTTTAGAGATCAATTATTAGTTAAGTCCTATAACCAACTCCAACTAACTCATTAACTGACATTGTAGATTATTCTTTAATTATATCTTCTTGATTTGATTTGTATGCTTCGTCTTATGTCTTCGCTTTGTCTTATGACTTCACTTCGTCTTATGTCTTTGGCTTAGACATGTGACTTCATCTTGTTCGTCTTACAATTTATCTTAGTCAGCTCTTGAATATGATCTTGATTTGATAATTTGTGCTACTTACATTTATCTATGTACTTAACAAACTTATCAAAACAGTTCACACACTTCTTTTATTATTATTATTTGACTTTCATCAAAATCAATAGAAGAAATGAAGTCTTCTTAACTTAACATCTCTCTCTCACTCAGTGGCCGTTTCTTTTATATTACTTGATGCCCTAGTTTGGCTTCTCTTTCTCTACCAAAAATTGATATCATTAAGTCACCAAAAAGCTTCTTTTAAAAGCCACCAAATTATGCCTAACATAAATAAAAGAGGGAAAAAGAAAGAAAAAAGTGAAGTAATAAAGCCTAAAACATATTTAGGCATAAGAAGCACAATGCCACCATTGAAATTTAATTCAGTGGTATCGTTTCCTCTTCTTTTTTTTGAAAATAAATTAAACAAATATTTATAAAATGGGGTTGGACCTATAAATATGTATTTATATTATATAACTTGGCTAGCGTACCATCTTCATGTTTCAAATTTCTCTTATATGTTCTCATAATAAAGGTGAAACAGAGACAAATGATTACATTGTACCAGAAGAAAATTCTAAGTAACCCCTTATTACCATTTAAATTTTCAACTTCAATTTCTACCTTATCTTATGCAAGTATCATTAATTAGTCCATTGTTTAATAACCAAGATTTAACTTCAACATCTCATGAAAGGTGGAAAGACATTGCTCAATAAAGAGCTACTTATAATATACATCTATGGGCTAGTAACTAGATTTGACATGGATAAAATAAATGATTTTATATCCTTTGTAGATTCATTTGGAGCTTTATGTCTAAAGTGTAATTTAGCACACATTTATAGCAATTAGGTAGTGCCTTAAGTTTATAAGTAATGTGTAAAGATTATTTGAGGAAGTCTTTAAGTAATCAATGTATGAATGGAACAAAAACACTAGGATCATTTTTTAGGAAGATATTTTTGAATGTTATAAACTAAGGAAACTAGAATGTCGTTAAAGAATTGTTGCTCATTATTAGTGTTGCATACTAAGAAGTGCTTAATGTTCATAGTTTTATTCCTCTTTATTTTTTAGTTCAACTTCACTTATTTTTAGCAAAAAGAATGAATTCATGTATGTTTGGGATCATTTGGAGTTATGTTGACCAAATTATGAAGTTACATGAATAGAACAACCAAGTACATGGTTGTGTACTTGCCTATGTACTTTACTATTCTTGAATTTCCAGCATGGTTATGGTTCATGCTCCAAAGAGTTATATAGTCATGAACACACCCTGTGTTTAAAAAGTACATGCTCATGTACTTCTCGAGATGGATGGTATGATGATTTCAACTTAATTTATTTTTTAATTTTATTAAGATTAAATTATGTGTTCATTATTTATTCTTAAATTAACATTGTTAGTATGTTAATTCATATTTAAGTTCATACAATTGAGAGTAAGAAATCTTTTGTATGAATTCACTTAGCATAATAAAAAAATAGTTGCATGTAAACCTAAAGATAAGCAAACTAAAATCTTCTAGATTATGATCAATTAATGCAATTATAGGGGTTTTAATTAGAAAGATTTCAATTAATCAACCTAGGATTAATTTTTAATAATATTGAGAAACATATTAGAATAATTGATAAATTTTTACGATCCAATGAACTTTTGGTTAAACTTATGTATTAAGTCTTTATTATATAAGTATTTTGGGTACCAGTGTTTTTATTAATTATTTCTTGGTTTAATCTCTATTCTAATTAGTTAATTTTGTTGATTTGTTTTATTTTATTGCCTTAAATTTGAATTTCATCAATCTCCACTGCCATAAGTTGTTAGACTAAATAACAAAGAGGCAACTAGTACTAGTAATTCTAATCGTCATAAATTAACCCATACTCACCAGTTCTAGCTATAGCTACACCATGCACAAATGGTAAAATAAACAATTAAATTCTTGGCACCATTTTTTAGGACTAAGATATTATGAACACTTTATTTGTATTGATCTAACCATTATTTTTCTTTCACTTTTCTTTTCTTTTCTTTCCTTTTCTTTTATTTTGTGTTTATTTATTTATTCTTAACGATCTCTTTCTCAATCTTATGTTTATAGCTTATTTGTAGGATTTAGGTATTCATTGATAAAGCTACCAAACACAATGGAAGGATGGAGAAGATATTATTCTTTAGGGGATTATACTATGTCATAGCTTATGAAAATATTGAAAGCTTAGAATGAGAGGTATGGTAACATATATTTGGAAGCTTAACTTATATCCATCATATGTTGTTACATTTGTAGTGACGGCCATCGTAATTATGAATATCAGCCACTAGACTATATATGGGAGCAACTAATTTTTATAGGAAACTAGACTCAAAACATCCTTTATGGAAATGCTCATTATCCAAGGTAAAGCAATTTTGCATGGAATTGTCAAGTTTTCACCTAGATTTCTTTAATAACAGCAGCAAGATAAGGATTGATGTCTCAAGGAGCTCTTGATGAAAGCCATTGATATAATTGAGGCTAACCTCTAAAAGACCAAAGAGTTATTCTCCTCTTTTTGCAACGTAGGACATCTGATTAGATAGATTGTTGAGCTTATTTTTAAAGAGTGTTTATGCATTTTATCAAAATACATTGATCCAAGTTTGAGGGAACAAGTGAATATGAAAACTTTGAGGATTAAAGAGGAGCTAGAGGTTGAAGGAAAGGAGGAAGCTATTGTTTAAAAAGATAAGGGAGGGAAGCAAGAGGAAGATGAAAAGGAGGAGCCAAATAAGGATGCTATCAAAGAATTATTGACAGTCATCTTAAGTATGGAGGACCCCTATTTCCTATAAAATGAGCTGCAATTTAATTGAAGATTCAAAGGATGTTTTTATTTTCTATTATATTGACAATTTGTTGCTAGAAAAGGCATTAACGGATTTACCCGGTTTAGTAATTTAATACTATATGTCCTTATTATATTACAGTATGTGACCTATTTGTAGGCTAATTTGAGAAAGCAGGTGGAAGCAACGTATTGATTATAGAACTAGGTTAAAGAAGGACTTGTTAAGAAGTCTACCTAAAAGACTCATAAAGAAGCGGTTATTAGGAGGTAACCTAACAATTAGTTATATTTGTTTTGACTAAGTAATTTATAAGATTTTCATTAGTAGTTTAATTTGTTTTCATAGTTTTAGTTCTATGGTTCTAATTTTATGACTTGAGATTTGATGGATTTCTACATGCATGAAGACAACATTACCTTGATGCATTAGAGTTAAGAAGATTTCACTAATACTAGATAGATGTTAATGACATTGGACAACGCTGAAATTTTTTTACTATCATGAGAGTACTGGTTATCCTTACCTCCTCCTAGTATTTTTCATACTTTTCATTATTCTTGCATGTTTTGTACATTGAGGATAATTTACAACTTAAGTGTAGAGGAGGGACTTAAGTGTCAAACTTGTCAATTTTGTTACAATTAACTTAATAATAAATCCTTCATGATTATTTTAAAGAGATGTTAATCAAGATGATCCATCATGAGTTTGCTTGTGATTATGATTTTACTTATCTAGGTAAGTAATTATAAGTTTTCATGATTAAGTTAATTTCAATTTAGTTCAGTAATTTTGAGAATGAATACTTGATTTGAAATTATGATGCTTTGTATATAATTTATGCATGCATTGAGTTAAATGTTAATTCTTTTTTAGCATTTATATTATCCCACACATAAAAATAATAAACAAAGAAAAATAGTAGGATATGAATAAACAAATATAAATAATTTCACTCTGCTAAATTTGTACTAATAAAAAGGTCTAAGTTAAAGAATAATGTTAATAGCCATTTGAAATAGTGATCTAGTAGAGTAACTAGAGAATTTTATGACAATGTGTTTACTTTGGAGTCAAAAGACTATTAGACTTTTCAAATAAACTTGTAGATATTTCTTTGCTTTTTAAATTTAATTTCCTTTTTTTAAAGAGTATAAAAATGTTTAAAGATTTTAGCATGTTTTGCATATATATGTTCACTTTATGTATTAAATGAAATTATGAAGATTGAGTTAAAATTTGAAGAATTATAGAGTGAATTGGATTAATTTATAATTTGATGCAAAGGTACAAAATATTAACGAACCAAATAGTCTTTTATTTTGTGCTTGGTTGAGACTGTAGACTCGAGTCCAGTAGGGAATCCTGGACTACAGACCTGGAATTGATTCATCATTCTTGGAAGCAGGTGTGCAGAGTTCAAATGTTGCTTTATATGGTGATACTACCTCTCTTTAACAAAGATGAAACTAAAAGGCAGGAATCTTCCGAACAGAGAAGCAACGTCTAATCTTATCTTTCAATATACGTACTTGAAACTCTAATAAAAGTATCATTTAAACTTTAGGCATAACTTGAACGTCGGATTGACGTTGAGCCTCCACCAGGATAATTAAAAGAAAGAGAACCGGTCGACATTATCTTATCTTTCAATATACGTACTATAAGGTTCGAATTTAAGAAAATAATTATTCAACCTCTCAAAGTTCCAAGTTTTTGTTTCGTAGTAAATATGACATAGTCCTACATTAAGTCATTACGCTAGGTACAGGATTTGGATCATCATACCCGCCAACTTAAATCAGTAAGTTGGCTCCTTCACGGTTCAGATAACAAGTAAAGGTTAAAGAAACATCATAATCATGAATAAGCAAGGAAGTTTATTTATACAAGAAACAGTCTTAATTTAATTATCAATCTGAGCAATTCCTAAAGGAGGTTACATTTTGAACAAACGATTAAAATATTTTAGTACATAATGAATAACGTAATTTGGAAAATGTAAGAAGCTGATCTGTCGGATTCCATATTTAACCTTGTACTCGGAGAGAGCAGTTAGTCGTTGAAAACAGAGCCGTTATCCCTCCAAAAGCATTGCAACACTAACCGGTAATAGCTCAGAGAAACTAAGCTGCCCGGAAAGCGCTATTTCCGGAGCAGCTCAACAATTAAAAGCCCAACTGCTCTCTCTCTGTTTCTTTGTTCTTCTCTAGCTCTACGAGAAAGAGAAGTTCCACAGCCCCAATATATATTATATGCTCTCCTTTTTCTTCTTCTCTACCGTTGTCGGCAAGAACAATACATAAAATAGAAATCTATTTAATGCACTGCACGTTGATGGTTTATGCAGGAACCATTTGAAACTTTGAATTGTTCTTCTTTTTTTATATTTCTTCTCCCTTACACAAGTCAAACTGACCCTCGTGGCTTTTTCTTCTTATTTCAATGAAGTTGTCTGGTTGTTCGTCGTCGCTGGCCTCCTTCTTGTTCCACTGTTTTATATGACTCGAGGTATGACCTCTGGTAGCCTCTGTGGTTTGAAGCCGTTAATGTTCGGTCGCAAACCTTCCAAGTTCGAGGTAATCGATCAACATGTTCATGATTAAAGAAATGGTTTGTTTTCAATCTTGGGGAAGTATCTTGTAATGCCATTAGGAAACCTTTTGAATTGTATATGTTTCATCCCGTTCCAGCATTTTGGCCTTGCTATGAATATCCAGAGGTATTTGCATCATTATTTATTTCAATTTATAGGAATTCCAATTCTTCATTATATTTTTCCAAAATACTTTGATACCCTGGATTATAATGAGAACTATCATTTGTTTTGGACTGTTTGACGATCATCTGGATTTCATACCAATAAATTGGGATGATCTCTGAATAAGTTTGGAACAGAAGAGAGACATATACCCATAATTTATTGCCAATAATTGCTTTCTTGTAAGTGGATAGAAATATTTATTTAGGTTTCACCGCTTGAAGAAAAGGATTCAGATGTCTTCCAAACCATATTTGCTCCTCCAACCCAGAAACTTGCAATCAGGAACTAATTCTGATTGTATTTCTACGGATAATTCCGATTTAATCTTGTTAAGAAAAATTGGTAGTTATAGGAGAGGCTTTCATGAATGTAATTCTGCGACTCAAAAGATTATGAATATCTTATCAACTCTAGAAATTTTGTGTTTATGCAATATTCATGGAGAAGTTGATGCAGATAGTAAAAGGCTTTCAATCAGTCAAGAATCAAAAGATGGAAATGAAAGGCCCAAAAACAGATCTTTCCCACGGATCTGCAGGGAATTTCATCTTGATGGTGGAGCTCAGGAAGAAGATCTTTAGCTTCAGGGACATTATTGACCTGCCACCTTGTAATGGCTCAGCTACCATAAATGAAGTAATACTCCAACCTCTTTCGTACAGCATGGTCAAAAGTACTGCATAAATGACATTTGATGATCTTTTAACTCTTATTATTCATGTAGCTGGTGCTGGTAACAATGAAAGATCTACACAAGCTTTTCCCTGATACCATAACCAGAAATCATACCTTAGAAATTAAGGGAGCATCTATTGATAAGGTTCGCCACTTGAGCACATCCGAAAGTTGAGTTATTGAAGTTACTGAATTCTATTCTCAATCCCCTAGCTGACTATCTTCATACGGGAGCAGGTTCTAGTCTATTTTTGTGAGGTTTTGACATCTATTGGAGATTCATGGATGATTAATCAAGACTGGATGGACAGAAGTACAAATCAAATGAATGGCAATAGCGAACTCAATTCAGAACAACTTGGTAAGACTTGCGACTTCTTCTTAATTTAAATGTCTTCATGTTTTGGTCATAACGGACGAATTGCTATTATATGATCTTGGAATACTCTGAGGTCCTCTATTCATGTACTTTCTTACAACCAGTGGAAGCAAGCTCTGTGAGTTTCTTAGATGTCTTTTCATTTTACCTCTTGGCAGTTGAACTTGCATTGAGAACACTAAATTGCCTGATGAAGATACCGAAAGAGAAGTTCGACGTCATTGATGAAGATGATCAGAGTAAAGGCACTCCCCGAACTAGTGTGTCTGGAAAATTCCTGACAGGGTCTTATTCAGATCTCAGCAACACCTCATGCTGTGAATCTCCTGTCACCCCAACTTCAGTTCTTCCAGATTTCATGGAATCTCGCCATTCTGGAGAATTTGTTCGATTTTCTAGTTCCCCTCTTCTCCGGTCTCTGAGAGATCAGGCTATTGGGAAACTGAAACCCATTGATGTAAAACGCTTCTCGTTCCACATGCTTCCAAATGCAGGATTTCATAATTTCAGCTATTCAGACCAAAGGAACCATGTGGATGATGAAATACTGAGAGACATGGTAGGAAAGACTACATCTTTGAATCAAAAGAGAAGATTAGATGATGAAGTGATGATTGAACCAGAAGAAAGCACGGACTCGAGAGCTAGCAAACCTCTAACATCTGAGGATGTAAGACACCAACATAATGGAATGCATGAAATTGAAACGACCAAGACAACTTTGGTAACAACTGAAGCAAGAGCAATTGTAGCACCACTATCACCATCAGAACCTCCAGTGTTGTCATCAACAATGGAAGAGGTAGCACTACAGCCGCGTTCACCACCTACTCTTCCACCAACACCATCCATATCTAATATTTTCGTGGCACCAAGGATACCATCTCACTCACCATTGCAACCATCACACAAGTTGCAGCAAAATGGAGCAGCAGCAGGTCTGACATCACCACCCCCTATAGCCTCTGAAAGCACAGTAGCATCACCAACTCCCCCGCCGCCGCCGCCACCATCTTCAGAAAAGGCAACAGCAGCAGTACTGCCTCCACCCCCTTCGCCACCTCCAGGAGCCGCAAGAGCAGTTCCACCCCCACCTCCCACACCCATGATCTCCTCAAATGGATCGATGCCATTGCCGCCACCTCCACCCACGCCACTCGGTAAAGAAGCTGCTCCACCGCCGCCTCCACCAGTGGCAGCAAGATCTTTACGGCCCATGAAGACACAAACTAAATTGAAGAGATCAAGCCAAATGGGAAATTTGTATAGAGTTCTCAAGGGAAAGGTTGAAGGAGGTAATCCAAATGTCAAATCATCCACTGGAAGAAAGACTGCAGCTAACAACAGTTCTGGAGGAAAACAAGGAATGGCTAATGCACTAGCAGAAATCACGAAGAGGTATAAAGATTGTTTCTTGAAGAACTTAACATTAGACTAGGACGCTAACAGTTACATTCTATTCCAAGGATATGGAACAATCTTTAAATCCTAAAATCTCTCTTATGTTCCTCTCTTCGTGCATCACAGATCAGCATACTTCCAACAGATTGAAGAAGATGTTCAAAAGCATGCTAAGTCCATCTCCGAGCTGAAAACATCCATCAACAATTTCCAGACAAAGAACATGGAAGAGCTGATCAAATTCCACAGCCAAGCGGAATCCGTTCTTGAACAATTGACAGATGAAACACAGGTAAAATATGTATAGTAATGTTCAAATTACTCTTACAAATTCCAAAGTTCAACTCCATATGGTCCAGGTGCTTGCAAGATTCGACGGTTTCCCTCAAAAGAAGCTGGAAGCATTAAGAATGGCAACTGCATTATACTCAAAATTGAACGGAATGGTCACCGAACTTCATAATTGGAAGATAGAGCCTCCCCTGGGCCAGCTTCTTGACAAGATCGAACGTTACTTCAATAAGGTATCTTCATATTTTCTTAGTGGAACATAATGAAATAGTTCATATTGTGGTTAAGTGGCAAATAGGGATATTATGTTATATGGTAAGAAAAGTTGGTTGTATGAATAGATAAAAGGAGAAATGGACAGCATGGAGAGAACCAAAGATGAAGAAGCCAAGAAATTTCAGAGTCACAGCATCCACTTTGACTTCGATGTTCTTCTAAGAATCAAGGAAGCCATGGTAGATGTTTCCTCTAACTGCATGGAACTGGCACTTAAGGTACGTAATTGGATTTGCATTTCTACCACAATGTATACGTAAAATGATCAATTACAAACGAGTAAAAACAAGATTAAAATCTCTTGCATACTGACTCAGGAGAGAAGAGAAGCAAAAGCAATGGAGATAAGTGTACCAGGAACCAAAACAGAACGTAAAAAAGCTTGTGTCAAAATGCTGTGGAGGGCTTTCCAATTCGCATTTCGGGTCTACTCCTTCGCCGGCGGTCAGGATGACCGTGCCGATAAGCTGACGAGAGAATTAGCTCATGAGATAGAGACTGATCGTCAATAAGAAAATTAGGCCAAAAAGAGAGACAGAGAGAGAGCATCGTAGTTTCCTATCCTAGCAGAGTTACTTTGATTGATTGGGACTATGTCTTTCCTCAAGTTGTCTATGCTATGATTCATGGGGATTCCTCGGACTTGAGCTGAATTCTGCTTACACGGATACTCCGTCTAATTATGTTCGGTTAATAAAACTATTCAGTTTAACAAAACTTAATTTTGATTATATTATTAATATTTTAATAAATAATTAAATAAAAATAAATTTTGTTTCACGGGGCGCGACAACTAAGTCGTGACAGATTTTTATATTTTTTATTATTTTAATTTCAATTTTTAAATAAAATTAAAAACAAATTTTGTATTGTTTTTTTTTTAAGGAAAAGAGGAACGGAGCCTCCTTACACGTTAAAAACCCTCACTTGTGGCGGAGGAATACCGTAGGTACATCCAAAAAGTTTATCCCTGTACAATAACCGTTTCAAGGGACAAGGCAAAAAATCGAAATAAAATACCCCAAATTCCTTATCCAATCCTGTCCTAACAATCCAATGGCACAAACATTAATATTCCTACTTACATATACGCAGCTAGCATCTAAATCCCGCATCAGCTCCCAGCTTTCCTCCGCAAGCGCTCGATGCAGTCCAGTCCACTCACGAGCCTTGGTGCAAATTTCCATTCCCAACTTCGAATCCGTAACAATACAGGGTTTGTACCAACCCCGCGCTTTGGCTAGATAAAGAGCTTGCACTATCGCATTTAATTCCACAATCAAAGGAGGTAAGAGAGCATACCTAACTGACAAACATTGGAGAACAAAACCAGACTTATCCCGCGCAATCACACCCGCTGCTGAATGTCTCCGTCTCGTGCAAATCGCACCATCAACAGAAATTATAACTTCAGCCTCTACCATACGCGTGTTAACCTACATAGCTGAGTTACAACTAAGACTTTGCACAGTTACTCCTGCACAAAGATGATTAGTAGCAATATCTATACATGATTTAAACAAGAACTCATCACGGGTAGTAGAGGCCAAAATCTCTTTGTTGCGCTCAGTCCATATCCTCCATATTGCAATGCCAAACAGCAAATTCCAACGGATAAATTTAGACCAAGAGAAAGAGTTGCACAAATTAGTCGAGAGCCAAAGGGATAAGTCCTGCAGATAAAAACAATGACGCATTCTAGGAGGAACCAAATTATCCCACGTCTTCTTTGCAACGGGACAGTCACGAAGGGCGTGTAGTACTGTTTCAGTACCAGTAAAACACCTTGGGCATGTACCTGAGTTCGTCAAGTGACGGATAACCCGCTGAGAATTAGTGAGTAACCTCCCCTGTCCAGCCAACCATAGACAAGTTTGTGCTCTTGGAGGACCTTTCCACTTCCATATGGCATCCCACAGTCTTGCATCTCGAGATTCGGTTTGCGCTTGGGGCATAGCTTGTAAAGCTTTAACAGTTGAAGCTATGGAAAATGCCCCATGTGCAGTAAGGCTCCAAGACATACTGTCAGGTGCTGCATCTGGCCGTGGGGGTCTTATTGACAGTACCTGCTCAACCAATTGAAATGGCAAAAAAGAAGACAACATATCCGAAGACCAGAAGCCTTTTTGGTGCATTTCACTTACTGTTAACTTTGCCAAGTCAGGACTTAAATTACGAGTTACATAGTTAATTAAAGGATCATGTTCATCAACCCAATTATCCAACCAAAAACTAGTACTTTGGCCATTACCAATCGAGATTTTAACAAACTTAAAGAGAAAATCAGTCTCTCGCAAGATAGCAGACCATAAAGGAGTAATATTCTGCTGTCTAGAACTTCTAATGTCCATTCCAGCAGCCGAAATATACTTACCACGCAGAATTTTAGCCCATAGAGCATCAGGATTAGTGACTAGTCTCCAACCCAATTTAAGAACATAGGCCCTATTAAGTAATCGTGCTGGTTTAATGCCTAATCCACCAACTTCTTTGGGAAGACAAGTTTTAATCCAGCTTACATTGTGAATTTTCCTACGACCATCACCAGAACCCCATAGAAAATTTCGAACCAATTTGTCTAAATCATTACATAAACTTACCGGTAACACTGCAGATTGCATAGCATACATGGGCAAGGAGGTCAGAACCGACTGGATCAAGGTGATTCTCCCGGCCATGCTTAATTATTTGGATGCCCAACCAGCCAATTTGCTTCTAGCATTGTCCAACAAATATGCATAGGTGGATTTGGTTACTTTACCTTGTAAGATGGGTACACCAAGGTATTTCCCCAAGGACTGGACCTTCTCAAACCCACATCGTGCGGAGATGGTACTAGCTTCAGTTGCCGGCACATTTTTGGAAAAGAAGATTTTGGATTTTTCCTTGCTGATTTGTCCACCCGAAACCTGGAAAAAAACATGGAGACATTCAAGCATAACAGATATTTGATCTAAGGAACACTCACTAAATAAAACTAAATCATCTGCGAAAAAAAGATATGAAATAGAGGGAGATAGTGGATTTATCCTTAAAGGTCGCCATCTTTCCGTTCGAACTGCATCTTGTATTATGTGAGCAAGCCTTTCCATGCACAAAACAAAGATATAAGGGGATGCCTAATTCCTCTCGTAGGGTAGAACTTTGATGTTTGTTTACCATTCCAGAGAAGGCTCATAGAGGCAGTGGTTATGCAATTCATGATTAAGGCAATCAAAGCAGGCGGGAAGTTTGCCCAAGTCAATGTGTCTTGGATAAAGTCCCACCGAAGTCTATCATATGCTTTTTCAAGGTCAATTTTGACAGCCATCCACTTCGTATTGCCCCGTTTTGTGCTCATTGAATGAATGACTTCCTGAACTATGACAATGTTATCCACAATTTGACGACCTGGCACGAAACTGGATTGCTCTTCCCCAATTAGATTAGGAAGAAACGGCTTTTAATTACGATAGATCATTTCATACACAGGATTTCTCAATTTATATATTATGAAATCAAATTATGCACTAATATTCTGAATTTATTAGAACATATATTAAACATGTAATTAAATCACAATATATCAATCAAAACAATTGCATTAAATACAAGAATCAAAACAGGTTATAGTATAAAACTAGAGTTCATCTTAGTTAGATACTAAAGTTGTTTAGTTACACATGATAGAAAATGAAATTAAACATAACAGAAAGAAAAACGAATAGAAAATAAAGAATTCATAATTCTAAATCTCCCTTTTATCTCCTATCAAATGTTCTTATAAGGTAAATATTTGATCTTGTATTCTAATGGATTTTTCAATGACTCTGGAATCACCTCTCAATCTCTGTTCCTCATTTTTGCCCCTGTTCACATTTTTATAGCAATTTTTAGGATTTTGGTTGATACACAGTCTAATATAGGTTGTAACTGGACCTTGTATAACCCAAAATACTTAGAATTCACAATTCTGCACGACCTGAGAGAAGCACACGAGCTCATACACAGTTGTGTATCCCATCTTTGCTTCTAATCTTCGTTCTATGTCGCATTTTCATCTAAATTTTCTCCTTTTAGTCCGTGAAGGCAATTATAACCTATAAATGCACTTGAAACAAATTAAGTACCAAATATATAATAAAGTATAAAATATCAAGCAAAAATGCATAAGGTATGGGGTATAAATATGGTCAAATATGTGTTTATCAAACATTCCCATACTTAAGCATTTGCTTCTCTTTAAGCAAACCATAATCAAAATTATCAATTTTACAATATCAATCCTTTATTAATCTTAACCTATCCATTCATACCATAAATCATAATGTCATATTTTACACTCTCACCAAGATTTCACTCAATACACTCAAAGTGTTTAAGGTGAAAAGTATCAAAACTCTCAATCAATGTATAGTAGAATTCTTACCATATGCTTACAATATTATCACATCTCCAACACTTATGTATAAACTCGAAACAAAAATCAAAAGATCTTGATATAGGTTGAAATGAGGTTTAGGTATAGTATGGTTAGGATAATAAAAAGATTTGAATTGAAGGAAATTTACTAAAAAGAAATTTCAAGAAACTTGTATATAAATACTTAGGTCCTTTTATTGCAACTCAATTGGTACTTTATACTTATTCACAATGTTTCTTATGCTCATTTTTTTGAATAAAAACAATTTCTAGTATTCAGTACCGCAACTAAAGAAATAATGGACATTTCAAGATTTTCATGTCTCAAACAATTAAACAATATAAATAACCTTCAAGATTCAAAACAATAAAAAGATTTCAAAGAAAAATAATATAAAGGTTAACATGTGATTTTAATTAATAAAAAAGGTTAAGGCTCAACTTGGTTATTCCTAAGGGATAAAATGAGGGTAAGGTAATTACCATAGGAATAAGCTTAAACAAACTATTAACTATTAAATGCATTTTTATCACTTCAATGCTTCCAATTTAACAAATATGATCTCAATATATATAATAAAAGCAAAATCTAGAATCATTATACAATGCATGATAACACACGTGAAAGAATAAAAGAGCTTAATTTTTTTTTGAAATTTTGTTCTGAGGCTAAAAAACTTACAAAAAATATGGGAATCATATGTGTAAATTATATTCAATTTTCATTCAATTTGACAATTTCAATGAATACTAAAAAAATGACTTATAAAAGCAATTTTATTCTAAATATACTAAATATAGGACTTATAAAAGCAATTTCATTCTAACTATCATCCTTCTGCATACTAACCCAAATCAATATTTAATAATGAAATAAAGTATTGATGGACAAATTTTAATTAAGTCAAGATATTAATTCATAAAATTTAATAACTAAGATTATAATAATCTTAAGAAAATCATCAAAATCGGTAACCCCTTTACCACACTTAAAGTTGTATGTTGTTCTCAACAGTATAAGCATATATAGTTAGTGAGAAGGGTTGATTGGTACTTTCCTGATAATTATAACGATTTTCTAATTTTTGATTCATCCAATATGAGATTACATCCTTGAAAAATATAAAGAAAAAGGATAAAAAGAACAAAATAAATAAAAATAACACAAACAAAAATAACTAAGAAACATGAAAATAAAATAAAATAACATAAAATAAAATATATCTTAGTTCTTAGATTGCCTCCAAAGTAACACTTGTTTAATGTTATTAGCTTGATGTGCCCTACACGTTACCCTTATCCTAGGTCTATAATCATTGGCTTACTTCGACCCGTTTCTTTGGATAAGGGTTTTTTAGCTTGTAAGTAAGCCACCTGTTGCAGATAATCATCAAGACATAATTTATAAAATTAATCAATTCAATCATGCACATTAATG
This sequence comes from Erythroxylum alaternifolium, assembly GCA_027478495.1. Taxonomy (NCBI): domain Eukaryota; kingdom Viridiplantae; phylum Streptophyta; class Magnoliopsida; order Malpighiales; family Erythroxylaceae; genus Erythroxylum; species Erythroxylum alaternifolium. Next base: position 41,073,322 of record JANIIA010000002.1, on the reverse strand, counting down.
TCCTTTTTAATAACAAGTTAATAAAATAAAGGATAACAAACTCCTTGCATTGTTGGTTGACTCAAACAATTTGTCTTTGAGGAAGTGGAAACCCTATGTACTTAAGGTGACTACCAATGCCTCATCAGTAGTTTCCTTATTCGATTCTTCCACCAGTTCTTCCTTAACCACCTTTGTCCATTCTTCTTTTTCTTCTTCCTGGACAAAAGTTTCTTGCTCATCTTCTTTAATTACCTCATGCCACTTCCCTACTTCCTCTTCTTCTATATCTGCTGGCTCTGTCATATCTTCCTCCTCCTCTACAAAAGCAGCAATTACCTTCTCATCTTCTTGGAATGCCACTTCATCCATGAAGCCGACCTTTATCTTTTCTTCATTCTGCTGTGATAATAGGTTCAAATAGTTTTCTATGTTATGCTTCAGATATTTAGGTGAAGAAACCTTTCCTTCAAATTCGTGTCAGCTAGCTTTGTGCTTAGCAAGGTATTCTATTATTTTATTTGTATACTTTCTTCTTCGTCTTCTTCTTTTAGGAAATTTTTTTCACTAATAAGGGTGATTGCCATTCTACATTCTATATGATCTATTTAAGTAGGAATAGGCAAACTTCTTTGCCCACGTCAGATATAATCTTCACTAATTGATCGATTATATTCACCATATTTTGTATACAAGCCTTTGTTTCTTGATGCCTCATAATTGATTCTTAAATAAAATCAGCCATCAAATCTTCTAGAGTTGGCTCATTAACTTGAGGTGTTTGGTATTGTACATAGTCAGTTGGAGCATAATCATCCACCCATAAACGTAAAAGTTACCCCATTCTGAATTGTAACTATTCTCGTATGGTGCACGTTGAGGTTAATTATACATGCCCAGTTGCTCCCACATATAGGTTGGTGCTTGACATTCATAATTGTAATAATTACTCCCTCAAATGTTGCAATATGGCATAGATATCAGTTGAGCCTCCGAAAGCATATCAGAAAACCTCTCATTCATATATGGTGATGTTATATATTGTGAAGACACATCGTAACTTCCATAATAGTACTGTTTATTTCATTCTTCCATTGTGAATTGTGGTGATGGCTTTAAATCTCAATTCATAAAATAAACCACAAAAACATTTTTAAAGTAGAGAAGTGTAAAAGATAATTAAATGAATAAGTCAAAAATATAAAAAGAAACAATAAAAACAAAATAAATACAGAAGATAATAGTTGGAGTAATAGAATTCAAGTTTTCCTAACATTAATGTCCTCGAAAATTATTCCAAAAACTTGATTGATTAATTTTAGTTGTCAATATTGAATTAACTGTAAGTGCACAATATAACTGTAGCTAGTACAGTCAAGTACGGGTCGATCACATGAAGACAATAAGTATTAGTAATTGCCGTTACCCTATTATCTAGTCTACAAATTTGATTTTGATTTTTAATTAAAGTTTCAAAACTTTAGAATAAAGTAGGCAACAATATTGAACAGAGAAACAAGGAATCGCTTAGAAAATGATCGATATCAAGAATTAGTGTCTAGGTTATGAATCTCCCTAAAAACCTTTAAATAATTGGCCTTTTATTATGCAATTGTTTTATTGACTATTAAACTATGGAAATTTCTATCGTATGCTAATATCTCACTTGAGACTACTAACAACTAATATTAGAATTATGAACTGATATTACTGAGGTTAAAGGTACTAAGATTGTAACATCCCCTCACCAATTGGAAAGGGTATTTTGGTCATTTGGATCGGGTTAGAGTTATTGAACGTGTTTTGACATATTCATGCATTCATATATGCACATGAATAGTAAATAGTGAATTTTTTGCACATGAAATGAATGTACATGCATGCATGACATTTTCCCGGTTTTTAAATTGTGAGTAATTGTGTGTTATAGAAAAAGTGTCTTAAGTGATTGAGAATTGGAATTGGAGAGGTTCATTAGGATTTTCCTAAATTTAGAGAATTATAGGAATTTTTCAGAAATTTTTTGGAATTGTTTCCAAACTCGAAAAATTGTCAAGTGACAGATAGGGGTCAGTCAGTAGTAAAATTTGTTGTCCAATGGCAATGGAAACTTAGACATATGAAATTAAGAATTTTTGGAAGTGAGCCATTG
>JANIIA010000002.1:41060097-41071091 GCA_027478495.1 Erythroxylum alaternifolium | reverse complement strand
AGCTAATGTGAATGGTAAGGAAGTAACCATGTGAGAAGCTTAATGGTCGAATCCTATAGCTTAAAGGGAATGATATTATGTTTTACACATTTATATGATGGTTTACAACTATACAAAATTTTTATTTACTTAGGAATGTCATTATATGTCTTTTTATGTATAAAGACTCGGAAGCTAGGAATCAAGGTGCTCGTACTGAGAATTTTTGAAGGCAAGGTAGTGCACATCTTCTTTTGAGGTAAGTTGGGAAAAACATGTCTCTCAAATGGGACTAGGACAATCCAAAACATGCATAATGACTTGTATGTGAATTTTGAACCTAGGTAATGCTTAGTAGAATTGAATCTCATATGGATACTAATACGTTGATGTGTTTATGAAATGACATTGTGTTGAACAACTATGCATTTGAAGCACAAAATTTGGCTTTTATTTCATGAGATAATTTTTTGGAAATTTTCATTGGCATAATTGAGTCATATATACTACATGCATGTATTCTCTTTTGGCTTAGAGCCTTAACACAGTTCCATTTTATCAGTTGGACCGATAATAAAGGCATGGTGCCTTACTTGATTTTAGTATTCAATGTTTGTCTATGATTTTTTGATGATTAGTGAGGAAACGATTGGCCAATCGTGTGCTGGGCACAATTGATTTAGTGACCCCCGTACCCTTAATGCTGGTATATAAAAGTCGAGTTCTCGTATCGACACCTTTCTACAGGACTTACGGGTGATTCCACACCTAGGGTTTGGACACTAACGAGGTCATCACCTAGGGTCATGACGCTCTTGTCGACTGTAGTCCGAACTCACCACAGATGAAGTCCAGCTAACACTGAGGATTGGTGGGTGTGCGCCCTAGTTTGGCCAACTAGTGGTGTCACACATGATTGTTTTGGCTTACCCTGATATTTGTTTTTCTGACGAGATTTGATTTATACATGTGATGTTTTTATGATTTTGTGTATTGGAACTGGAACCTATGTTTAGTGGATGAATGAATTAATAGGCTAGGCCTATATGGTTCCTAACCAATATACATTAAGTCATAGACTAGGCCTATGTATTTCTGTGTGTTGTTGTATGTTCACCTTATAAGTTATCTATACCGTCTTGGTATTTATCGAGTTATATTCGTGACATATGTTTTTTCCTGCTCACTGAGTACATAGTGTACTCACCCTCCTCCGCTTCCCAACCATGCAGTTTAATTTGGTGAGTTTGAAGTTCTGAGTGGATCATGCAGTCTTTTAACATTTTAAGGATATTACCACACGTAAGTAGTTTCTGTTTTGTACTTTATTGTGTAGTGGCTCATGATTATGTCGATATGCTTTATAATTTTGTAAATTAACTATTGTTTGTCTGGTGGTTTGTAAATGACTTTATGTATGAACATATTATATTTTCATTGAGATTGATATTCAGTTAGCCTCGCATAGTCGAGTTAAGGGTATGGTGAGTATCCTTAGCCTAAGTATGCGGTGGATGTTATTTGCCCGATGTGGTTTCAGGTTGTTACAAATGGACACGATCTACCTTTTGGATTGTGTTGGCACTAGGGAATGGGTAGGCTTAATGCCACCAAAACCCGTAGTAAGCCTAAATCTTCTATATTCTAATGAAAATCCTGCATGACCCATTCGCGTTTCTGATTAATTATCTATATACCTACTTAACAGTTTTGAATGAAGTAAGGATCTCAATCTGTAATTCTAACATACATTTTCTACTTATAATATGTCAATCTATGATCATCTCATATCATCAACTGAAATCATTTTCAATAACATAGCATATCCATATATGTATCATGTATATATGATTATGACAAACCATAGAGCAGCTATAAGCATATGTAATGAACATCATGCTAAAAAAAAATACTTGTCTGTTTATCCAAGAGAGTCTCAAAATGTTTGGATTTCTCTCTCGTACGATCTGCTAATCTCCTGAAATGATAATAATGAGAGTTAAGTCTATAACTCGACTTAGTGAGATATAAACATGCTACCATGTTTGTGAGCCTAGGTAACACAAGGCTAGCTTCACAAGAATGGTCTGTGGCATTCTAAATGACAATACATGGTATTAATAAATAAACAGGTAGTAATTTCAAATGTGGTAATCACATGAATATCAATAATAAATCTCAATATGAATTGTTCTATTATAAAATGAATCTGGTTTCTGAATTCTGTTATGAGTTCTGGGTTCTTTTCTTTGGTAGAGTTCCACACAATTTCTAATTCTGAGCTTTCTCATTTCTGAGTTCTGATTTCTCATTTCTGAGTTTTGATTTCTAAATTTCTTAGGAAGAGACAGAGGCATGTTAGTACGGCGTATCTCCCCTTTTCTAATTCTAGATAAGGTTGGCCTAACCCTACCCCTGGAGGCCTGCCCTCTCTAGGTAGGACCTGGATTTAAATCATCACCGGTGGGTTACCTATATGCATATGGTCTAATAATAGACTCCATTAGCTGGGTGTCCTGTGAACTCATCAGTCATGGCTAACATGATTCATCAAAGAATTACAATTAATAGGTTCAACATAACAAGGGAACTAGAAGATGCAAAGAATCTAAATATCACCTGGCCAATCTGGCATACAACATGGAGTCATATATAAAATAAGTCATACAGATTCGAGAACAATTCAACAAGCTACAAGATAAAAAAAAGGATTACTACATAAGTATAGTAACATGATTATACTCACCTCGACTATCTCAAGGGTTCTGATCTCTTTTCTAATTTTCTTGAACTTGAGAGGTATTAGGTACGACTTCTAGTTCTATTCCTCATCTGCTTTCAGAAGCTATTGGGTAACATGCATAAAAATTACATATTCCTGCATTAGTCATTCTTACATAAATCTCATTTCTTAACATAATCAATTTATATTTTCTTCTATAATGTTCAAATTGGTTTCAAGGAGTCTTGGACTTCATTATGTCCAAACTTAGTTCACAATTTCGAGTACTTGATTCTTTATGCCTTGATTAGCTTAATCATACTTGAACCTGTTCGGTTTCACTGTTTTATCCGCATAGGTCTCATTCACGAAAGCATAACTTTTTCTACATAGTTACAATGTTTTTCAAATTTTCCATAACACATAAATTCACATTTTTTCTTTTATGACCATTTTCTAATTCGGTCATTAATGCTTCCAATTTTCTAATTCGGTCATTAAGGCTTCCAAAATTTCCCATTTACAGTCAGCTTTAATATTCTGTCACGAATTGAACTCTTCCTGAATAAAATCATTATAACTTATTCATTTATTATTCAATTAAGGTGATTCAAATTTTAGTTTTCAATAGACTCACATGGCCATCACATATCCAAAGATGGCTTAAAAATAGTGTAATTTGGATTTATTGTGATTTTTCCAAAGCTGTCCTGGTTATGTTCTCTTCTGTGTCACTAAAGTCAGTAACACCCTTCACTTATTTAGCCATATCTCACAGGATACTCATCCAATTAAATTCCCTTTATACAGAACTTAGATGACACACTTTATAGCATTTCATAAGGAGAACTCATCATCCAAATCTGACTTTAAAGTCCTCAAACAAATAACTTTCGTTTCTTGTTTCAATCCCATCAGTATTCCAAACCAGTTTTAATTCGGGACTTATATCTCATTTGTTTGCTTTGTCTCACCCTAAATTCGTAAAACAAATTCAGGGATATAGTAGACACCTATATCTACAACTTTCAAGTTTTGAGTTTCTTCAAATTCACACATTAAACAGCTCAAAAAATGGTATAAGTAGGACCTACGAATCTGCCTCCCTTGGCAACTTTTAACTCCAAAATCCTAGGTTTTGGTTTAGGCCCAAAACACCATAAAAATGAAAAATTCCTCATGTTAATTAGTCATCAGACATCAAAGAATAAGAATTCATCATAAAAATCACCAAATCCATAAATTTCATCAAGTGGGTTTCATAGTTATGGCAAAAGAAAGTGAGAAACTAAATTCCAATCAGTAGAACCAAGTGTCGGGATTGAAGCTTACCATTTTGTATTGACTGATTGGCTTGATTCTCCTTCACTTTCTTGTTACAAAGCTTGAAAATTTTGAGAGAGAAGCTTCCATGGTGAATTCGGCCAAGTGAATGAGAAGGAAGACAAGTGTTTTGTCTTATTTGCACTTAGCTTCCATTATAAGCCACTCTTTTCATTATTTACAAAAATGTCCCTCTTGTACTGGTTCTTTAAAATCCACTCGTACAATTTCCTATGACCTCTGAAAAAGTGTCAAACATCATTAATTTAATGTCACCAAAATTATGATTCACTATCCTGGTTTTAATGACATTAGTCTCAAATACAAATTTTTTCCTGCTGTACTGAGTAAATCAGATACTGGGTGTTACATTCTCCCCCTCTTATTAAAAATTGTCCACGAATTTTAGAAATTTACTTTATTAGGGAAACAGCTGTGGATATCTAGTTCTCATTGATATGTACATTCCTCAACTCTTTGATGCCGCCATTGGACTTTAATTATTGGAATCTCTTTATTCCGCAATTTTCTAATTTATCAGTCCATAATGGCATCTGGAGTTTCTTCATAAGAAAGATTCTCTGCTATTTCCACGTCTGGGGTTTGTAATGCATGAGAAGGATCTGGAATGTGCTTTCTTAACATTGATATATGAAAAACTGGATGCACGTACCTAGGATGAGGAGGCAAAGCTAACCAATATGACACATTTCTGACCCTTTCAAGGATCTCGAATGGTCCAATATATCTAGGATTGAGCTTCCCTCTCTTTCCAAATCTGACTACACCTGTCATAGGAAAGACTTTTAAGAAAACTTGATCTCCTGGTTCATACTGTATATCCCTCCTCTTAGAATTTGTATAACTCTTTTGCCTATTGAAGGTCATTCTTAATCTTTCTTGTATCAGAGGAACTTTTGCAGATGTTTCTTGAATTATTTCTAGTCCCTCGAACTATTTCTCTCCTACTTCTGTCCAACATAGTGGAGATCTGCACTTTCTACCATACAATGCCTCATAAGGTGCCATCCTAATGGTGGAATGGTAGTTATTGTTGTAAGCAAATTCTATTAAAGGCAAATGACGTTCCCAATCTCCACCAAAGTCCAAGACACACATTCTTAACATGTCTTTGAGTTTCTGGATGGTTCTCTCTGATTGCCCATCAGTCTGTAGGTGGAATGCTATACTGATATTCAGCTGTGTACCCATGGCTTCTTATAGTTTTTACCAGAATCTAGAAGTGAACTGTGTTCCTCTATCAGAAATAATAGACACTGGCACTCCATGATACTTCACAATTTTGTCAACATATAACTGGGTTAATTGATTTGCACTATAAGTGGTTTTAACTGCTACAAAGTAGGCTGACTTGGTGAGTCTGTCGAATACAACCCAAATAGAATCATGCCCCTTGAGCGTTCTTAGCAGTCCAACCACAAAATCTATGGTAATCTGCTCCCATTTTCAGTCAGATAGCGGTAGCTCCTATAGTAGTCCAATGGGTTTCTGATATTTAAATTTGACTTGTTGATAAGTTAAACAGGTGAATACAAACTGGGCTACATCTTTCTTCATACTCGGCCACTAATACATACCTTTAACATCATGGTACATCTTGGTAGTTCCAGGGTGAACACTATAGGGTGTATAATATGCCTCATGAGTAATTCTTTGTTTTAGCTCATTTATGTAGGTACACATAACCTATTACCACATTTCAATACTCCATCCTCTATATTGAACTCTGTCACCTTACCATCCTGTACAACTATTCTTAGTTTGGCTAGCTTAGGATCACTGTCTTGGGCAGTTTTAATTTCATCAATTAAATTAGGTTTCGCCTAGAACTCAACAAGTAATACTTGAGAATCAGATACTTTTAAGTGCAATCCCATATTAAATAACCTATTTAAATCTTTAACTAGCTCTTTCTTTTGAATGGGAGAATGGTACAAACTCCCCATCGATTTTCTACTCAAGGCATCAGCCACTACATTGGCTTTACCTGGGTGATACAAGATTTGATAGTCATAATCCTTCAATAACTCAATCCACCTTCTCTGCCTCAGATTTAACTCTTTCTATTGTTGAATGTACTAAAGACTCTTATGATCTATATATATTTCACTTTTTTCACCATATAAATAGTGTCTCCAAATTTTTAATGCAAATATAACGGCTGCCATTTCTAGATCATGGGTCAGATAGTTTACTTCATGTTTCCTTAATTTTCTAGAAGCATAAGCAATTACCCTCCCATTCTGCATCAATACATAGCTTAAACTAATTTTGGAGGCATCATAATATATCACATAATCACCTTGCCCTGAAGGCAATGCTAACAATGGAGCTGATGTAAGACATTTCTTAAGCTTTTGGAAACTTTGCTCATAGGAATCATCCCACTCAAATTTCACTTGTTTCCGTGTTAACCTCATCAATTGATCAGCTATCTTGGAAAAATCTTTTACAAATTGTTTGTAATAATCGACCATACCTAAGAAACTTCGTATTTCGGTAACATTAGTAGGTCTAGGCCAATTAGATACTGCTTCCACCTTCTAAGGATCAACTTAAATCCCTTCTTTACTAGTTATATGACCGAGGAAACCAACTTTGTCGAGCCAAAACTCACACTTTGCTAACTTGGCATATAACTGATTATCTCTAAGGATTTGTAACACCATTGCCAATTGTTTTTCATGTTCTTCTTGGCTCCTGGCATATACCAATATGTCATCAATGAAAACTGCAACGAATTTACCCAAATAAGGCCTAAAGATTTTATTCATCAAATCCATAAAGGTCGCTAGTGTATTCGTTAAACCAAAAGGAAGCACCAGGAACTCATAGTGGTCGTATCTAGTTATAAAGGCAGTTTTTGGCACATTCTCATTTCGGATCCTCAACTGATGATACCCGGTTTTGAGATCAATCTTAAAGAAATGACTTGCTCCCTGTGATTGATCAAACAGATGATCAATCCGAGGAAGAGGGTATTTATTTTTAATAGTTGCTTTATTCAACTGCCTATAATCTATGTATAACCGTAGGATCTTTCTTCTTAACAAATAACACTGATGCACCCCATGGTGAACTACTGGGTTTAACAAACCCCTTATCAAACAAATCCTACAACTGCATCTTTAACTCTTTCAGTTCTATAGGTGCTATTCTGTATGGAGTAATTGAGATAAGGTTTGTACCAGGAAGGAGTTCTATATTAAACTTTATTTCTCTTTCTAGTGGTAATCTAGGCAAATCTTCTAGAAACACTTCTATAAAATCCCTTACTATAGGGATCTACTGTAACTCACTGATCTCTCTTCTGGTATCCCTAACATGAGCTACATACCCTTGACATCCCTTGCTTAGAAGTCTTTGGCCCTGCATAGCTGATATTCTATTAACAGGAAACCCAATTCGGTCACCCTGATATAACACTTCTGTTTCTGGATCAGGCTTAAGTATAATTCTTTTGGCATAACAATCCATTGTAGTATGGTGATTTGATAACCAGTCCATACCCAAGATAATATCAAATTCTAATACTGCCAACTCGATCAAATTTACCATAAATTTTCTACCCTCTAGTTTCACTACATATGAGGGGTAAACATGTTTCACTTCAACAGTTTCCCCTAAGGGTGTTAGAACAAAGGGTCTTTCATTAATTCTCCCTCTTTATCTAGCTTTCTGGCCAAACTCAATGCTATAAATAAATGAGTGGCATCTGAGTCAAATAACACTTTAACATTCTCGTTATGGATAAGGATTATACCTATATCAACATTGTTTTATCATCATAATTAAAGAAAAATCATATCTTTTGTCAAAACAGAGCATAGAAATTTTATGCAATTTAATTGAATATCAATAAGTTTGCATAGGATTACCTGTTCCAACTATAATAGAGGCATGTGCTTCTTAGGGATTTACAGCAAACACTTTCCCTTGACCTCTATTTGCTTAGGCTGGTGCTGACATCTGCCCTGTATTCTGGGTGGAAGCTTGACCTTGAGGTCTACCTCTACCAACTGGGCCTCTATTAACAGGTCTGTCTATCTGTACAGTAGTTTGTGAAATTGGGGTTGGTTGGTTTTCTTACATTGGGCAGTCTTTAATGAAGTGCCCTTAATGTCCACACCTATAACAACCTCTAAACCCAAGTCTACAAGGTCCGTGATGATTTTTCCCACAGATATTACAAGTAGTTCTAATCTGTGGCTATGCTGGAGGTTGCTGTGATCTATTCTTAGCTGGGTTATGTGTACCACTAGGTGCTGACGATACGGATGCACCTATATTTCTACATATGCCTTAACCCCCTCTCTGTAGTTCTGGAGGAGCAGACTGTACTGTTTGTTCTATTTGTCTCATATAAGAGCTATCTCTTTATCTACGACCTTTACTGCTCTAGCTTTTACCTTTCTTTCTCCATTCTCTTTATACTCTTCCCTCTTTAAACTTTGTTTCCACTTGTCGAGTCTTATCAATCAACCTCGACAAATTGAGGAAGTGAATAGTTGCAATAACACTATACAAGGAAGGTATGAGTCCTAACTTGTATCTTTCCATTTTTGCGGGTTCAGTAGGTAACATTGCTATAGCAAATTTGCATAACCTTAGAAATTTACTTGCATAATCATCTATGTTCATACCAAAGCTTTGTCTGAGCCTTTCAAATTGCAGGGCTCGATTTTTTCTTTTATATGGAGAAATAAACTCATCAATTAATGCCTGTTTATAGAATTCCCAGGTCGGAGGATTCCTACCATATAATTAATCCTTGATATTCCTCTAGAACCATTCCCAAGCATTCTTTGTTAATTTAACCCCCACTAATTCTATGATCCGTGCATCAGAGTAAGTCAATCTCTGGACCATTTTCTCAGTATGAATAATAAACTCTTGGGGATCCTCATGTCTCTCACCACCAAACTCAGGAGTTTGTAATTTCAAGAAATCATTGATTCTTACCCCTTCATCATCTAGAGCTCGTCTAGGTAATCCTCTCGGCATTTTCACTGGCTGTGGTGGTGCAGGAGGAACTTCAGGTACATCCTGAGGTCTTTCTCTCTCTCTTTCTCTAAGTATTTTTACATCTTCTCTCAATTCTAGAACATCTTGCCTTTCTCTTAAGGCTCGGTTCTCTGCTTCTAAGGCTTCTATTCTTTGTTGTAAGGTTCTATCATTTTCCCCTCTAGCAGCTGGGGGTTCAGGTTCATTTTCTATTTCTGATCTCCTCTTAGCCCTGGGTGGGGATCTTTCTTCTTGTTGTTCTTCCTATACGGATTCGACATCAGGTACAACAGTTGGAATTTCTCTCCACCTAGGACAACCTCGTCCTCTTTGAGGAGGTGTTCTTCTTCTAGGAGGCATCTCTATTATGGAGAAAATTAAAATCATTTAGATATAATGATTTGTCAAAGTAATATGCTATTGACATGATGCAGATCCTATGCTCCATGGTGTCATTCTCATGCTTTGTATGGTTAGTAGCCTATCCATTTTACTTCTCATTCTCACACACATCCTTACTCTTATGAAACCTTTAGCTCTGATACCCACTGACACGACCCGCCTTTTGGACCGTGTTAGCTTAAGGGAATGAGTAGGCTTAATGCCACCAAAACTCGTAGTAAGCCTAACTTATCTATATTCTAATGAACATCTGGCGTGATCCATTCATTTGTCTAATTAATTATCCATATACTTGCTTAACAATTTTGAATGAAGTAAGGATCACAATCTGTAATTCTAAAATACATTATCTACTTATAATCTATCAATCTATGATCATCTCACATCATCAACTGACATCATTTTCAAGAACATCGCATATCCATACATGTATCATGTACATATGATTATGACAAACCATGGAGTAACTATAAGCATCTACAATGAACATTATGCTAAAAAAATTACTTGTCTGTTTATCCAAGCGAGTCTCAAAATGCTTGGATTTCTCTCTCTTATGATCTGCTAATCTTCTGAAATGATAATAGTGAGAGGTGAGTCTACAACTCAACTCAGTGAGATATAAACATGCTACCATGCGTAGAGGCTAGGTAACACAAGGATAGCTTCACAAGAATGGTTTGTGGCATTATAAACAATAATACATGGTATTAATAAATAAACAAGTAGTAATTTCAAATGCGACAATCACATGAGTATCAATAATAAATCTCAATATGAATTGTTCTATTATAAAATGAATCTGGTTTCTGAATTCTTTTCTGAGTTCATGGTTCTTTTCTTTGGTAGAGTTCCATAGGATTTCTAATTCTGAGCTTTCTCATTTTTGAGTTCTGATTTTTCTGAATTTCTTAGGAAGAGACAGAGGCATGTTAGTACAGCGTATCTCCCCTTTTCTAAATCTTGACAAGGTTGGCCTAACCCTGCCCCTGGAGGCCTGCCCTCTCCAGGTAGGACCCAGATCTAACCCATCATCGGTGGGTTACCTATGTGCACATAGTCTGATAATAGACTTCATCAGCTGGGTGTCCTGTGAACTCATCAATCATGGCTAATAAGAAAAACATGATTCATCAAAGAATTGCATTGCAATTAATAGGTTCAACATAATAAAGGAACCAGAAGATGCAAAGAATCTGAATATCACTTGGCCAATTTGGCATACAATATAGAGTCATATATCAAATAAGTCATACAGATTTGAGAACAATTCAATAAGTCGCAAGATAAAAAAAAGGATTACTACATAAGTATAGTAGCATGATTATACTCACCTCAACTATCTCAAGGGTTCTGATCTCTTTTCTAATTTTCTTGAACTTGAGAGGCACTAGGTACAACTTCTAGTTCTATTCCTCATCTGCTTTCATAAGCTATTGGTTAACATGTATAAAAATTACATATAACCGCATTAGTCATTCTTACATAAATCTCATTTCTTAACATATATCATTATAAATTTATATTTTCTTCTATAATGGTC
>JANIIA010000002.1:41028297-41050472 GCA_027478495.1 Erythroxylum alaternifolium | reverse complement strand
GGGGGGGCAAGGGATTTGATTAATTAATTAATTAAAAGAAATGAAAATAAATTAACTAAATATAAAGGGGATAAATTCAAGAATACTCAACTTCGATTCAATTGAAAGATTAATCTAATTGTAACATTAATCCTTGGTCTAAAAAGAGTAAATATCATAATTCAAGTAGTTAGTCCGAAACATATTAGGATAGTTGTAATAAGTCCTAAAATTTTCTAAATTAATTAGTTCAAACCAAGCATCCAAACCAAAACTTACCATCAATTAACTGGGTGTGATAACATTCCATATCAATTAAATGATAGCAATAAGCTTAATGAAAAAGACTAAACCATAAATTAAATAATTGAAATAGTTGCAACTATTCAACTTAGCTTTTTTGTTTATTATAAGTTAAATATGTTATTTCATAAATAACGTATTTGCTATTTGTACCAATCCTTCATGACAATTATGGATAATTGAGTTCATGGATAGCAATAGAATAATTAACATTAAATTAATTTGTCAGATTAATCAATATTAATCATTCATGAAATGTAATAACTCAAAACAAGAAATACTTAAATTAAAATATGAATTAAATTAAAAACAAAACCTCACAAGGTTACAACTAGAGTCTTGGATCTCATTGAATCAGAATGATTGAGTTTAGTCATACTTAGATTTTGCTACAATACTAAAAATAGAAGAAAGATAAAGAATTGAGAGAAAAGTAAGAGGAGAACGGTTCCTCTTTGGAGAGGTATGGAAGGTTCCTTTTATAGTGTTTTCCTACCAAACCTAATATTATCCTATCTCTTAAAGATGCTTATCTAAAATAAATCCTAATCGCTTAATGATAGGGATAGAAGGCTTAATCTTCATCTCTTCTAGTAAATCTGGTATTTGACTATATCTCCCTTTATCTATTGCAGTCATCTTTTCACATCATCCAAAATTCTTGATTATCACCAATAGTGTTCCAATTCGATGCAATCTCCACTTTTCATCTCCTAAAACAAAAAAGCTAACATTAATTTACATATTTAAGCACTAAAATAAATCCAAAAAAAAGAAGATAATATTAAATAATATATCAAGATAACATCTTATCAGATTCCCCCACATCGGACTCTTGTTTATCCTCAAGTATACATCAATTCATTATACCAATTATTTTCATAACAACTTCTCATCTTCTTTCATGTTATCCAGAAATATCCAAAAGCTAATTCATATTAAAGGATTAAGATAAAATAACAATCAAGAGAATAAACACTCATAGGACACATTGTTAAAACATATCATTTCATCAATTCCATTAAAGTCAAATGAAACAAGAACTGACACTCTCTCAAGGATTTCAATCTATACACTCAAACTGTTTAGGGTTTATTTGTTAGTGCTATGATTTAGAAGCCAATCATTGGGTGGTTGTATTCTAGCAGTTATGTTCATGAATTGAATGATTTATATCATTTTGTTCTATAAGTTTTTAGTATTTATAGATTAATTGAGTTAAGGACTCGAATTGTAGAACGCTATAATGGAAAATAATGATTACTCTGAAATGTCACTAATCTTGGTAATTAACATGGAATGTTAATTGAACACTAAGAGATTGGTGTGTGGATTAAATGATGGTGATGTTCTGCAAACCATTCGATAAGGAGTTATTGATTTAATCACGTAGATATATAATGGAGATTACGGTATTCGATAGACCTTAAATGAAACATTATTAGGATTGTGTTTATGTCATTAATGTTTCATACGTGTCAAGAATTCTATAGTATGATATGTTCATTTCCTTACATGAGAAATGTGTATTTATTGGTATTGTCCAATGTTGGCCATAACAGGTAGCTATACAGATAATGCTACAGTATGCGTGAATTGTATAGAGGATAAATGTTCATCAATAATACCATTGTCCCTTGCATAAAATATAAGCGATAATATATATAGGCCCTTAATAAAGTAATATTGTATGCATGCAATACGATTAAGGAGTTAATCATATTTACTATTTACTTTGTAAATCAAGAAGAAATAAATTGGCAGGAATGATATATTCCAATCTTGCATTTATTTAGGGTATTATGAGACAAGAAAATTAACACTAGAAATTTTTGCTTCGAGATCATGATTTGTGTATAATACTTATCATCTATGTCATTTGAGTAATTATAATGTATATTGCAAGATACTGTTTATGATGTATAGAATTAAAAGGGGTTTTAATTTTATTGTCAACATGACATGGATCCCAATGGGTCACACTAGAAAAGATTTGATTAGAAAAAAGAAATTATTCTAGTAAATCGTATGGAGATATGAATATGACGATAAGATCAATTTTAAATGTTAAAATTATGTTGGTCATCGTATAGTATCATAATGAATGTATTAGATAACAAATTTAATCCTAGACAAATTTATTTGATATGTATGACATATCCTATAAATTTATCGCTCAATAAAATAATACACATATATAATTTTATGGTATAGTTACATAGCAACTGGGTCAAATGCTTAATTATTTTGAAGCATGAGATTAAATGGAAAAGTGTCAAAATGGCGATTAAATGAAATTTACAATTCCAATTTTATATGGAGATGGGCTGTCTATGCAAAGAACATAATCATATGTTTAAACCTTTGTGAATTTTAACCTTATGCTTTGTTCCTTTGCTTCTTTTAAACAAAGGAATTTGAGACTTTTTTATTAACCCTAGTTTTGTCAAAAAGTAAGAAGGGATTTTTGTTTTTCTGGTTTTTCAGAAAGAGTTGCTGCTGTTTTTTTAATCTTCCTCTCTCTATTATTTCAACGTTTCATTTTTCTCTTTTGTCTTATTCCAAATTTGAGATTTTTTCTTCCATCTGACAAGAACCAAAGGCTTTGCCATTTAACCCATGTATTGAGCAATAAATCCCATTTAAATGGTATTTTTGGAAAATTTAGGATCAACGATAATCCACTGAAGCACCATCTAGCTTTGGGAACATTTAGGTCTTCTAATTATCTTTGGTGGATACCTTAGAGTGCATCTCACTTGGTACAAAGGAGACACAATGGTGTACATGCTTTCATTATGTGCTTTTTTGGTATATGAATGGGTTGCATGACCAGATCCTTTAGGTTCTTGTTCGTTTAATTTTTTTTGTTTTAACCACTTCAGCCCTTACAAAACCAACATTATTAAGATCTCAAAAGTAAAACATAACAAGTTATTTCTATAAGCTTGCTCAAGAATTATATCTCCACCACTAAACAAAAATGAACTTAATGTATAAATTATAGTGACTTTACAAGAGTTGCAACTTTACTTAGGTAAGGTATGACTGTTGAAGGTAAAACCTATCTACTTGTTTTACGCTCAAAAACCACAAGTGCACGAATCGTGACTTGTAGTAAAAAAGAGAGGATATCAATCCCACAGGGATTGATGCCTAGACACCACTTAATTTAGACACAAATTTGTTTAAGAAATGAAATTATTAAATGCAAATAATTTGAAAAATTAAATTAAAATTAAAAGACTAATGTAAACAATGGACAATACCGTAATTACAGAAAATATGAATTTAATAATCTAAATACTAGAGATTACTTTTTCCTTATTTTGTCTCCCTCCTATTTTATTGATTGAATTGTGTCTTATCCTAGATTTCTGACTGTACTAATTACCGTCTCTCAAGGTGTAACTATTTGTCCCTAATCAAATTAATGAGAATCGATTGAACGATCTCTCAACCTACCCAATGACTCTACTGATTCAACTACTTATTAAACTATCATATGGGTGATCAATTGACTAATTGAGATCTCTCTTCTAACTATTCAATTAACATGATGATTACTAGTCTATAGGTTGCCAACTCTCATTGTACAATCCTACATGAATTTCATCTCACTCACTCTCTCAATTTGTTAGAAGATGACAATTAAGAACAACAATCAATAAAGACAATTGCATTCAATTCAATAAAATAAGAGTTTTGAAAAAATAATTCAAAAGCAATCCTTAAAATTAAATCAGCCTAACATGTTCTAAATAACATCATCAGCAATCAAATAAACCATTTTTACAAAGAATATAAGAGGTTAAGTTGACAGAAAATTGAATATAAAGACTACTTCTCTTCTTTACCAAAATTTGGAATTTTGGTGTTGAAGTGCTATTTTGTCCAATCTTGATGATGATCTTTGTCTTCAATCTTTCCTTAATGCTCCAAACATGTGTTCTTCACTCAAGGATAGTGTTTCTACTGGTGGGTGTCGTCTCTCCCGAAGATGGAGGCTTAATGATGTTTTTATAGTCCAAAAGTCCTAAGTTGAATGAAGCCTCACAGATTGCCTAATTGCACACAGATGCACTTCTTATTTCTGCTATGATTTCCCATGCCCATGGTAATTTGCATGATTCCCACGAACATGGGAATTTGTCCCAGATGCACTCTCCTTGTCTTCTCTTCTTTGGTCTTTTGTTCAACCTCCAAGTTGCTTCCTTTTCCTTCTTACACAAAAATAATCAATTCTTACTATCAATTAGCATTAAACACAAAAGAACAATAATGGAAATCAAACTTAATGAAAACATACAAAATGAATCCTAAACTAGAACAATAAACAAAAATTATGCTAGAAAACACATGCCAATTACCTATAAAAACATATCCTAATGCACACCTATCAGTCACACATGTAATTTCTTTTCTTAAGTTCATTAAGCACATATAATTACTAAATTGACAAGGAATTGAATTAGTTTGCAAACATATTATCAAGAAAAACCTAAAAACTTACGAATGCTGGACAAACGAAGGATAAAACTCTTGTTTACTGAAACGTAGAGGATCTGATGGCTTGAATGTATAGGTCCTATAGTTTAGAGCTCAACCAACATCTTTAAATATATTCACCAGTGAATATTTGAACTTTTCAAGTGATTTTAAACTTATCATTATTGATTAACTTCTCTATTGTTCCCTTTTGGAATGCAATCTCTGTGTCTCTTATCCCCATGTGGGTTATTTTTCTTTATGTTGATCAAGCTGTCACGTTTAATAGAAAAAAAGACTGTCTCATCTTAAAATTCATAATCTAATAAGGGCAGGTCTAAATCAATGGTGACTCAAATTTTTGTCGCATCATTATTTGAAAAATATTTCTAAAATTTACCAGTGATTTTAGACCTATGATTACTCTTCTTCTTCTTTACATGATTGCCACGGTTTTAAAGATTTGGATGATTTTATTGACTCTATAGCTTTTCACATTACAACTTGTCTCTACATTGACAATAACAAATAATAGGAGAAAATAAATACAGGTGAAAGAAAAGTTAGAGGTGGTTAGGTGACTAAATAGTGGGCTCCATAATCACCACCATGATTTTAATTTGTGACTTAACAGTACGACTGCATAAATCTCTAGAGCTATAGAGTATGGACTAAGGATCAGGATTGGTGGAGCAGAAATGAGGTAGCTACCATTATAAATTTACTAACTTTAAGATTTAGTCGACTTCTACTTGATTATTCTTAAGATTGTTCAATTTCGAAGACTTGAATTAAATGGATAGGTTGTCGTCTCATCAGGGGAAGTTGTTAGTCATTCCATTTCAATGCAACATTAAATCCTTTGAATGAATGATAATAAAGGCATTAAATGGGAGGTGTAGGTGTAGTCGTCTAGATAAAAAAGAGGTACTTATCCTGCACTTGAAACTGATGAGAGTGGAGATTGATGAAGAGTGTTGGGTAATTAAGTGGGGGATCTTGAAATTCCCTACAAATGTAATGTTTTTGTGTTGAACAAATTGAATGGCTCTTACGTATCCTTCTTTCTTGTTGGTGAGTTTCTATCTTCATTTTTTTAGATGCTTCACTTCTATTTTTTCTTTGCATGTTTAGTGTCCATTTTGATAGTCACCGCTATTATTTTAATCTATGACTTAACAACATGAATGCATAAATCACCAAAGTTGTAGAGTATGGATGAAGGACCAGGATCAGTGGAGTAGAAATGAGGTAGCTACCACTATAAATTTACTACCTTTAAGATTTAGTTGGCTTCTACTTGATTACTCTTAAGATTTATGCCATTTGATGTCCAATTTCGAACACCTAAATTAAATGGATGGGTTGTCGTCTCAGAATTTAAC
Organism: Erythroxylum alaternifolium; assembly: GCA_027478495.1. NCBI lineage: Eukaryota > Viridiplantae > Streptophyta > Magnoliopsida > Malpighiales > Erythroxylaceae > Erythroxylum > Erythroxylum alaternifolium. The sequence goes on along the minus strand of JANIIA010000002.1, from coordinate 41,044,317 downwards.
CATTTCCTTTCAACGTAACCTTAAATCCCTTGAATGAATGATAATAAAGGCATCAAATGGGAGGTGTAGGTGTAGTCATCTAGATAAAAAAAAGAGTGCACTTATACTACACTTGAAACTAACAAGAGTGGAGAATAATGAAAAGTGTTAGGTAATTAAATAGGGGATCTTGAAATTCCCTACAGACATAGTGTTTTTATGTTGAACAAATTAAATGGCTCTTATGTATCCCTCTTTCTTGTTGGTGGGTTTCTATCTTCATTTTTTTAAATGCTTCACTTATATTTTTTCTTCGCAAGTTCAGTGTCCATTTTGCAATAATGCTTATAATAAATCATAAATTATATATTCAAAATAAATTATAAAATAAATATATATTAATTTTAAAAAATATCAAATTTTAAGATATATTAAAGGACCAAAATTAAGTGTTTTGAGTTGGAGATATATTCCATTTTTGGAGTTACAAAGGATCCTAAGGCAGACTTAGTATTGTGTTTAATGAAGACAATGAGATCCTTCTGCACTACCAACCTAAGCACCACATGTTAATCACTGTCTTTATTATACTCCAACTCCCACCATGTCCATATCTCCAAATTTTAAAAATTTGATTGAAAAATTAAATATTTATTGTAGATATTACGATTTTATCCTCTTAATGAAGTAGGTTAAGATCTTTATATAGTAGATTAGGATGAGACAGAGAAGAAAAAAGAAGGAACAATTGCTCCTTTATGTTTCTTTCTTTTTGGTAAAAATGTGGGAATAATCATTATGAGTCTATGGTCACTTAGTGCTTGCCTGTTAGATATAAAATGACCTGATTTGGGTTCCTACCATTATTGTGTTCATTAATTAAATGACATAGTCATCTAGATGCTCGGTAGGAAAGCGAGAGTATAGGAGATGCTAAAATGTTCTTAGTTACATGTAATCATATCTATCGCAAAATATATTCTCTCACAGGGCAAAGCTTCGTCCTAGAAATTTTATCCAGAACAATCATGTACTCAAAGCAAAGTCCCCTCCCTAAATTGCTCTTCGTACCAATTAGTTGATGACGAGAGTCAAATGTACTATAAAAATATACTATATTTTCTCACAAATGTCAATGTCTATGATTTTAAAGTGATATTTTGTTGTTTTTGGTATATTCATGTATTATCCTGACGTAGTCTAATGCTTTAAAACCTTCAGTCATTTTTAATAAATGATTGGCCTAGATTTAATGATATGCAAAATAATTAAAGTAATGAAAAATACAAACTTGAGCATTTCTCTCTAATTGTTAAAACCAAAAGATATATATAATTAGCAAAATATTAGGAGTAATAATCGTGTTAATGGCATCGTTGTTTTGCTTCATACAACCTTCTATTTATTTTCACTTCATTCCTATTTCATTAATAAACTCACCTCTCTGCTTAGAACTATTGCGATAATAACATATGTCATCGCTTGAGATAAGGTGGCACAATAGAGATGAGACCACCAAGTGGAGATGGCATTTTTGACCTGTAAAAGATCTCATCGTAGGGCCTTTTGTAGAACATCATGAACGGTAAGAAAGACTTGTGAGACTTGTCAGTTCTTTAGTCCTTTTTGAAAAACATGCCTAATGATTGAAGGAAAGAGGGTCATGGGGTGCACGGTTGACTAATTTTAACTGCTTCACTTATTGTCATGTGCTATGGCATCAAAGTCAACGAAAACAGAGTTTTGATGGTGGGTCTTGCCTAACCGTTGATGCTTCCACGCTGCATTCTATCAATCAGTGATGCGAAGGAGATGGACCTCACATTAAGCGGGGAGATATGTGTTAGCCCTAAAAGAGACTAGCTAGTGGGCTCTACTTTCAGAGTAGTCAGGTGGCTCAAGGTGAGGTACCATAATTTGAGTGAATTAAATAGTTGCAACTGAGCCAATGAAAACCTTGAAGATGAGCATGAGCCATCTTTGGCTGTTGATTTAACTGACAACAAAGGCTCAAATAAAAGGGAAGAGACTCATAGGTATCTGCCAAAATCACAGAATTCTAATGATCCTTCGAAGTTCAGTGAAGATATCACCATCATGAGCATCGATAGCTTAACAAATGGTTGAACACCTTGCAATCTTCCAAATTGCACAATTGTTAAGTAGCGAAGATATGACTTATAAGTTTGTAGGGGCCCTGGTGTATAAAATTAACTAAAAAAGGTAAAGAAAGGAATAAGAGTAGGTCAACAGTAACAACCTCTTGCAGATAGAAAAAGTCAAAGAGTTGAGTGCTTTTGACAAACAGGTAGAAAATGAGACAACACACTAAAAGAGACAAGAATTAGGCAGATAATTTTGAATTTTACCTTCTATAGACAAAGGAATAGAGAAGGTGGGTCGATTGCAAAAGCCTTGTAAAGCCTAGATGGGTAGTTCTCCGCCATAATTCTCAGTGTTGGTAGGAGCAGATTCAAAAATGTCGAAGCAAACTTGAAAAAGGTTGAGGAGATAAGATTGATGGGACTCGCCTTTTGGACCATGTTGGCTCTACAGAATGGGTAGGCTTAATGCCACCAAAACCTGTATTCCGCCTAACTTTTCTGATTAATTATCCATATACCTGCTTAACAATTTTGAATGAAGTAAGGATCTCAATCTGTAACTCTAATAAGGATCTCAATCTGTAATTCTAACATACATTATCTACTTATAATCTGTAATCTATGAATGTCATCAACTGAAATCATTCTCAATAACATAGCATATCCATACATATATCATGTATATATGATTATAACAAACCATGGAGTAGCTATAAGCATCTGCAATTAACATCATGCTAAAAAAATTACTTGTCTGTTTATCCAAACGAGTCTCAAAAGGCTTGGATTTCTCTCTTGTACGATCTGCTAATCCCCTGAAATGATAATAATGAGAGGTGAGTCTACAACACGACTCAGTGAGATATAAACATGCTACCATGCTTGTGAGGCTAGGTAACACAAGGCTAGCTTCACAAGAATGGTCTGTGGCATTCTAAAAAACAATACATGGTATCAATAAATAAACAGGTAGTAATTTCAAATGTGGCAATCACATGAGTATCAATAATAAATCTTAATATGAATTGTTCTATTATAAAATGAATCTGGTTTCTAAATTGTTTTGAGTTTTGAGTTCTTTTCTTTGGTGGAGTTCCACAGGATTTCTAATTATGACCTTTCTCATTTCTGAGTTATGATTTCTTATTTCTAAGTTTTGATTTTCTGAATTTCTTAAGAAGAGACAGAGGCATGTTAGTATGGTTTATCTTCCCTTTTCTGATTCTAGACAAGGTTAGCCTATCCCTACCCCTAGAGGCCTGCCCTCTCCAGGTAGGACCCAAATCTGAACCATCACCAGCGGGTTACATATGTGCACATGGTCTAATAATAGACTCCGTCAGTTGGGTATCCTGTGAACTCATCAATCATGGCTAACAAGAAAAACATAAATCATTAAAGAATTGTAATTAATAGGTTTAACATAACAAGGGAACCAGAAGATGCAAAGAATCTGAATATTATTTGGTCAATCTGGCGTACAACATGCTAGACTCAATCACATAGAGTCATATATCAAATAATTCATACAGACTCGAGAACAATTCAACAAGCTGTAAGATAAAAAAAAGGATTACTACACAAGTATAGTAGTATGATTATACTCACCTCGACTATCTTAAGGGTTCTGATCTCTTTTCTAATTTTCTTGAACTTGGGAGGTACTAGGTATGACTTCTAGTTCTATTCCTCATCTGCTTTCACAAGCTATTGGGTAACATGCATAAAAATTACATATACCCGCATTAGTCATTCTTACATAATTCTCATTTCTTAACATATATCATTATAAATTTATATTTTCTTCTATAATGGTTAAATTGGTTTCAAGCCAAATATCCCTCGAAATTAAGGGTCTTGGACTTCATTATGTCCAAACTTAGTTCACAATTTTGAGTACTGATTCTTTATGTCTTGATTAGCTTACTTGAACCTATTTGGTTTCACTGATTCATCTGTGTAGGTCTCATTCACGAAGCATAACTTTTTCTACATAGGTCCAATGTTTTCCAAAATTTCCATACCTCCATTTAACATATAAATTCACATTTGTTCTTTTATGACCATTTTCGAATTCGGTCATTAAGGCTTCCAAATATCCCATTTACAGTCAGCCTTAATATTCTGTCACGAGTTGAACCCTTCATGACTAAAATCATTATAACTTATTCATTTCTTATCCAATTGAGGTGATTCAAATTTCCATTTTCAATAGACTCATATGGCTATCATATATCCATATACGGCTTAAAATGGTGTAATTTGGATTTATTGTGATTTTTCTAGTGCTGTCCTATTTCTGTTCTCTTCTGTGTCACTAAGGTCAGTAACACCCTTCACTTATTTATCCATAGCTCACAGGATACTCATCCAATTAAAATTACCTTTATACAGCACTTAGATGACACATTTTTGAGCAGTTCATAAGAAAAACTCATCATCCAATCCTGACTCTAAAGTCCTCAGACAATTAACTTTCATTTCATGTTTAAATCCCATTTGTATTCCGAACTAGTTTCAATTTGGTACTTATATCTCATTTGTTTTTTTTAGCTCACCCTAAATTTTTAAAACAAAATTTAGGGATACAGTAGACACCTATATCTACAACTTTTAAGTTTTGAGTTTCTTTAAATTCACACGTTAAATAGCTAGAAAAAAATTGTATAAGAAGGACCTACGAATCTGCCTCCCTTGGTAGCTTTGAACTCCAAAACCCTAAGTTTTGGTTTAGGCCCAAATCACCATAAAAATGAAAATTTCCTCATGTTAATTAGTCATTAGACATCAAAGAATAAGAATCCATCATCAAAATCATCAAACTTATAAATTTATTCACGTGGGTTTCATAGTTATGGAAAAAGAAAGTGAGAAATCAAATTCCAATTGGTAAAATCAAGTGTCGGGACCAAAGCTTACCATTTTGTATCTACTAATCGGCTTGATTCTCTTTCACTTTCTTGTTACAAAGCTTGAAAATTTTGAGAGAGGAGCTTCCATGGTGAATTCAGCCAAATGAGGGAGAAGGAAGACAAGTGTTTTGTCTTATTTGCACTTAACTTCCTTTATAAGTCACTCTTTTCATTATTTACAAAAATGCCCCTCTTGTACTGATTCTTTAAAATCCGCTTGTACAATTTCCTGTGACTACCGAAAAAGTGTCAAACATCATCAATTTGATGTCATCAAAAATTATGATGCACTGTCCTAGTTTTAATGACATTAGTCTCAAATATTGATTTTTTTTCTGCTGTACTGGGTAAATCAGATAATAGGTATTACATTCTCCCCCTCTTATTAAAAAATCATCCATAAATTTTAGAAATTTACCTTATTAGGGAAACAACTGTGGATATCTGGTTCTCATTGATTCTGTTATTTCCCATGTACACTCCTCAACTCTTTGATTCTGCCATTGGACTTTAATCATTGGAATCTTTTTATTCCGCAATTTTCTAATTTGTCTATCCATGATGGCAACTGAAGTTTCTTCATAAGAAAGATTCTCTGCTAGTTCCACTTCTGGGGTTTGTAATACATGAGAAGGATCTGGAATGTACTTTCTTAACATTGATATATGGAAAATTGGATGCACGTAGTTAAAATAAGGAGGAAAAGCCAACCAATATGACACATTTCTGACCCTTTCAAGGATCTCGAATGGTCCAATATATCTAGGATTTAGTTTCCCTCTCTTTCCAAATTTGACTACACTTTTCATACGAGAGACTTTTAAGAAAACTTGATCACCTGGTTCATACTGTACATCCCTCCTTATAGAATCTGTATAACTTTTTTGCTTATTGAAGGCCATTCTTAATCTTTCTTGTATCAGAGGAACTTTTGCAGATGTTTCTTGAATTAGTTATGGTCCCTTTAACTATTGCTCTCCTACTTCTGTCCAATATAGTGGAGATCTACACTTTCTGCCATACAATGCCTCGTAAGGTGCCATCTTAATGGTGGAATGGTAGCTGTTGTTGTAAGCAAATTCTATTAAAGGCAAATGATGTTCCTGATCTCCACCAAAGTCTAAGACACACATTTTTAACATGTCTTTGAGTGTCTGGATGGTTCTCTCTGATTTCCCATCGATCTATTGGTGGAATGCTATACTGAAATTCAACTACGTACCCATGGCTTCTTGTAGTTTTTGCCGGAATCTAGAAGTGAACTGTGTTCCTTTATCAGAAATAATAGATACTGGCATTCCATGATACTTCACAATTTTGTCAACATATAACTGGGCTAATTGATCTGCACTATAAATGGTTCTAAATGCTATAAAGTGGGCTGACTTGGTGAGTTTGTCGACTACAACCCAAATAGAATTATGCCCCTTAGGCATTCTTGACAGTCCAACCACAAAATCTATGGTAATCTGCTCCTATTTCCACTCGAGTAGCGGTAGCTCCTGTAGTAGTCCACTGGGTTTCTGATGTTCAAATTTGACTTGTTGACAAGTTAAACAGGTGGATATAAACTGGGCTACATCTTTCTTCATACTCGGCCACCAGTATATACCTTTAACATCATGGTACATCTTGGTGGTTCTAGGGTGAACACTATAGGGTGTATAATGTGCCTCATGCATAATTCTTTGTTTTAGCCCATTTATGTCAGGCACGTATAACCTGTTACCACATTTCAATACTCCATCCTCTATATTGAACTCTGTCACCTTCATCCTGTACAACTATTCTCAATTTGGCTAGCTTAGGATCACTGTCTTGGGCAGTTTTAATCTCATCAATTAAATTGGGTTTCACCTGGAAATGAGCAAGTAATACTAGAGAATCAAATACTTGTAAGTGCAATCCCATATTAAATAACCTATTTAAATCTTTAACTAGCTCTTTCTTTTGAATAGGGATATGATACAAACTCCCCATTGATTTTCTACTTAGGGCATCAGCCACTACATTGGCTTTACCTGGGTGATATAAGATTTGACAGTCATAATCCTTCAGTAACTCAATTTGCTATCTCTGTCACAGATTCAACTCTTTCTGTTGTTGAATGTACTGAGGACTCTTATGATATGTATATATTTCACTCGTTTCACTATATAAATAGTGTCTTCAAATTTTTAATGCAAATATCTCGGCTGCCATTTCTAGATTATGGGTAGGATAGTTTACTTCATGTTTCTTTAATTGTCTGGAAGTATAAGCAATTACCCTCCCATTCTGCATCAATACACAGCCTAAACCAATTGGAGGCATCAGAATATATCACATAATCACCTCGCCCTGATGGCAATGCTAACACTGGAGCTGATGTGAGACATTCCTTAAGCTTTAGGAAACTTTTCTCACAGGAATCATCCCACTCAAATTTCACTTGTTTCTGTGTTAACCTCATCAGTGGAGTAGTTATCTTGGAAAAATCTTTTACAAATCGTCTGTAATAACCGGCCACTCCTAAGAAACTTTGTATTTCGATAACATTAGTAGGTCTAGGCCAATTAGATACTACTTCCACCTTCTGAGGATCTACTTAAATCCCTTCTTTACTAACTATATGACCCAGGAAGCCAACTCTGTCAAGCCAGAACTCACACTTTGCCAACTTGGCATATAATTGATTATCTCTAAGGATTTGTAACACCATTGCAAAGTGTTTTTTATATTCTTCTTGGCTCCTGGAATATACAAATATGTCATCAATGAAAACCACAACGAATTTATCCAAATACGGCCTGATGATTCTATTCATCAAATCCATAAAGGCCGCTGGTGAATTCATTAAACCAAAAGGAAGAACTAAGAACTTATAATGTCCGTATCTGGTTCTAAAGGCAGTTTTTAGCACATCCTCTTTTTGGATCTTTAACTGATGATACTTAAATTTGGGATCAATCTTAGAGAAATGACTTGCTCCCTGTAATTAATCGAACAGATCATCAATCCGAGGAAGAGGGTATTTATTCTTAATAGTTACTTTATTCAACTGCCTATAATCAATGCGTAACTATAGGGATCCATCTTTCATCTTAACAAATAACACTGGTGCACCCCATGGTGGACTATTGGGTTTAATAAACCCCTTATTAAGTAAATTCTACAACTGCACCTTTAACTCTTTAAGTTATATAGGTGCCATTCTATATGGAGTAATTAAGATAGGGTTTGTACCTGGAAGGAGCATTAAACTCTATTTCTCTTTCTGGTGGTATTCTAAGCAAATCTTCTGAAAACACATCTAGAAAATCCCTTACTATATGAATCTGCTATAACTCCCTGATCTCCCTTCTGGTATCCCTAACGTGAGCTACATACCCTTGACATCCCTTTCTTAGAAGTCTTTGGGTCTGCATAGCTGATATTTTGTTAATAGGAAACCCAATTCGGTCACTTTGATATAACATTTCTGTTTCTGGATCAGGCCTAAGTATAATTCTTTTGGCATAACAATCCATTGTAGCATGGTGATTTGATAACCAGTCCATACCTAAGATAATATCAAATTCTAATATTGCCAACTCGATCAAATTTGCCATAAATTTTTTACCCTCTATTTCCACTACACAAGAGGGGTAAACATATTTCACTTCAACAGTTTCCCTTAAGGGTGTAAATATGAATAGAGGGTCTTTCATTAATTATCCCTTTTTATGTAGCTTTCTGGTCAAACTCAGCGCTATAAATGAATGAGTGGCACCCGAGTCAAATAGCATTTTAACATTCTCGTTCTAGATAAGGATTATACCTCTATTAATATTATTTTATCATCATAATTAAAGAAAAATCATATCTTTTGTCATAATAGAGCAAAGATATTTTATGTAATTTAATTGAATATCAATAGGTTTGCATAGGATTACCTATTATAATTGTATTAGAGATTTGTGCTTCTTGGGGATTTATAGTAAACACTCTTGCCTGACCTTTATTTGCTGGGTTGGTGTTGGCATCTGCCTCGAATTCTAGGTGGAAGCTTGGCCTCAAGGTCTACCTCTACCAGCTAGGCTTCTATTACATAGGTTTGTCTATCTGCACAGTAGTTTGTGAAATTGGGGATGGAGCTGCTTAGTTTTCTTGCAATGGGCAGTCTTTAATGAAGTGCCTTTATTATCCATACCTATAATAACCGCTGAACCCGAATCTACAAGGTTCGTGATGATTTTTACTACAAACATTACAAGCAATTCTAGTCTGTGGCTGTGCTGGAGCTTACTGTGATCTATTCTTAACTGGGTTCTTTGTAACATTAACTGCTGACAATACTGACGCACCTAAATTTTTGCCTTTACCTTAACTGCCTCTCTATAGTTCTAAAGGAGCAAATTGTACTGTTTGTTCTATTTGTCTCAGCTGAGAGCTATCTCTTTATTTATGACCTCTACTATTCTGGCCTTTACCTTTCTTTCTCCATTCTCTTTCTACTCTACCCTCTTTAAACTTTGCTTCCGCTTGTCGAGTCTTATCAATCAACATCGACAAATTGGGGAGTCAATAGCTACAATAACACTATACAAGGAACATATGAGTCCCAACTTGTATCTTTCCATTTTTGCAGCTTCAGTAGGTACCATTACTGTCACAAATTTGCATAAGCATAGAAATTCACTTGCATAATCATCTACGCTCATACCAAAGCTTTATCTGAGCCTTTCAAATTGCAGGGCTCAATTTTGTTTTTCATATGAAGAAATAAACTCATCAATTAATGTCTGTTTAAAGGATTCCCACTATATAATTGATCCTCGACATTCCTCTGGAACCATTCCTAGGCATTCTTTATCAATTTAACCCCCACAAATTCTATGATCCGTGCATCAAAGTAAGTCAATCTTCGGACCATTTTCTCAGTATGACTAATAAACTCTTAGGGGTCCTTATGTCTCTCACCACTAAACTCAAGGGTTTGTAATTTCAATAAATCATTGATACTTACCCCTTCATCATCTAAAGCTCGCCTAGGTAATCCTCTCGGCATTTGTACTGGTTGTGGTGGTGCACGAGCAACTTTAGGTACACCCTGAGGTATTTCTCTCTCTTTTTCTCTAAGTATTCTTACTTCTTCTCTCAATTTTAGAACCTTTTGCCTTTCTCTTAAGGTTTGGTTCTCTGCTTCTAAGGCTTCTATTTTTTATTGTAATGTTTTATCATCTTCCCCTCGAGTAGCTGGGGGTTTAGGTTCATTTTCTATTTATAATCTCCTCCTAGCTTTGGGTGGAGATCTTTCTTTTTGTTGTTCTTATTATACGGATTCAACATCAAGTACAGCAGTTGAAATTTCCCTCCTTCTAGGACAACCTCATCCTCGTTGAGGAGGTGTTCTTCTTCTAGGAGGCATCTCTATTATGGAGAAAATTTAAAATCATTTAGATATAATGATTTGTCAAAGTAACATGCTATTGACATGATGTAGATCCTATGCTTTATGATGTCATGCTCATACAATAATATCATATGCATGTATCATATCATATACATATATACATTTTATTCTCATTCACTATGCTTTTTTAATATTCTCTTCATCTCTATTTTACTAGGCTGCTTAGGAATGGGAAGGTATTTTTGATGTGTTTGGGGTTCTTTGTATGATTAGTAGCCTATCCATTCTACTTCTCATTCCCGAACACATCCTTACTCTTATGAAACCGTTGGTTTTGATACCCTCTGACACGACCCACCTTTTGGACCGTGTCGGTGCTAGGGAATGGGTAGGCTTAATGCACCAAAACCTGTAGTAAGCCTAACTTTTCTATATTCTATAGAAAATCTGGCATTACCTATTTGTTTGTCTAATTAATTATCCATACACCTAGCATGAAGTAAGGATCTCAATCTGCTTAACAATTTTGCATGAAGTAAGGATCTTAATCTGTAATTCTAACATACATTGTCTACTTATACTCTGTATGATCATCTCATATCATCAACTGACATCATTCTCAACAACATAGCATATTCATACAAGTATCATGTTCATATGATTACGACAAACCATGGAGCAGCTATAAAGATCTGCAATTAACATCATGCCAAAAAAAGTACTTGTCTGTTTATCCAAGCGAGTCTCAAAAGGCTTGGATTTCTCTCTCGTACGATCTGCTAATCCCTTGCAATGATAATAGTGAGAGGTGAGTCTACAACACGACTCAATGAGATATAAATATACTACCATGCTTGTGAGGCTAGGTAACACAAGGCTAGATTCACAAGAATGGTCTATGGCATTCTAAACAACAATACATGGTATCAATAAATAAACAGGTAGTAATTTAAAATGTGGCAATCACATGAGTATCAATAATAAATCTTAATATGAATTATTCTATTATAAAATAAATTTAGTTTCTGAATTCTTTTCTGAGTTCTAGGTTCTTTTCTTTGGTTTTCTAATTTTGAGTTTTCTCATTTTTGAGTTCTGATTTTTTGAATTTCTTAGGAAGAGACAGAGGCATATTAGTACGACGTATCTCTCCTTTTCTGATTCTAGACAAGGTTGGCCTAACCATGCCCCTGGAGGCCTACCCTCTCCAGATAGGACCTGGATTTGATCCATCACCAGCGGGTTACCTGTGTGCACATGGTCTGATAATAGACTCCATCAGCTGGGTATCCTGTGAACTCATTAATCATGGCTAACAAGAAAAACATGATTCATCAAAGAATTGCAATTAATAGGTTCAACATAACAAGGGAACCAGAAGATGCAAAGAATCTGGATATCACCTGGCCAATTTGGCATACAACATGCTAGACTCAATCACATGGAGTCATATATCAAATAAGCCATATAGATTCGAGAACAATTTAACAAGTCGCAAGATAAAAAAAGGATTATTACATAAGTATAGTAGCATGATTATACTTACTCGACTATCTCAATGGTTCTGATCTCTTTTCTAATTTTCTTAAACTTGAGAGGTAATAGGTATGACTTTCAGTTATATTCCTCATCTGCTTTCATAAGCTATTGGGTAACATGCATAAAAATTACATATACCCGCATTAGTCATTCTTACATAAATCTCATTTCTTAACATATATCATTATAAATTTATATTTTCTTCTATAATGGTCAAATTGTTTTCAAGCCATTTTTCCCTTGAAATTAGGAGTCTTGAACTTCATTATGTCTAAACTTAGTTCACAATTTCGAGTACCTGATTCTTTATGTCTTGCTTAGCTTAATCATACTTGAACCTATTCGGTTTCAATGATTCATCCACATAGGTCTCATTCGTAAAGGCATAACTTTTTATACATAGGTCCAATGTTTTTCAAAATTTCCATACCTCTAGTTAACACATAAATTCACATTGTTTCTTTTATGATCGTTTTCTAATTCGGTCATTAAGGCTTCCAAATATCCCATTTACAATCAGCCTTAATATTCTGTCACGAGTTGGACCCTTCTTGACTAAAATCATTATAACTTATTCATTTCTTATCCAATTGAGGTGATTCAAATTGCCATTTTCAATATACTCATATGCTATCACATATCCAAAGGAAGAATAAAAATGGTGTAATTTGGCTTTATTGTGATTTTTCTAATGCTATTCCTCTTTTGTTCTCTTCTGTGTCACTAATGTCAGTAACACCCTTCACTTATTTAGCCATATCTCAGAAGATACTCATCCAATTAAAATTCCCTTTATACATAACTTAGATGACACATTTTCAAGAATTTCATAAGGAGAACTCAACATCTGATTCTGACTCTAAAGTCCTTAAAAAATTAACTTTCATTTCGTATTTCAATCCCTTTGGTATTTCGAACTAGTTTCAATTCGGGACTTATATCTCATTTGGTTTTTTTTGTCTCACCCTAAATTTAGAAAAAGAAATTCAGGGATACAGTAGACTCTTATATCTATAGCTTTAAAGTTTTGAATTTCTTCAAATTCACACGTTAAATAGCTCAAAAAAATTGTATAAGAAGGACCTACAAATCTGCCTCCCTTGGCTGATTTGAACTCCAAAACCATAAGTTTTGGTTTAGGCCCAAATCACCATAAAAAATGAAAATTTTCCCATGTTAATTATTCATTAGACATCAAATAATAGTAATCCATCATCAAAATCATCAAACCCATAAATTTCATCGAGTCAATTTCATAGTCATGGCAAAAGAAAGTGAGAAACTAAACTCCAATCGGTAGAATCAAGTGTCGGGATCGAAGCTTACCTTTCTGTATCGATTGATTGGCTTGATTCTCCTTCACTTTCTTGTTACAAAGCTTGAAAAACTTGAGGGAGGAGCTTCCACGGTGAATTCGGCCAAGTGAGAGAGAAGGACGAGAAGTGTTTTGTCTTATTTTCATTTAGCTTCCTTTATAAGCCACTCTTTTCATTATTTACAAAAATGCCCCTCTTGTACTGGTTCTTTAAAATCTGCTCGTACAATTTCCTGTGATGACCAAAAAAGTGTCAAACATCATTAATTTGATGTCACCAGAAATTATGATTCACTGTTCTGGTTTTAATGGCATTAGTCTCAAATATCAATTTTTTTCTGCTGTACCGGGTAGATCAGATACCAGGTGTACATTTTGCTGCTTTATAAGCAACAACATACTCAGTCTCTATAGTCAAATTAGCAACACAATATTTCTTGATACTCCTCCAAACTATGGCTCCACCTCCTAAACAAATATAGTGCCAGAAGTTGATTTCCTTGAATCAACATCTGATTGGAAATTGGAATCCATATATCCCATCGGAATAAGATTACTTCCAGAGTAAACAACCATTAAGTTCTTCATCCTAAGAAGATACTTCAGTATGTACTTAACCATAGTCCAATGCTCCATTCTTGGATTAGACTGGAATCTACTTACTAGTCCCACTGTATAATAGATATCCGGTTTAATGCAAAGCATAGCATACATTAAACTTCCAATTACTGAAGTATATGGAATGTTATGTATGCGTTTGACCTCCTCTTGGGTCTTAGGTGCTTGCTCCTTTGAAAGTTTGATTCCATGTCTAATAGGTGTGAAACCCCTCTTGTAATCTTGTATGGCAAACTTATTGAGCATGTTCTCAATGTAGGTTATTTGAGACAAAGCTATCAGTTTGTTCTTACGATCCCCTATAAGTTTGATCCCTAGAACATAGCTAGCCTCTCCTAAATCCTTCATTGAGAACTATTTGTTCAGCCATCCTTTAACTGTAGGTAACATTCCTACATCATTCCTAATGAGTGGAATGTCGTCAACATATAGAATTAGGAAAATAACCCTGCCATCATGTATCCTTTTATAGACACAAGGCTCATCTTAGTTTTGTATGAACCCATAATTTTTGATAGACTTATCAAACCCAATGTTCTAAGACCTAGATGCTTGCTTAAGCCCATAAATGGACCTCTGCAATTTGCATACCTTATGCTCATTACCTGACTCAATGAATCCTTCTGGTTAGGCCATATAAATGGTCTCCTCAAAATTCCCATTAAGAAATGTGGCCTTGACGTCTGTTTGCCATAGTTCATAATCAAAATAGGCTGCTATGGCCAAAAGAATTCTAATGGACTTAAGCATGACAACTGGAGAAAAAGTCTCCCCATAGTCTATACCCTCCTTTTGAGTATAGCCTTTAGCTACCAATCTAGCTTTAAAGGTCTCTACTTTTCCATCTAATCCTCTTTTTCTTTTGTAGATCCATTTACACTCTATGGCTTTTACATCTTGTGGTAGATCTACAAGGATCCAAACTTTATTGGCATATATGGAATCTATTACTAATTCCATCGCCTTGAGCCATTTTCTAATTCAACATCATTAATATCCTGAGTATAAGTAATGGGATCCATTTCTTCTTGGTCTGAGATGGCTATAATGCCTTCTCCTAGTCCTAGATACCTATCTGATTGTCTCACAACCCTCCCACTATGTTTAGGCATTACTTGATGTTCAGGTTGCTCTTCTGATTCAACTCTTGAATCCATTTCGACATCATGTTCTGTTATATCCAAATCAACTCTTGTTTTGGATGAAATAGCTAACTCTTTGAGTACTACTTCACTTCTTCCTTTGTGATTTCTCACAAATTCTTCCTCTAGGAAGGTTACATTTGTTGATACAAATACCTTCTTGTCTTAAGGACTGTAAAAATAGTAACCTCGAGTACCCGTAGGATATCTTACAAACAAATAGACTTCTAACCTTGGTTCCATCTTTGTGGATTCAGGCCTTAGAACATGGGCTGGGCAGCCCCAAGTCCTTAAGTACCGCAATGAAGGCACTCGGCCGGTCCACAACTCCCTAGGTGTTTTAGGCACCGATTTGGATGGAGCAAAGTTAAGAAGATAAGTTGCTGCTTTTATGACATATCCCTAGAACAATTTTGGAAGGCTAGTGTAGGACATCATTAATCTTATCATTTCAAATAAAGTCTTGTTTCTCCTCTCAGCTACACCATTCTGTTGAGGTGTTCGAGGAGCTGACAAGTTGGAAACAATTCTGTTGTCAATTAAATATTGTTGGAACTCTCCAAATAAGTACTCACCACCTCGATCCTATCGAAGTTGTTTTAATGGCTTGCCAAGCTACTTCTGAGCTTTAGCTTTGAATTCTTTGAACTTTTCAAAGAACTCATTCTTTTTATGCATCAAATACAAATAGCCATATCTAGAGTAATCATCTATAAAGGTAAGCATTCATAACATCCTCTAGCTTGTACATTTATGGGCCAACACACATCATTATGTACCAGGTCCAACATAGATTCAGATTTGTTTCATTTGGAAGGAAATGAGGCCTTGGTCATTTTTCCTTCAATACAAGATTCACAGGTGGGTAATGGATCATTATCTAAGCTGATAAGGATCCCATCCTTTACTAACCTATCAAGTCTTTTCTAATTGATATGATGCATTCTTAAATGCCACAAATATTTTGAATTAATGCTAGAGACATTGGATTGTCTTGGTTTTATCAATTCTGTGATGTTTAGTGAGCCTATAATAG
>JANIIA010000002.1:41008136-41020790 GCA_027478495.1 Erythroxylum alaternifolium | reverse complement strand
CCTTATCTTAGGATATGTGTCGGAATGACCTACGGGCGTTCCAGTGCGTACCCGAGGATAATGGGGTGTTACATATGACAATGTTATCCACAATTTAACGACCTGGCACAAAACTGGATTGCTCTTCCCCAATTAGATTAGGAAGAAACGGCTTGATCCGGTTCACCAACAATTTGGTCAGCAACTTGTAAGACACATTACACAACCCAATTGGCCGGAATTGTGAAATTCTCTCAGGAGAAGGGACTTTTGGAATTAGAGACAATAAAGTATGATTAATGTCCTTAAGTCCTCTGCCATCTCTAAAGGCTCCTTGGACAAAATTGACAAGGTTGTCTGCAATAGTATTCCATGTTTTTTGGAGAAAGATAGCTTGAATCCCATCGGGTCCAGGGGCTTTAGTGGAGCCCATGGACATTAAGGTAGTTTTAATCTCTGCTTTAAAAGGCAGAGCAATCAAAGAGTCCCACATAGTAGAGACAATTGGTGAGAAGTTATGTAGAGTCCTCAGATAGCCTATGCCCCCTTCTTCAACATACAAACGGTTGTAGAAAGAAATAGCCAAATATTCTAGTTTCTCTATTTCAGTGATGCAATTGTCGTCATCATCTAAAAGGGAAGTAATCCGCTTTCCTCCTCTTGTAATAACCGCAGAAGTGTGGAAATATTTGGTGTTTCTATCTCCCAGGGCTATCCACCTGTCTCTGGACCTTTGTTTCCAATAGCATTCCTCTTGGATCAGCAGTAATTCATATTCCTTTTACAAAGACTTTCGCAAATTAATCAGAAAAGATGACTGATTAGTTTCCAAAGCTCTTTGTACACCTGCAAGACGAGATACAAGTCTCCTTATCCTGAAGAATATGTTACCAAACACTGACCTATTCCATTGGGTTAGACGCTCTCTCATCAAGCTCATCGCCTTTTCAAAAGCCTCTTCTCTCTCCCAATGAGTGTTAAAAAAATGGAGGAAGCGTTTATCCATCAACCAGGCTAGCTGCATCCTAGAGACACCTTGGTGAGACGATCCGAGCTCTCTGGCCTTTAAATGTATCAGAATAGGCCTATGGTCTGACCTTGTAGCTGATAGATGCTCAACATATGAATCTTAGAACCAAAGTTTCCAGTCAAGACTACATATAACCCAGTCAAGTTTTTCAAAAACTCCTTGGCCCTCCCATGTAAATAGCGAACCCACCGATTCTAGTTCCACCAACCCACAATCATTCAAACAATCTGCAAATTCTTTGCATTGAGCAGCAAATACTGGACGACCACCTTTTTTATTTTCAGGATGTAAAATAGAATTGAAATCCCCAACAAGACACCATTTTCCAGCGGACTCCACACTTAGTGATCTTATGACCTCCCAAAGCTCCATCCTAAGGGATGGGTGTGGGCTTCCATAAATTGCACTAAGGTAGCCGTCATACCAGGGAGAGACAATCTTGCAGTGAATTATCTGTCTATGAGTCAAAACAGGATGTAGCTGAATTGAATTATCTTTCCAGTAAATCCAAATGCCACCAGAGAATCCCACAGCCTCAGATTTAATGAAGAAGGGAAAGCCTAATCTTTTTATCACTTCATCAGCTGCATGACCACTCACTCGTGTTTCCAGCAAGATTAAAATTGCCGGCTTATAGCGGCTACATAAGTCCCTACAAACAGACAAGAAAATGTCACTAGCACAGCCACGCGAATTCCAACTTAATATCATTAAGCAAAATTAGAGAGAAAGGAGAGCTTAGCCAATTAGAGGCTTAATTCCATGTCTGGCGCTGGGGGAACTAACGTGGCAGCACAAGTCGAACTGAGTGTAGGGCCCACTATCGCGTCGGTTGACAACGCGAGGCTCTGTTCCATTTTTTGCACTGTCTCTTATATAAAAGGAGGGTTTGGAGGCTTGGATTCCTCATCTAAGCCTACCTCCTTCCCAGAAGCTCCCTGTTCAATTTGTACTTGGTCCGGCGGGATAGAGCTAGCGGGTTTACGAGAAGACGCGTCATTCCCAGGGCCTTGCAGACTAGGTGGAAGGAATTGGTCAAGAGTGAAATTCTTGAAAGGAAGGGGAATAGGGAACGTCTCCACAGACGTCGAGTCCACGGCAGTTGGCGCATTCGATTTATTTTTAGAATTCCTTTTGGTCGTTCGTGAATACTGTGCCCCAGTTGAGGCTAGACCTTCCCTAAGCTTTCGGCCACTATCTTTGTCATTTGCCTTTTGGGCATTCATTTGAGGAGGTTGGCTTGCTTTGTTAGTGGCAACATTTCCTAACTTAGAATTCTTATTCAGTCTGGATGGTTCTTCATGGGTCAATGCAACAGAAGTCTCCGCATCATTTTCGGCATTCGCTAGGCAGGAATATCTAGAACCTGGAGAAGGGCCCATATTGGTGTCGGATGATTTCTCTTGAGATTTGCCTTTGCCTTTAACCGATTGTTTAGCCTGGGCGCTGTGAATTTCAGCCTTGGCCTCCTTTCGCCCACGATACCTAGGCCTGTTTTGTGCCAGCATCCAAGGACCAAATGCAGATAAAAGTTCTGGTTTCTTTTCCGTGATTGGGTTTGGCTGTGGAGGTTGAGAGAGTTCCTGTTCCTCCCCAGTTGTAAAAACCATCTCCGAGGGTTGATCCAAGTGACAGTCTTCTTTCCTATGCCCATACTTACCACATGAGAAGCACACTAAGTGTAAGCCTTCATATTCAATTCTAAATATCCTCCCCCATAACTCAAATTTTGATTTCAAAGGTTGATCCAAGTCAACCTCAACGCTTATACGGGCAAACTTCCCCCTAGCCGCCGCGAAAGTGGTTTCGTCAACTCGAATCGTCTTTCCAAACAAATTCCCAGATCTTTCAAGAAGTCCTTATTGAAACATGGAAGCGGTAAACTAGGAATTCGGATCCATACAGCAACCCGCTTAACACTTTCTTTTTCCCAGTCAAACGCTGGATTCCACCGTTGGACCGTTAAGTAGTGTGAGGCCACCATCCATGGACCCCCAAGCAAGACAGTATCGTAGTCCTCTTTGCTGTTAAATCGTAAAACATAAAACTCATTTCCAACATCAGTCCATGTGATATGACTCTTGGGATTCCACATCTTGTTAAGCCGATCATGCAAGCCAACAAAGCCTAAACTTCGACCCATTAACTTGATAATGAGAGCGTTAGTCCAAGGCTTACAAAGCTCGACATACCTTTCCTTGGTGAGACTCACCACCGGATGATCTCTTTCTCCTGATTCCAGCGAATCTTGGCTGCCATGGAGCATCCTGAGGAGACTATCCACTGCCTCATCAAGATTCAGTTGGGTTACGGTAGAAGGCTCTCCAAGTAGTGTATCTTTGAAAGAAAGCTTTTGAGTCGTCGATGAGGAAGGAGGAGGGTTTTGTGAAGTGGGGTCGTTGGGTCTGCTCCTTTTGTGACCACTAGTTGTCTCAGGTTGGGGATTTTTCATGGTGGGTAGAACATCCAAAAGAATCCAACTTTAAACACACCCTGGTTTGACGTTTGATGCGTATCTTTCGCTAAACGATGATGCCGGCGATCTGATTTTTAATTATTTTAATTTTAATTTTTTAAATAAAAATTTTAAGTTAAAAAATTTAAAATTAAAAAATTTATTAATTTATTAAAATTTTTTAATTAATTTATAAATTATAGAAAAATATTAAATTAAATTTAAAAAATTGATTAATTTTATTATTATTATATTAGCAAAAAATAAAATTTTGTTTTTATTATTATTTTAATTTTAAAATTTTTAAATAAAATTTAATTTTAAAAATTGTGTCACAAGGGTGATACTTAAGTCACGGCTGTGACACATTTTTTATTTTTTTATTTTTTAAATAAAATTTGTAAGATAAAAAGTTTAAATTTTGAAAATTGATTAATTAATTTATAAATTATGAAAAAAAATATTAAATTACATTTAAAAATTGATTAATTTTATTATTATTATTATATTAGCCTGCATGCATATTAATACAATATTAAATATTTTGTATATTTATGATAAAGTTTTTTTTACAAAGAATACTTGAGATATGCAAATAAATTGTACAATATATTATATATGTAGAATAATTTATTTTAATTTCAACAATTTATTTTAATTGATTAATTTACTAAAATTGTTTAATTAATTTATAAATATGATTAGTTACGCTATATTCATCATTAGCTTGTTTGTCATGTGAGCTCCTTACCATTTCTTTAGTTAATCTTACCTTAAACAAAGTGTCTCTTCATTTACAGAGTGCAATGTTTTTTGTGATAAAGTCTATGTGTTTGTGTTTGATAAATGTCATGTTTGACAATAAGCTAATTGCATTAGTTGTTAGTTGATTCTATCAGCGGTTAATTGATAGCTGATTATTTCAGTTAATTTGACTAGTAGATAACATCAGTTGTCTATTAAAGATGTTTAGTAAAATTAACTGTTTACTATTAGCTGTTTATGTATAAATTAATTTTTAAATTTAATTTAATATTTTTCTATTATTTATAAATTAATTAAATAATTTTAATCAATTAATCAATTTTCAAATTTTAAATTTTTATCTTAAAATTTTTATTTAAAATTAAAATTAAAATATTAAAAAACAAAAAATGAACCTGTGACATAAATACAAATCAAAATGAATTTAATTATTCTGCTTTTCTATTTTTTGTCAATTTTATTTTAACTTTTTATAAAATTAATAGTAACATAATTAAAATTAAAATTTAATTTAATTTTTATTAAACTAATAATTATAATTCAAATTAAAATGATAAAAAAGAATTTAAATAAGAATTATGCCTGTGATGTCACTTGCGTGACACAAGTGCACAACCTCCAACGATAATGTTTTTTTAATTAGACAGAGTTAAACAGAAGAATGTTAAACAGAAGATTTGGACTCCTTCTATAGTTTTACTTGGAACATGTGAGCATAAGAAAAATAATACAAAATGGCTTTAAGTCTTTTGTATCTTTTTCTCCCGTGTCTTTTGTTCTAACAACTCACCTATTTAAAATTTATCTCTCTTAATTATTGTATAGTTAGACGTTACTTACATGTGAGCACCAAAAAAAAACAGTAAAAGATTCGAAGTCGGGTTCCGTCTTTCAATCTCGAATGTCAGTGTCTCCTTTTCGTCTTTTTACACCGTCCGTTCCGTATGAAAATAGAAGGGATTTGTATGTATTTGCTTGCTAAAAGATTGAGGATGTAATCAATTTGAAATGTATGTAGCGAATAAAACTTAAACTCCAAAGGAAATGGTGTATACTATATTACTATGATCTTCTCTGGCAATCAGCAGCAAATTACATTAGCTATTAGTTGAATAAGTCAACTCACAAACTGTTAATCAAACAAAGGGTATTAGTTTCAAATCGCTAATATATGACTTTTTAGTAATCAACCAATCGGTGCTAAATTTTATAAACATTGTTCAATAAGTAATATTAAAAAGAAAGTATTCTTTCTTCTATCAGGTCGAAAACGCTCATGTAATCAAAATGAGATTCCAACAAATAAATAAAGGAGGTGACTGAGTGTGTCGGGAAACTAGTCACTAATGTTGTTTTCAACTCAAAATCTCGAAAGACATAACAATGCTAAAAAGACAAAGAGACTAAAGAAAGAATGAAGAAATTAATTATTAAATGCAAATTATTCATCAAAGTCAATTAGTTGAAGCATGTATGTCACTTCAAATGTTTTTCGCTTCAACCTCGCCAAGATAAGGAGAGCTTTCAATTATCTTAACCTTATATATCAGTATATATAGTGCAACATGGTCTCTAATCAACCAAATCACAATAAAGCCCTTTTCTACGATAATTTGATCCTTCTTCATTCTACCATCAGTTATACACAACTGAAAAGCTCTTCAACCTTTTTCTCCCTACTATGAGTAATGCGGAATTTGATTAGTTAATTTTCTGGGATGTTCATTTTAAGTCTCTGACAGTATGCTTTAAAAATATGATGCAAAGTAAATTGTGAAGGCACAATTAGACTTATCTACACCCAAATTTCCTTTTTAAACACTTAAATTTCAAATAATATCTCATATATTTACTAATTGAAATTGTCACTAATATTCAAGTACTGTAATGTTTTTTTTCAATTGTAGTGGCTGAAAATGATTCAAAAATAAGTTGCAATATATTGAATCATTGAACCAAAATATACGGTGAAATGTCAGCTTGTACAATCGTAATAGTCGATAGAGAGATGAATATTGAGATATCAGAAAAGATCGCAAATTAGAAAAAGTTAAAAGGGCCCCATTTTTTTGAAAAAATAACTAAATCCTTCATTTTAATTTAAATTCGACTAATGTGATTTTAGTGGGTATGTTGTGAAATGAAATTTTAGATTGTTTTTAATATTTTATCTTTACTGTTAGTTTTACTTGTATTTGATGATATGTTAAATGCTAAATATGTAATACAAATATGTAGCTTTATAAAAATAAAGGACTATTGTATTACTTTTAAAAATTATTTAAAACAACATTTAATATTATGTGGTACTAATGCTATATCATATTAGTACCAAAATTAGTAATGAGTTCTAATATCGCATTCGCAACTTTGGATTTAAATTAGCTATTAGGCTTTCATTTTTTGAATAATTACAAAAGAATAGAAGAAGATTATGGTAATTTTGCTACTCTACCACAATAGTGCCTCTTCATGTGTCACGTTTCAATATTTTGTTTATTGGTAAACTTTGTACTATATATGGTTTTGTATGTTTAGGGGTGAAGCTTGTCCTTGTCTAGTTAGAGACTTAGGTTTGTTTTAAAAAAATTAGATAGATTAAAGTTGAAGAACAACATTAGGAGATTAGCAGCAATCTCCTTAGTCTCCTACAATAAAACAACAACATACTACACAATACAAACAAACCAATTGGTGCTTATCCAAGGCAAGTCAATTGTAAAAGAAGTAAGACCCCTTGCATCTACACATTGAAGATGATAGTGTATCCAAATTTAGGCTATAACGATAAAGAAGGGATATATCCAAACAAGGAAAATTAGGTTTATAGTAAGCAAGGGGTGTTATTTTTTTCGTCACCTCAAATGATAGACGAGATAGCATCTTGCTTAAATCCAAGTTTACCTGGGTGAATATGAGATTGAGTCGAGATATCTCTAAATATTCTTTTGCACTAATATAATGTGGTTGGAAAAATTTTAACCTCAAGACCCTTCAATAATGGTGCGACTAGGAAGTGTTTTTAGGAGGTTGTTGAATTTAGGTAAGAGGTTCAAAGCTAGGAAAATAAAAACGGTGAGGGCATTTTCACCAATAGAAAACAATATGTAATTTCTGAAAAGTTGATCATTAATTCCTATAAAGCAAGATATGATCCTAAGGTTTTAACAAGTGGGGAGTTCCATATTAAAGATAAGTTGTTGCTCGAGACATGGAATGAAGAGGTTGATGGAGAACAAAGGAACTTGTGATTATTCTAAGTAAACTTAACCATTTCTCAATATAGAAATTTTTAGAAAACGAGGTGAAGTTGTAGTAGGCAGTAGAAAAAGAAAGGCTCAAAATAGAGTTTCATTATTGATGGAATTATCAAACTTGAGAGATTATGGGATAAACAACTTAATTGATCTTTTTATTATAACTAAGACTGCTTCTAGCAAAATAAAGATTTTAGCTATTTTTTGGAAGAGATATTTTTCAAAGTCGAGCATTCATAATGATATAATTTTATTGGGTGGTTTGGCTTGATACTTTACAAGTTTTTTATAAAATATTTAAAGAGTGATGAGTTTAGATGATTGATAGGAGGAATCTCTAATCTAAGAATAATGGTATAAGTTAAATATTTTTCAAAGTCAAGCATTCATAATGATATAATTTTATTGGGTGGTTTGGCTTGATACTTTTCAAGCTTTTTATTGTAGATTTAAAGAGTGATGAGTTTAGATGTTTGATAGGACGAATCACTAATCTAAGGGAAATTTTAATGATATTTTAGTTCCTAAGTAAAATTAAAAAAAGTTTAAAAGTATTCCAAAGTGTAACTGACTATTATAGTTTGATTAATATAAGTTTATCAGGCTACCCTTTTAATTACAGTAACAAATGTGATGGTAAGGATGATTAGGTAATGATGAAATTACATAAATTTTTCTACTCTTTGAATCTCTTAATTATAACTCCAAAGTTATACAAGTAGAGGTTGTGGCAAACAACCATCTACTGTTGAACCTCAAATGGATAAGGAAAAATATTTATTTTTATTAATGGGTTCTGATTGGAAGTCATGTGATTTTATTTCAAGTGATTTGTACAAGTAGAATGTTGTTATAAAGGTGTTATAAAAAAATTAAAAAAATTGAAGGAAAGATCTTATGGGTGGAATAAAAATGCTTCTGTACATATGTAGATAGAAATAAGTCACAAACTAAGTAAAATTAAAAGTTTAAAAATACAGGAGAGGAACCATAACATAGCACCTGAAAATTTAAAGGCTTGAGGGAGAGGTAAATATTTTATTTGACTAGGACTTTATGTAATATCCTAGTTCTATTATTGCATTGTGTAATATGTTGTATATGCATTTTATAGAGATGCTTTATTTATTGTATACTAGAGTAACTTAAGCGTCTAAATGTATTATTGAGATTATGAATGAGATCATGGATAGACCAGAGATAGTTTTGGACTTGAAAAAAAAATTTCGAAAAATTTCCAAAAACTCTAAAAAGCTATGGAATGAGTCTGAATAAGCTTTAGAAGCCCCAAAATGTGCTTTAGAGATTTAGGTGACACTTTTGAATGAAATCCAGATGATTTTAGTGACATTTAGTGATTTTCAAACTCAATATGAAAGTTCTTCCAAGCAACCAAAAAAGTTACCAAACAATTTTGAAATAGAATGAAAAGGTTTGAAATTAGGATTAGAGTTTATAGGAACTGAAACATCAAAACGGAGGTTGTTTGAATAGAATTCAAGTAATCCAAAATTATTGGACTAAAATGCACTTTTAGAAAATACTAGGTATTGAGGACTTTAAACTCATTTGAAACTTTTTTAAAGCATCCAATCAATAAGTATTGACCCTAATTTGAGTATTTTATGGCCAATTTGAGGATAAGAAAGTTACGGAATATTTTCGAAATTTAATTCGATTAGTTGGTGAATTAAATGCATAAAAGGGCAATATGGTCTTTTGTATTCATTAAAGGGCAATTTGATATTTTGATAAGAAGTTAGTGGATTGATGAGTCATTAGAAAAGAACCAATTAAATGGTGTCAAGTGGCATGGGTAAAATTGTAAATATGAGACATTTTAGTAAAGTTGTAATTATAAGAAGTTATTAAGGATAAAGGTGTAATTATAATGAAAATGATGGGCAAACTTGTAATTAAGCAAAATGTTCATCTTCTTTTAAAGTGGGTGGCTGGACATTGATAGAAAAACATAGTGAAAGTGAGGGACCAAAAAATAAAAGAGAAAGAAGAGAAGCAAGGGTGACTCATAGCCAAGAAGAAGGAGAAAAAGGAAGCTGCCATTTTGATGGGTCCCAGAGCATGATTTAAAAAGAGCTTCATCAAAATTGAGTGTTCTTAAATTGTCCAAAAGATTGAAAGAAAGTGGTAAGTTTTCCTAACCTAAATTTCTAATTTTGGGGGGTTTTGCATGGAATGGATTCGTGTAAGATCAATGGTAATTTTGACTTTCCATGGGGTAGATAATAAGTTTGGAAGTATTTATTGGTTGAAAACAAAAAAATCAATCAAGACATTAAGCTTGAGAGAATCTGCCATGGTTAGGGTTTTAGGTGTAATATGATCCAAAAGTCAATTTTGGTTGAATATGATAAGAGAGATAGCCACATTTAGTGAACTTTTGCCATGGGTTCTCAATTCACTTGAACCAGTCCCAGTGTTTTGACCATAACTTGACCTACAAACCTCTAAATTGGGTTATTCAAAAAATCGCAAGTGAACAGGTCGTGACTTGTAGTTAAAAAGAGCAGCGGATATCTATCCCACAGGATTTGATGTTCAAACATCACTTAATTTAGACAAGACTTTGTTTAAGAAATGAATTTGTTTAATGCAAATAATCTAAAAAATTAAATTAAAATTAAAAGACTAAAACAAAGCAATTAACTATATCAAAATGTAGAAAAATCGAAATTCAAGAATCTAATTACTAAAGATTACTTTTTTCCCTATTTTGTCTCCCTCCTATTTTATTAATTGAATTATGTCTCACCCTAAATTTTCGAATATATTAACTACCCTCTCTTAAGATGTAGTTAATTGTCCTTAATCAAATTTAAGGAAATCAATTGTACAATCTCTAAGCCTACCTAATAACTCTACCGATTCAACTAGCTATTAAATTATCCTATGGGTGAGCAATTAAATTCATCGAGATATCTCTTTTAACTAATCAATTAACATAATGATTGTATATTTATAGGCTACCAACTCTTGTTGTACAATCCTACACAATTAATATAACTTACTCTCTCGATTTATTTCAAGATAACAAATAAAATCACCAATCATTAAAGAAAACTTCATTCAATTTAATGAAATAGGAGTTCTAACAAAATAGTTCAAAAGTAATCCCTAAAACTAAATCAGCCACTCATGGCCTCTATAACATCATCAACATTCTAATAAACCATTTTACAAAGAATAGAAGAAAGAAAAACCCAGAAAATTGGATAAAAGGAACTTCTTCTCATGTTTGCCAAAATCTGAAATTTTGGATGTTGATGTGTTGTTTTCCTCAATCTTGATGATAATCCTTGACTTCAATCCTTCCTCAAGGTTCCAAACATGTGTTCTTTCCTCAAGGACGGTGTTTCAACATAAGGGTTCTTCTCTCTAGAAGATGGAGGCCTAATTATCCTTTTATAGTCCAAAAAACCTAAATTTGATGTCCTTCAGATTGTAATTGTCAATTCTCACGATCATGGGAATTGGCAACAGATGGACTCTTCTTTTCTTTTCCTCTTTAATCTCTAGCTTAATCTCCAAGTTGCTCCATCTTCCTTCCTACATAAAAATAGTCAATTCGTTCCCTAAATTAACATCAAACATAAAAGAACAACAATGGAAATCAAACAAAATGAAAACATACAAAATAAATCCTAAACTATAACAATAATCAACAATTATGTAAGAAAACACATGTCAACTATCTAGAAAAATATATACTAATGCACAGCTATCAGTATACTTCTTAAAGTGGCAATTAAGGCTCGTCCTGCATATTTATATGTCTATATATTGGATCCTAATGAAAGATTGTTCGGAGTTTAATAGGAAAATGTGGTCATTCAAATAATTAAAAGAAAAATTCATTGATAGAAATGGATCAAATTATGTGATGGCAAGAAACCCAGGACATGGCCTTTCAAGATGTTGAAAAATCTAACTGGGCACTTCTAGCATCACATGTTTGGCGTATCCTTTTAAAATTTCTTTATTTTATGAATATTATTTATTTGAAACTAAAAAAATGAGAAGTAACTCCATCTATTGAAATAGTATTTATAGTGTCACATAGTCTAGAATGATGCATTTGGAAGATATGTAATGGTAGGACAATATATATCTAACACGATCAATGAAATCAAGTTTAAAAAAAAAAGAATTTTGTAGTTCACCGTGATGTACCAATGTGTGACCTTATGGACATAATTTGAGTTAGTGGAGAATGGACTTAATTTAAACAATATTTAATCACCTAATGTTCAAACACTTTGTATGTTTGTGGCTTGTGGAGATGAGGTGAAGGACCAAATCACATGAAACCTAACGTGTAACGACAACTTTTAGGTTTGTTTTCCTTATCATTTTATTAAATATTTCTCACAGGATTATAAAAAATAAGATTCTACATCTTGAGGGTAAAATTATTTGTCATCTTCCTAGTCACTCACTTCTAACTTGAAGTATTGAGGCATTGTAAATCAGTTGTGTCATGTTTTTTTCCCAACGAACAGGAGCAGGATGATGTCCACAATTTGTCAATGAAGAGGGTCGTGATCCACTATGTTTTTATCATTAGCAACTTCTTAATGGGATTCAGTTGGGCCCGCGACCCCTTGTTGACCTCTTTTCTTCTGGCGCAATACAGACTCTTTCAGGGACACAGTCTAAACCAATTGTTAGGCACCTAAGAATTTTAGGGTTCGATTTAATTTAATTTTTTAAACCATTTTGGACATTCAACTTTTCGAGATTCGCGCAACACAATAAGTTAAAGGATTGAATCCCATGCCAAAGTGAGCCCAGTATCTGGTCAAAATCATGCCTAGCGGTAAACATCAAGAACATGTGAGAGAATAACCAAGTAGGAAAGTAGTCAATTACGTTGTTGACCCAAACAAAAGGAAAAGTGGTGGCAACTAGAAATATATATCTTGATAGCAATAGAGCGAATAGTTAATTATTATAGGATTACTGGCATAACGCGAACATATGATTCTTAACCTTAATTACCAATTAGTCAAGATAGTTAGGCGAGGAATGGAAGGTGAACATTTAGTTTCAAGGCCAAGTTTAACTAATGCCAGTCCTGTCACCGAATGATTGTTTAGGAGTCTTCTGTCTGTGTTTTTGGTTAGAAAGGGTATTCTTTGCCGACCAAT
>JANIIA010000002.1:40971244-40992093 GCA_027478495.1 Erythroxylum alaternifolium | reverse complement strand
GTTCTAATTTCTCTGATTTACCACACTTGGACCCGTTTCTCTGGTCCGACCCGTTCTATGGAAACGGGATGTTACAAAAGATGGTGACTGTGCACACCTTTGTTGTTATTACATTAGTTAATAATTGGGAATTGCATCAGATGGACATCCACAATGAATTTTTACATGGTGATCTTGCAACTGAAGTATATATGAAGTTCTCTAGCTCTAGGTAAAGTTTTTCGACGTCAGAAATCATTGTATAGATTGAAACAAGCTCCCAGATGTTAGTTTGCTAAGTTAGTTGGTGCTTTTCAGCAGTATGGATTCTAACAATCACACACTGACTATTCTCTCTTTATATTGCACCGTGGTAATTTGTGACTGAAAGTGTTGGCCTATATTGATGATCTCGTTGTTTTGGGAAATGATGTTGTGACAATTTAGACTTTCAAAACTTATTTAAGTACATGTTTCCATATGAAAGATCTTGGATCTCTAAAATATTTTTCTGGGGATTGAGGTGGCCCGAAGCCCTACCAGCATCTTCTTGTGCCAACACAAATATACGTTAGACATCATTTCTGAAGTCGGTTTGTTAGGAACCAAGCATGTTGAGTTTCTGTTAAACCAGAATCATCACCTTCCCTTAGCAAACGGGAAGCCACTTAAAGATCCAGAAAGTTATCGCCGGTTGGTAGGGTGTTTGATTTATCTTAATGTGATGAAATCTAATCACTCCTACGGTGTGCACATGTTTGCACATTTTATGCAAAGGTCAACACATGAGCATTAGGATGTTGCACTTCATGTCATGCATTTTTTGAAAGGAAATCTTAGTCAAGAAATTCTATTGCCTATTGATTGTGATTTGCAGCTATATGCCTAGCGTGATTCAGATTGGGCAAGTTGTCCCTTAACTCGGCATTCTCTTTCTGGTTAGTTTATTTTGATTGGTAATTCTCCTATCTCCTAGAAAATTAAGAAGCAGCATATAGTATCTCGTTCTTCCCCTGAGGCAGAATATCTCTCTATGGACACTATGACCTTAGAGCTGAAATGATTGAAAGAACTGTTATAGTGTCTTGGTATTGCGCATCCTCGACTTATGAAACTTTATTGTGATAGTCAAGCTATGTTACACATTGCAGTTAACCCTATTGTTCATGAGTGCACAAAGCACATTGAAGTGGACTGTTTTTTGTCGCACGATGAACTTTTGTAAGGAAACATCACTACCATATATCTACCCACTCATGTTCAACTAACTGATATTTTCACCAAAGCCTTGGGCAAGAAACAATTTGACTCTTTTCTTCACAAGTTAGGCATTCGAAATCCTCATGCTCTAACTTGACGGGGTATTAGCGTATATTGTGTATATTGTGTTTTTGGAAAATATTGTAATGAGTTGTACCAAGTTGTATTTAGATAGCTATCTTTTAAGAGTAGCGTAAAGAAAGACATAATTAAGGAGAAGGCTAGGGTTATAATCCAAAAAAACTTGTATATATTTTTTGTTTTTTAGCATGAATAAAAAGAGATCTTTCCCTTAGTGACATAATTCCTCGATGATTTTGACTTTCCAAATTCATCTTAAACTCATGGACATCCATGCACATTTAAAATGGACATGTAAATCACCTCTTTACTTTATAGTGTTAACGAAAACCTCACACTCTAAAATGGGATACATCAATGACTCTTATTCATGTCTTACATAATCAACATCACTAGGTTACAAATTATAAACTACATATTATGAAATGTTATTTATAACCAAGAACTAGAATTTATGATCTACAAATTAACCCTAATTAAAATTGTCAAAGTCTCAAAATTAGTGATTTAATATATATAAACTTAAGATTATTCATGAAAATAAATTAAAAATTTTTAATGATATTTCTAATTGCTTTAAATATTCTTTTTCTTTACCAAAAATGATATTACATATTCAAAAATGAAATCTACATGTGCAAGATAAAGATTATATAACTTTTGAGGAAATGATTGAGCCAAAAACTAGCTATATCTTGAGTTTTGTTGTTTATCAAGCTAAATTTTCATTCACTCATCTTATTCTTTTTTTAGTAAAAATCTCCTTAAAATTGTTACTAATGTTTATTATAGTAATAACTAAATTAAAATAGTTGAAAATAACAAGATAAAAGCAGCAAAGTAAGTAATGGATTAAAGTACAAAAGTCCAAATTAAAGTACTAAGTGATGACTGCAAACCACTTGAAATAATAATCAAATAAAAAAATAAGATACTAAAAATTAAAGCATTAAATGTAAATGTTAGTAGGAATAACAATGAGTCGGGTTAGGCTTAGAGTGTGACTCATGCTTAGACTGAAACTTGATCGAGGTTAGTTCATATTGCTTGAGATTGAACTTGATCGGATTTTAGATGGTCAAAATTTTGTTTGAAACTCGAACTTGCCTAAGTTCAATCCAATGTAGCCTAGAGGTTTAATTTAATGCTTCACCTTTACCGCTTCATGCATCCTCTTTGACTAAAGATTTAGTAAAAGCAGCAACAATACCATTAAATGGTTATTGGTATCCAAACAGACAACTTTATCGTAACAATCCCCTTTCTATTTCAAAGGTTAAAAAATGGTCACCAGTACCATAACAGCAACATTGTTAATACTAACTTCCATTACAAATAACATAATAGAGAAAATAAAAAAACAAAGAAATAGAGAAGAGAAGAAAGATGATGAAAGCAAAAGAGGCGTTTAAATTCATAGAGATAGATAAGAGAGAAGTTAGAGAAAAGAAGAACTCAATAAGCAAAAAATAAAACTAGGATTTACTTTTAATATATTCACTCAGGATTTAGAGTAAGTAAGACTATAGACCTTGAATTCAAGCCCGACTTGAAACATAGAAATTATATAAAAAAGTTTAAACCTAATCTAAAATTCAATTAACTTCTATTAAGCTTGTTAAATTTGGGTCAAGTTGAGCTAAGACAAAACTTATTTATCATTCTTAAATATTAGTGTTAGTGAATAAATAAATATAATATAATTTGACTAATGAAAACGTTAGTTCACTATAAATTATAGTACTCATAACAGTAAAATAGAAAGAATTTAAGAAATAGCTCATTTTTAATTTTTAAACAATATTTTATAAAGGTTTTGTAGTAATAAAATATAAAAGCAAAAGTTTTTCAAAAAAAAAAGAAAGATTCAAATTATAGGAATTTTGTAAATTTTTATAAGAGGGATAAGAAAATAATAGATAGTGGAAGTTCAAAAAAATAGGGTTTTGGAGGAGAGTTAAGAACTTAAAGAGAATTCCAATATTCACTATTAAGATTTCATCTTTAATGATATCATCTTTAACCATATCTCTCAATGAGAGCAAACAGTTGAGGAAATGAGAATGGG
The DNA here is from genome assembly GCA_027478495.1 of Erythroxylum alaternifolium. Lineage (NCBI taxonomy): Eukaryota > Viridiplantae > Streptophyta > Magnoliopsida > Malpighiales > Erythroxylaceae > Erythroxylum > Erythroxylum alaternifolium. The sequence goes on along the minus strand of JANIIA010000002.1, from coordinate 40,988,705 downwards.
AGAAGCTTTTTTGCAACTGCCAAATTAATATGGATTAATGCATTCTTAGGTAGTCTCGATTAAAAAGAGATTTCAATTGATTTAGTCTAAGGATAGGGGTTGTGTTATTAAGAGAAAGATTAATTGCAAATTAGAAATTCTTACTATTATAAGAAACTAGAGTTTTTCATTAAATTAGAGTGAAGTTAAACATAGTAAAGTCCTAAGGATTATCTTACCTAAATCTAACTTATTTCATATATTGCTCTCTACTTGATTATTACTTTGTTTTAGCGTTTAGATAGACCACCCCACTTACACCAAGATGTGCCTGTACGTATATAAAACATTTGAGCACATGCCCGATGGAAGCAATGTGCTAGAGTAGTCTCATTCACTTGTATATCATGGCATCATAATTAAAAACACAAATAACCCAATATCTAAAACTCAATTCCTCATTTCATTTCATAAAACATAATTTACATTGTAATATTACACTACATGATCCATATATATATATATATATGCAACATCAAAAACTATAAGAGTCTACTGCTTTTTTACACATTCTACATGAAAGAGGAATTATACAAAAATTCTATCTAGGTCCTTCAGTCTCAGCTGACCGTCCTTTGAGCCATTTCTTAAGTCCCAAAAATGTAATACTAGACTTCTTTTAGAACATCTTAGTAACTAAGTCTCCTCTCTCGTACCTGAAAAAAATCACGTTACAATTTTGATGAGTTCTGCAAACTCAGTAAGCAAGCCATCATCGATGTGCTCACTCATATCACATAACACAGATGTTCATAGACAATTTATATAATCATATAATACACTTCACTTCACTAATCATCATGTTGAATCAAATACCATTTATATTCACTTAATTCACATTTCACATTCAGAACAGTTCAAACAACTCATTTTGATCATCTAAAATGTACATATCAAATGTATATGCAATGCACAGGTGACTCAAGTTTAATTATTACGTTGTTGTGACCGAGTTCCTTTTTAACTTTCTTGTATCCATTGTGGATATCGGGCTCATTGATAACCGTCCCATATCCGTTAGGGATACTGGGCTCATTTTATATAGTGAGCCTGAGGCTCTTACCACATTTTCTGAGCTTTAAGCTCTTTTTCGCTGGCAACTCCGGTCACAACTGCCTGTATCTGATTATGCATATCATGTATGAAATGCATCAAATCACATATATTCAATCAATCACTTTTATTCATTTACATATTCACTTTCACATTTTCATCGGACCTAAGTCTGGCATTCAACAATTATATTGAGTACACTTATTTATGTCATATTCACATACAATGAGCACTTCCAATGTAATTCTCATGCATCAAACACCTCGGACTATCCATGTCCGGAATTAACACATTCACATCAATAATAATTCAATAATTGACATTTAAGTAAAGATAGACAATCTTAGTGAGAACATCTAGGTTACGAACAGTATGCTCCAAATAGCTATTGCCTCGATTTCCTGGAAATGTCTAGACACGGTTGCTCTATTTGCATTTTTATTTCGTGTAACACATACACATTTATATATTACTAATTTACACAATCACATTAATACTTAATTATAAATATATGTATGTGTTATGTATAATGCATGCTCAATTTGACTATTCCAGGTATATTTCTTTTATTCATATCTTATGATCATTTAAAGACATCATTCAATTATTCATTTATACCTAATACACCTTACTCACTTTAATCACCTAATCCATCATCAACTAGGTCCATTCTTGGCCTCATTCAAGCCTAATTACATCATAAGAAAGTGTCTTAACATTGATTGTTTCAAACATCACTTAAAAGATAACTTTTCACTCTTTATGTCTGCCCATGATCATGGTGGTTCTTTCCATGATCGTGATAGAAGCTCATGGAACTGGCCACAATCGTGGAGATTTTGCCACGATTGTGACAGAACCAATATTTTGTCAGGCCACGATCGTAGGGACTATGCCACAATCGTGCCCCGCATTTTCTTCCTTATTTCTTCCACGAATTTAACATACATACTAACATCATTTACACTCTAATTTTTCAATATTCACATGCAATTATACAACTTCATTTCATACAAATCTAGCTACCATTTTGATTGCATTTAACTCACAAAACTTTACTCAGTTGACTCTTTATCAATTACATAATCCTATCATACATGTACTTCAAAATTTTCCATGTTTTGTCTCTTTCATAATATATCAATAAATCATTACCATAGTTCATCATTTAGACTACATAACCTCATCATCTTTACCTCAATTTCCAATTCAAAATATCCACAAAATAAGTCATACAAGATTATTAATCATAACCATAAAAATAGGACATTTATGTCCATATATTCGTCAATGTTTCAACACACATTCAACTCCATTGTCACCTTCATTTTATCTCTAAATTATCTTCCTTGTTCTTCTCATTTCAAAAACTACATTTTCCTCTTCTTTAACTTCAAAACTTAATCTAATTCCTCATATAATAACCTATAATCCATGGTTTTCATACTCTAAAAAACATAACACAATCACAAGTTTATTCCTTAATTCGCTACATTCATCATCAACACAAAACTAGGAAATAAATATTTCTCTTCATTTATCAACTTTTGACACCATTATAACACCATTTTCATATACTGTCCATCTCAAAAACATCTTTAACGTAACTTATAATTTATTGTTCATCATACTCGCAAAAATAAACCATGAATATATTCATTTATTCATCCATGATTTAGCATAAAATCAACTCCATTTACACTTTAATCCTTCTCCAAATGATCATTATAAACACTTTCATTTAACCAACCCAAGAATACCATTAATACCTTAAAAATAAAACTTATTTTTCACCCGCGTTACATCCAATTTTTAACACCATGATCATGATTATTCAATCCTGAAATATTCACCATATTTGTCTCATTTACAGTAACCCATAAAGATTAATGTATAACTTACTTGATTTACTCAAAGTTTCTTCAAAATCTCTAAGAAATCCTAGCTTTCCAGACATACATGTTCATTAACTTTTCAAGAAGAAACATCAGGTTTTCTTGGTAACTAGATGAAGACATAATATGGTCTTAAAGAAACAAGGTGAAAGAGCTGGGTAAGATCAACTTGATGAGGGTTGGTGAGAAAATTTGTGAAAAATAAGAAACGAAGAAGATGAAAGCAAGAGTGAAAAACAAATTAAAGAAGTCTTGTAACTAAATGTAATGAGAGTGAGGTGTGTGGCAAATGGCATGACACTTTTCACTTGCCACATGTCCTTCTCTCATGGTTTCTAATGGGTCTTTTTTTAACAGCTAGTCCATTTGTCTCTAATTTCTAATCCATTTGTCACATAATTTTCTATGACACTTGACAATAAATCCTAACATCACTTATCAATAATTTCTACTACCATTTTACACTTATTTTTATTACCATTTATTAATTGTCTTGCCACTTGATATTTTTTCTAGTCCAAAAATACCCAAAATCTCATAAATTTGTTAAATTTCACCAAAAAATTCTAAATTAATAATTATACTCACCAAATCAATTTTCAAGACAAAATATTCAATATTCACATCATACTCATTTAAAAATCAATTATAACTGGAAAAGTCAATTGAGTGCATGAACAGTCATTATAATGTGTGCAAAAAAATCAAATTCACATATGTGTATGCTAATATTATGCATGAGCATAAAATGCATTTCTTAATTTCTCAATAATATCTCTTATGTACAGTGTTCTAAGGTTCTAACCCTTAGCTTAGAAAAACAGGATACTACATTAGAATTGGTTATATATTTCCCTTTTTACCTAACTATATTACATAGTTTAGATAATTAAGTTTGTGAACAATTAATAATTAACAAATAGTCCTTGTATGAATTGACCCTTACTTACTAGTGTTAACTATATATACATTGTGTACTTCCAGTATAAAATCCACAAACTAGTAGGCCCTCTAAGTTTAAGCTCAACCTAAATGTTAAATTTTACGAACTAAAGCATCTATTTAGTTCACATGGCATATAGTTAGACATATTAGACTCACCTAAAACTAACATGGCATGATAATGTAAAATAAAATTTAATACTTTTTACCTGATGTTATAACTAAAAATAAAATTATATGTAATAATAACTTTAAAAATATTTTAAAAACCATAATTCTCTGTTACTCTTGTAATTTTGATTTTCTCTCAATCTTCCATCTTCATTCTCTAATCATTGCCAATTCCTTCTTTCCTTCTACTTGTTATGCTAAGGTTTTTTTAATTTTAAGTAGTTTATCATAGTTAAGGACTTAGACCTATTAAAAAAATTTGAGATTTGGAGATTCACTATCAAGATTGATGAGAGGAAACTTAAAAAGGATTTGAGATCAAAGAATCAAAAGGTCCCTTTTAGAGAGAAGAAGAAAAAACTTGAATCATCAAATAATAATGATGATGTTGATGATAATGATAGATGATAAAATAGGGAAGAGCTTTCATCGAGTAAAAGATGAAAAGAAAGAGTTAATAATAGAGAAGGAGGAGGAAGGTTAAGAGCAAATGGGATTAAAAAAAGTAGAAATGATAATCTTTTGGATTTAATTTCTTATTATTAAGATACATGTTATGTATCTTATTATTAAGTTTGACATTATTTGATAATTGTATTGGTTTCAAATTCTAATCAAGATGGGATAGAATAGTCCTTAGATTTGGTTGGATGATTGTAGCTGGAATGTGGCTTAAGAATTGTCATTTTTGTGTGAATTAACAACCATTCTTACTTGACTTAGAGGCTGAAATCTTAAAGTTATCTTGGATAATATTTGGTAACTGATCGTATGTAGACATAACTCTATCTAGTGAAGACTTCTTAGTGAATCATGCAACCTAGGGTTGTATCGTTGGTGATGTAATTTCTGGTGTATTATAAACCAAGGTTGAACTGCGTAAGTTGCATCTCTTTTGTGCGTTGAGTAGGCATTGTTGTTGCTAAGATTTTTTCTCTTATTTCGTATGATATTTGGCAGGTGATTTGTACAAACATGTTGTATTCTAGCTGATATCTTAGTAGTTCTTTGACTCGGTATTCTTATATTATTCAATGGCAAATTGAGGGTGTTCCTTGGGAGTTTTGCAACTGGTTCATTGTTTAATTTATATATTCCTTTTGTGCTACTATTTCTCACCTATTACATGGTTTTTGGTGAACTAAATTGATGTTGATTGTGTGGTTGCTCAATATGGAAACGATGTCCAAAAAATCCAAAAGTTGAATACAATAGAAATATTGACAAACAACTTTCAGATCTATCTTTGAAAGAGCTGAAATCATCAGAAAGATGTTCCTTTTCATCTCATGTGTATTCGTTTTCATTCTTTGTTGTCTTATTCACTTGAGTTGTTTGTTTATTATCTCTATTGTTAAAAATTGTTAAGAAAAATTATCTGTTGAGGTTAACACGAGTCAGACATGTTATTTGGTGTAAAATTGTTTCACGGGTTACGAGGATGAGGGATAGTGTCAAGAGTTGAATGGTGTCGGTTCAGTAAAGCTTTGTAAAAAACTATTCTCATTAGTGAAAGTATTAAGCTGGGTGAGGCCCCACAGACATAGGCAAGATATGCCGAACTGTGTTAACAAATTTCTGGTGTTGATTTGTTTACTTTGCATTTAATTTTTCTTTTTTTATTTATGATAGAATCAACTACAGCCGAATCAGAATTTTTGCAAAACTACTATACCCTTTTGAAAATTTTTATTAGTTTATGTCCTTGTAGCCAATCAATTTGATGCAAATTAATGTATGACATTATTTTGAATTAATGAAAAGGCTTTATTTATCTTTATGTATTAATTTAACTAATATTTTATGTTTTAATACTAAAGTTAAAATCCTTGAAATAATTAATGTTTAATTGAAATTATGATGAGATCATAATTATGATGTTAAAATGGTAAAACTAGCACACGTTATGTTTCTTTCTTATGAAGAAAGTAATTGATCTCATAAATTAAAGTATAGAAATACTTAAATTAATGTGTGGGTGATTATTAGTGAATAAGTCACTGAACTGACCCGATTATGAGAATTTCGGATGGAATATTACTTATGTGTCTATAGATGATCTCATAATGATGGTTATATAATTAATACTCAGACTTGAGATTACCAAGGTATCTCATGTGAGAATTACTGTGTTTTGATGCTACTTATGAATCATCCTAGGATAATTCAGTTGGTAGTAATTGGATACGGTATGAACCAATGTTTTAAAAACTAGACTAAACATCAAATCAATCAATGGAAAGGTTTACGATTTAGAGGTCCAACCGGTAATGAACTGTTATAAAACTAGTATAAGAAGTAAAACTTATAAGAATAAGTAAAAATAAAATATTTCATTGAAATAAAAATACACCAATGTCTACTATTATATAATGAACTAATAATAAATAAATATAAATCTAATATAAAACTTAAAATAACAACAAAAATCAAATTTGTATTTCTGAAAGAGGTTACGTCTCATCATCGTCAAAAGTTCCAAATTCTCCAACACTATTTAAAGATTTGTAAACTACGCTTTCATCTAAAGTATTTGCATCAACTTCTTCTACTGTATTAAAATAAATTACAAATTAGTAATGTATGAAATTATCCTCAATTGTAAACTTGTGATACAGTATAATTTTAACTTAAATATGATCAAAATAAGATATGAACTATCCATCAGTAGATGCTCTTAATTCATTCGTAGTGACAAATGCATTTTCTTCATAAATCATCTTTTCAAGTTCATTATAATCAAGATTAGGTGATGGTTCTTCTTCTTTGATCCAAAAATCAGTATGTTTAATACAATAAATATCAACTAGATCATATGTTCTCTTCTTAGTAAGCGCTCTGAACACATAATAGAGAAATTATAAAGTCAATAATAAAAATAAAACTATTGTAATAAAAACAAAACTATAAAATACATGTTCTTCATTCTGAGATTATAAGTAACGTAAACAAGGTCATTAAGTTTTTGATGTTCCAAACGATTTCGTTTTTTTGTATGAATTTGTTCAAAAACACTTCAATTACGTTCACAACTTGATGCAGAAGTTGTTTGAGTGAGTAACCTAATAGCGAGTTTTCTCAATGTTGGAGCACTATTACTGAATAATCTCCACCACTTATCTATATTTTAAATTAATAGTTATGATAAAATATGTATTATTAATAATTAAATAATGAATTAAAAGTATAAAACATTAAAACTTACATGGCTATATTTTTTTCATCATAAACTCTTTGCTGATGATCTAGCAAAACTCTTTAAACTTTCAAGATATAATTTAATTTCATTTATCACTTGCAATTGCTCTTCAATAGAGAAAATATCTTTGCATTTAATCACATCAAACAAAATGCCTATAATATTATACATGCTTCTACACTATATAGTCGATAAGGATTGAGAAAATAAGCTGCTTTTATTAAGCCCATGCTCTTTTACATCTTAAAACAACATTCTTATCAACCATAAAACTTTTTAGGCTGGGTTAAGAACCAGGAGTAGTTCTTGTAGAAAAATAAGAATCTATGTTAATAGTGGCTTTTCTTTTTCCTTTATCTAATGCTGATGGTGTTTCATCATCTCCCAAAGATATATCATGAGCCTCTTTATTTTCCTTTTTCCTTTTTACTTGTTGCTGCAAATATTTTCTAATGATTTCACGCACATCAAGTGGTGCTTTTTTGCAGGAAGAAATATTAATCTTAACACCCGCAAGATGTTCATTCATTCTAAAAATTCCTCCCCCTTTAAATATTCTACCGTAAGATATATTATATTGGACATTCCCATCAGATGCTTAAGAGGAAGAAAAATAATTCCATGCTGGATCGGACTTACCATGAGTAGAGGATGATTCCATATTTTCCATTATGATTTAACCTAAAACGTATTAAAAAAAATAGGTATACTATCGTCAGGGCAGAAGTATACAACTTAAATAATTCTCATTTATCAATTGTAATAAAGAAGACCAACAGTAACAGAATGGATTAAAAAAGACCAACATATGTTACTTATTGAACTTTGCTCCGTAGATTTACTACATAATTGGGTTGATACTGTATATTTTTTGTAATTCTAATACTTGAAATTGTAATTTTGATCAAATTCTAAAATTATAAAATCCAAACTCAACCTTAGGAACCATTATGATGGATTATCAGTTTACACTATTATAAATCTAATATGTAATTGGTTACAGTTACTGTCACTTCTTCCTCTTACGTATTTATATAAGATAAATTCAATATTGTGCCAAAAAGGTGACTATATGTAGATTGCAAGTTACATTACCTAATTTGTGTCATCACTCAGATTTATTCTAGGTAAATATGTTTTGAGTAGACACCAACTATTAATTCCCTTGACTGACAAAAATAAACCCTAAGTTTGAGTTATTAGTTACACCAAAAACATGTAGCATACAAGATTTGAAGCATACTCTGACTCTTCAACTAAAGATTCAGTTGGTGTTCAATATTTATGTGGATTTAACAAGTGTTTTATAATTTTTTGAAGTAACAAAAATCCTGGAAGTAGGTTTTATAAATGCCTAATATACTTTTTTTCTCTCTTTAAACCATAAGGCTAATATAAGAAGTACTTGTTTGTAATATGATATTGAGAAACTATAGTATACTTGGTGATAGGGAAGCTGTGAATGAAATTGAATTGATTAGCAGCAAAAGATAGAGATGGAATTAAGATGTGAAAGAATGTAGAAATTGTATTCTGTACTTGTAATCCTTAATAAAATCATTTGGTGTGATTAAATGTCGTGGCTTCTAATTGACTTTTTGAATATTGCATTTGAAATTTTGCTATTTCAAAATTTTATGATAATACTATTTTTTGAGTGAATTAATAATAATACTAACAATTCTTGAGATAATCTTTCTTCAAATTCAACGTAGAATACATTATAAACAAGTATAGAGCTAATAAAACAAATAAGTGAAAGAACTGCTCATTATTATGCATCAACCTTTGTTCGCATCCTATTACATCAAGAGACAATTAATGATGTTTTTAAATAAAATCCACCTAATTGATTCAGAAAACAATAGAGAAGAAGTTAATAAGTAGTAAGTGAGAACAAAGCCTTACCTATGGCCTAATAGTTCATAATCCATAGCTACTATTCATTTATTAGACTTACTCCTACCACATTTGTCGAAGCAAAAGTTAACAATTCATATTATTAGTTTATATAATCTATTCCAAAGAACAAGAAAGAAGAAACTAACATTTTATAATCTGTTACCAAATTCAACTTAACTTAAACATGATTTTAGTAAAGCATAAAATTCTTCTACAATTTTTTTGATAAATTAAAATTCATTGAAAACAAATTTTTAGAGAAGGTTATTTATTGTAAAAATAGTTGTATTGTAGGCTACATATTTCGTTATTTCTTTTCAGAATATGTATATGAGTCCTAACCAATAGAATCCCAATCAATCACTACCACCACCTGATCTTCTATCCTATTCCCACCCAATGTGAACATATAATGAATAATGGATCAAATCCAAGAACAATAAGAAACAAGAATCAATTTGAAAAAAGAAAAAGCCAAGGTGAAACCATCACAAACCATACATATACATAGAAACCAACAACAGAATGGTGACCATATCAGAAACAAACCAATAGTTGAAACAAATCAACCATAATAGAAACAAACCAACATCTAAATGGTGACCATAACAGAAACAAAGCAAGAGTAGAAACACAGCAGAATGGTACTCATTTATAGAAAAGCTCTCACTGATTCAAGTCTTAGAGGAAAGCAGCAGAAATAGTGTTTTAGATCAATAAATTCAACACTTCTCAATAAATTCAATACTTCAACAGGTATATATAACACAACTATCAAAATCTAAAATGAAATAGAGTTCCAAGTGTTACAGAAAACTAATTAATCAAGAAGTACAAACAAGAATGAAAGCTCATGATTCAACAACCTTATCCTTATCTCCTTATCTACATAACAAATTGGAATTCATAAACCTCGAGTCTGCCAGATTTTGAAAATTGGAATTCATAACGTCTTCTGCTATTTACTCTCCTCCTTTTGCTCTGACTTCTTCCATTGAGGTGGTTAGATATAGGGAAGACAAAATAAGAAGGTGGTGAAGAGAAGGCGATGGAGAGGAGGAGAAGCTCTAGAAGATTTGATGAAATGAACAATAAAGCAACGTTTATTACGTATGTCTACATTTTTGTAAAGCCCAATTGAAATAGGTCGACAAAAAACTGGTCGGTTCACTGATAAACTGATCGGTTTTAATACATAAAGGTTATTAGGTGAAACCGAGCATAACCACTGGCCGGTTCAAACCTTTTTCGGTCAGACCGGTTGATCCAATCTAGTTTTTAAGACCTTGGTATGAACCATATGTAGATAGTTGAGTAAGTTAATATAGGATTTGACACTCTAAAGTAATTAAAGAGAATATTTAACTGTTCTTGATTAGTGAGGATTTATGGAATTCTCTAGCCAGAGTGAATTGACATTTGAAAAGGTACTTTAAAATTTCAATTATAATTTAATTACTAATTAGTAAGAACAAACATGATTGGATGATAAGAGTAGACATTGTATCCATACTCTATCCAGTTAGAATATTGAATGATGAAAGGATTAAATTATACATCATGGCCATGCATGGACAGGTTAAGTCAATCACTTTGACATTCTTGATATTTGGGTAATCATGATATGTTGCTAGATGTCAACCATGATTTATGATTATAAATTGTTTAATTAGAGAAGTAAATATAAATTAAAAATTTTTTAATTTATCTAATTCTAATTGAGAATTAGAATTGTAATTTATATTCATTGCCAATTTCTTAGGACCCTAATGGGTCACATATCAAAAAGCAATTTGTGAAAGAAAAATTAATTTAATTAAATTGGACTTAATTATAAAGTTTTAGAAACATTAGGGATCAAATATGAGATATTTAATTTTATTAAAATTAAATTAATTAGACTTAGATTTTAATTATAATTAAAGAAATTTAATTTTAATTAAAGACACTTATGATTTTTCTAGTTAAAAAGGGAAGAACATTTTTAGAAGCTAGCACTTTTGGTTTCTTCCTCTCAAATCAGTATTGAGAATTGCTCTATGGATACCATTAGAGGCTGGACATTTGAACAGCTCGTGATTGATTAATTGAAAATTTTTCAAAGATTTTTCAACAGAAAGACGAACAAGGGATGATTTCTAATTTGTTTTCATTTTATTCAAGTTTATTCAATTATCGGGATCTGCTTGGAATCTGTAAAAAAATTTGTTTTCTGTTGCATCCGTGATTTGATCTCGGTTAGATTCCATCAATAGTATCGGAGCCAACTTACTAGGAATAGTTGCTTGATTCTTGTTGATTTTGATAAAAATTAATTTGTTATGCTACTAGTTTTGTTTTTATCCAAAGCCATTTTGACTATTCTGAAAATGGCATATGTTTATTCTTAAATTTGTTTAAGCATGCGTGTATCTGGAAATTGTTTCCATGACTGATTTTATTTTTCTTCTGGAATATTGAAGAATGCTCACATATGATGTGTTCTATATATGCGTATATCATGGTTTCTAAAACGTATTTCTGGATTTCGTACTGCTTAGTTTTATACACAATTACATCAGGAATTTTCCTTTCTACGTTTTCTGTTTTTGGAATGCTCACGTATGGATTCTATAACAAATTGATTCATATCTGCTTGTTTTATTTCTGTCTATATGTGTTCCCTATTTCTACTACTATATTGGCCTTGTCTGTGTTTACTGGTTTTAAGGATTACACAAAGAAGTGATTTAAAAAAACACTTGAGAAATGTCTCACCAGAGGCATTTTGCTGCTAGTGATTGTGGATCGGTGATGCCACTGATTGGCGTCACCACTGTGCAAAAACGATGGTTGAAAACTCACCCATGAATAAGGTGGCGAAGAGGATGAGGTGAGCAACTCGATGATGACGATTCACCGACGTGGACAGTTGTGAAAGCCGATGGTTGTAGTCTAACTAAGGTGCTTTGTATGAGTGACGTGGAGCACAACCTGACGATTGGGTAAACGTGGAAACATAAGGGATTTTTGGTCAATTCTCTCAATCTTTGGAGGCAAAAATGGAGGACGGTTTTACTAATTTTTGAAATTTGTTTTCAAAAAGGAATTTTTACTAGGAAAAGTTTGAAATTTAATTTAATTTTTCAAGAGTTGAATTATTAAATTAAATTTATTATCAAATGAATAATTAAAATCAGCAAAAGTTTTAAATAATTTCTTTCATAATTAAATTATGTTTAAAATTATAAATATAATGAGATTATATTATTTTGATGAGATCAAAAAAATTTTGAAATTTTAAATCCCTCAATAAAATATTAAGTACACGTTAGGAACTTGATAGTTGCCTTCCATTATTTGAGAATAAAACCAGAATTCTATTTATTGTTTGGTTTGTTGAGTAAACTCAAGGTCACTTTAACCTGGATATGTTTTATCTTAAATTAATGGGTTCTACTTAACTAAATTTGTATGATTTGGGTGAGTAAACTTATGATCATATAGATTTAGAGGCAAGGTTAGGAATAATATATGTGATAAACTACCTAATTTAATTATAGTTGGTTTGTTAAGCAAACTCAAGATCAATTAATTTTAAATAGGATCCTAGCCCATTAAGAAATTATTTGATAATTTTTCGATACAATAATGAGGGCTATTATTTTGAATAAAATAGTGGGAGTAATCAAATAATTTTAAAGTCTTATTTTATTTGATTTATTATTTGATTTTTGGATCTAAACTAATATATGTTCATTTTATGTTTTTCGGTTATTGAACTTAAAGACGAGTACCAACCTGACATTGAGGAGCATCATGGATGCTAACAAGCTGACTGGACCTAACTTTTCAGACCAGTTACGAAAGTTAGGAATAGTTCTTAGACAAGAAAAGAAGTTATACGTTCTTGATACTCCTGTTTCATCAGAACCTTGTTTAGATGCAACTGATGAAGATTGGGAAAAATACCAACGTTATGTTGATGACGTTGAACAAGCTACATGTGTGATGTTAGCTTGCATATCTCCTTAACTTCATAAGTAGTATGAGAACTTGGATGAAACTATTATGATAGTACATCTTAAGGAGTTATTTAGTGCATAAAGTATGGTGGAGAGATATCAAATCTCCAAGGCATTGTTTTAAAGCAAGATGATAGAAGGATCTTCAGTCCACCTTCATGTGCTGATGATGATTAGGTATATTGAAAAATTAGCCCACTAGGTTTTGTCAAAGATCACAAGTTAAGCATTGATCCGAATGCTGCAATCTCTAAGTTCGAGTTTTTCATAGTTCATAGTGAACTTCAACATGAACCAGAAGGACATGACATTGCCTGAATTATTGAACATGCTTAAAACGGCAAAAGGGTGCCTTGGAACCCAGTTTTGTACTTGTTGTCGGTTCTTCTAAATGCAAAAAAAAAGGGCTTTAAGAAAAATAATAATAAGAAATAGAAGGCTTCTACTAATGTAGTAAAGGCTAAAGGAGGTGCCAAGAAGAAGGGCAATAACAAGGATATGTTTTCATTGTAGAGTCAACAAACATTGGAAGAGGAACTGCCCATCTAATTTTACCAGCCTGAAAGATAAGAAGCTTAAGGAAGCTGTCTCTTTAAGTATGTTTATGATTGAGATCAATCTTTCTACTTTTGTTCCATATTATTGGGTATTAGATACTAGTTGTGGTTCTCATATATGTAATAACATGCAGATGTTAACAAGGAGTAGATCATTGAAGAAAAGCAAAGTAGACCTGTGAGTTAGCAATAGAGCAAGAGTTGCTGCATTAGCTATAGGAAATTGTAGTTTAACGTTGCCTTCCGGCCTTGAATTAGAACTTGATAATTGTTATTATGTTCTTATTATTACAAGAATCATATTTTCTATTTTTTATTTAGATTTGAACAGATTTGTCTTTGTAATTAAGGATAACAGTTGTTCTTTTTATAAAGACAATGTTTATTATGGATCTGGATTATCTTGAAAGGACAATTCTTAATATAAATAATAAGAAAAAAATTAAGTAACCAAACTCCATCTTATTTATGGCATTGTAGGTTAGGTCATATCAATGAAACTAGAATCACAAAATTACATAAAGAAGGAAATTTAGATCCTTTTGATTATGAATCATATGAAATTTATCAATCTTGTTTATTGGGAAAGATGACCAATTACCCTTTAAGGGAAAGGGACAACGTGCTAGTAAATTACTAGCATTAATATATTCAAATGTATGTGGGCCCATGTCCACAAATACTAGAGATGGATTCTCGTATTTCATTTTATTCACAGATGACCATTCTAGATATAGTTATGTGTACTTGATGAAATAAAAGTCTGAATTATTTGAAAAGTTCAAAAAATTTAGACTAGAGGTTGAGAAACAAACGGACAAAAGTATTAAGACTCTTATATCAGAGCGAGGTAGTGAATACTTAGACCACGAGTTTCTTGGTTACTAAAAAGAGAATGGGATTCTCTCACAATAATCTCCTCCTGCAACTCCACAATATAATGGAGTTTTTGAGAGGAGAAATCATATACTATTAAATATGGTACGTTCCATGATAAGTCATGCAATCGTTCCTATCTTTTGGGGACATGCTATTGAAACCGCAATATATCTTGTAAATAGAGTTTCATCTAATTTGTTGATAAGACACTATATGAGATATAAACTGGTAGAAGACCTAGATTATCACACTTAAAGATTTGGGAATGTGAAGCTTTTGTTAAGCGTGTTATATCTGATAAGCTTCAAGTTAAATCAGATAAATACAAATTTGTGGGGTATCTGAAAGAGAGTTTCAGATATCAATTTTACCATCCTATTGAGCAAAAAGTGTTTGTCTCAAAACATGCTTGATAACTTGCATTTTGTGCATGCTATTTGTGTGTGTTTTATGTTCTTTTGATACGTTTATGTAAGGTTTTGCTTGTGTTTCTATGGTAATTCGTGTCTGTGTATGTTCTAAGTGATGAAATACCAAAGTGATGTGATTTGGAGTGGATTTGGCTAATTTAGAACTGGATAGAATTTCAACATGACCATATTGAAGGTGCCGCAACGTTGACAGATTGCTACCTGCGAATTTCGAATTAATTACCTTAGAATTTGGGCCCGAATGACACAACCCCCTATGCTGGACGAAGTCAAGTTATTTCGTAGCCCACTAGAGCCTTATTTTCATATTTTGTTGGGTCCCATTTTGATTATTGTAAAAAGAAAATCTAGATTATAAATAGCCTCATTCTAGGAAATTAGAGGACAACAAGAATTAGAATTTAGAAAACGGCAGCAGACCTTGTGCGTCAAAAATAGAAAACTCTTCTTTAAGAACAATGTCTTTTTCCATTGCTATGCGTGGCTAACTCTTCATCTAGATAAGGTATCTAACATTCGATTAATGTAATTCTTGAGACTCTTTGGGTTTAATTGCTTTTGTTCATCTCTTATGTTTGTTTGATCTCTGAGTTCTAATCGAATTATCGTCATCGTGTTTGTTGATTAATGAGGCCTGTTAATTGATTTATTTAGTGACAAATTGCCGAATAGATTAATGAATCCGTGATTTCTGTCTATCGAAGTGGCGAATTAATTTCAATTAAGAAATTAATGAGATTAAATAATTTAGTCTAAACAGAGTGCGGTTTCTCCGATTTTGTTGGCTAAGACAAAAGTCCATTAGAGTCTACTGCTGCCATAGATTATATTCTGTGGAGCTTTACTTGGGAATAGTCTAATTGGTTAGGGTAATAATCTGCGGAGCTTCACTCGGAGTTATCAAATAATTAAGAATGGATTGGTTGATATGTTTTGTTCACTGTCTGCTATAACTTTGTCCATAAGAATGAACTGAATTTATGTTTTCGAGTCTATGATCGGATTACAGTATCGAACGGAGGAGTACCTTGGCTAGATCTTTCTTTATATTGTTTTCAGTCTTTATTTTTAATTGCCTTCTGTATGAATTCGTGCTCTAAAATTAATCATTCCCAAATCAATTCTGTTTATTTTCATTATTTTCGCACAAATAAACAATTGCTACACTAGTCTCTGTGGTTCGACCCTATTTACCACTTTGCTCGTTTAAGTGTTTTAAAATAGGAATTTATTTTTGCTGGTTTGACACGCCATCAATACTACATTCTTAAAAAGAGAATTTATTCTTAAAGAAAATAGTAGGACTAAGATTGAACTTAGGGAAGTTCAAAAGCTACAAGTTCACATCAAAATAGAATAAGAATCTCAAGTTGATATATATATGATGTACAACCAAGAGTTCAAGAGACACATAGTCTGCGACGAACTAGTAGAATACGTTGTCCTACCATTAGATTAGATCTATATATTGAGTAAGGACAGGTTAATGTATCGTTCATACATGATGAGCCTACTACTTTTAAAAAAGCGATGTTGGACATTGATTCTTTAAAATGGCAAAGATCACTTCATCTTTTTTTTTCTTTAAATGAATTATAAAGAATGTGGACCTTACGCAGGATTTCTGTGTGCAAAATGGCACATCAGCTCATTGTTGATTCTTAAGCTCCCTCTCTGAAAAACCTTAGCCCGGAAAGGGTAATGAAAAGCAAGTAATTATTTCTCAATTCACAAAATTGCATCGCCTCCTGATTTCTCCTTGAGTTCCAGTAAGAACATCAATGGAACCCATGTGCACCATCGCACGAGCATACTTCGCAACCCAAGTTGCAGCATTGCTGGCATCGTTGATCACCATCTGTTGTGTAGAGGCGCTGCCAAACAATGTCTGGTCGGAAGATAGCAGTCCCCGCTTCTTAGTCAGCTCCACGTAGTATCTGTTATCTAAAACAGTTGGGGTTAAGTCAAGTTGAATGAGTGTACCGTTATTGCTGTTTGGTGATGGGCATAGAGTTTTAAGAAAAGCTACGTAGCTAGGGTCCAAAGACAGGTCTTGTGCATGAGTGTTGTTGAAGGAATAGAGGCGGTTGGAAAATGAAGAGCAGCGAGAGACGCCAATGGAGTGTGCTTCTGATAGTGTCACCATTTCATCTGCAGACAATCCCTTTCGGGCAAAGTTTTGAATGAGTTGCTGTGCATTGAAGGAGGGAGGTGGCAGATTTTGTGAGACTTCGTCGCTGATGGAGACACGACCGTCTCGGCGTCCCGCGGGCACAGCGTAATCTCTTCATCCAAGTTGATAGGAACTATCACGGGCTGCGAAAGCAATAATGTCGGCACATGAAACTGTACGGGGGCATGTAACTTCAAGTCTTGCCTTGGCTTCATT
>JANIIA010000002.1:40898054-40930427 GCA_027478495.1 Erythroxylum alaternifolium | reverse complement strand
AAAGAATTAATTGGGTTTTGTGTTTTTTGATCCGCTGCGCATTACTCGTTTTATCGGTGTTGCTTTTCCTATCACTTACTCTCTTGGTATTTCAGCAAGAGTTTAGTAGTTGCGTGTTATTAAGCTTGTAATTATACAATTTGATCATAAAACTAAATTTCTTGACTTCTTATTTTCATCTATTACAGATTGGTTAGAAATGCCAGCTGCTTTGATACTCATAATAGTTGTGGCTCCGGCTTTCTTTGCCAGTACCTTGAGGAGCAGCTGGATTGGTGTGGTGATATGTCTGTTTATTGCATGTTACTTGCTGCAAGAACACATTCGGGCATCCGGGGGATTCAGGAATGCTTTCACTAAAGCTCATGGCATATCCAATACTATTGGCATAATCCTGCTATTTGTTTACCCTGCCTGGGCATTGGTACTTCATTTTCTTTAAAGGTACCTTATTGAGTTGTGTATTTTGTTCATGTATGTAAATTTATATATTTTTTAATTTTTTCCTGTTTCTTTAGGTTGTTGAGACTTGAATTGACCGTGATCTATGTGCTACTGAGACCTAAGTGCATCGCTAAGTTTATGTATTGCATTACGTTGCAAATATTAAGTTATTTAATGGAGCCTATCCTTACTTAAAACTGCTCCTTGTCGTAAAAAACCTTATGTGATGATTTCTGATTGGTTTCATTTCAGAACTAAGGACAGCCACACAAATTTCACATGCGTATAAATTGGTGGTGGTCCTGGCCCTTGCTTATTTTCTCAAATTGGTTGGACATTTCCGGTTGCATCTGTACTGTTATGACAGAAACGTATAATGCACTAAGGCGGTCCATTAAAAATTGAAAACAACTTTCACTTGGTCACTTACAAGTGTTGATGACCTCAGGCTCAGGGCAAACATATAACATTGGAATTAATAATGTACACAATACTATCCACTGATATCATTCATCAAGCAAGATTGAAATTTCGGATAAATCTATTGTTTATGAAGGAAAGTTGGCAATGTTGCGTAGGTATCGCATTTGTTTCTTCTTAAGAGTTATCAAACAGGATTGAACTGTATGTAATCCATGAGATTGTATAGAAATTCCAATGGAGGCTCTTAATGAGGGTACTGCTGTCTAGTTTCCACTCCTCTCATAGTTTCAAGTCCTTGGCTTCTTTGTACAGTTGATCAACTACATCCTGCACACAATGTCAGCACATGACAAAATCGCGATCAGCGTCATATTTTCTGGAGCTAGCTTCCGTTAAATATGATCTACGAACGAAGAAGGTAAACAGCTATGCCTCATTACGTAGGCTATAGACCTACCCTGTAGCATTTGAGTAATTTGGGTCTTTTCAGTTTGAATGTTGGAGTTACCATATCTCTTTCAATGTCAAATGGTTGTGGTTCCAGATAAACTGCTTTCAGCTTCTCAAACCCCTTAAGCTGATCAAGTCGTTTACGTCAGTTGAGAAAGTCCAAATTTATGGCCACAACAAAAGAAACAAAAACATGATCCACTTGATGTTCTTCACCAGTCCTATTAAGCTCATCCAAAACATATTTACTTGTCTTTGGATTGTTGCATAATGACTTGTAATCATCTGTCACATTATTGTTTGCTGCCCAAGTTTCAAGTGCCTGCTTCCTCTCTGGGATAGCTACAGCGACAAGAAATGACTCGAAACTGTTTCCATAGGCCCAAATCTGAGCACCATAAGCTAATTGTTAGAAGAAGACACAGAATTTCAGAGAAGTTTTCAAATAAAAGCCCGTTTATAGAGATACCCAAATCATAAGTAGCTAGCGTTTCTGAATTAGGAAAAACAATAACATGACGTTCTAAAGATTGAATCCACTTACCGGTGTTACTAGTGGGCATCGTGAGTAGGTGTTCTCTAGGTTTTCCACAGCTACATATTCACCCTGAGATAGTTTGAATATGTTCTGTTACCTATCTACGATCTTCAGTGCTCCATTTGGCTGCCATTCTCCAATGTCACCTGCAATGTTACAAAGATTATGCTTATGCTCGCTTTTTCACTTCTGAGCAGTCGCAGATGGTCCTTAAAAGCAGGTTTTGTGTCTATGAATAGCTCAAGGAAGTGTGTGAAAAATGTATTTTACCTGTATGAAACCACCCATCAACGAGGACTTCATTTGTTAAATCTTCTCGCTTGTGGTAGCCAGAGAATAAGGTATTGCCCCTCAGACAGATCTCTCCTCGAGGAGTGCATCATATCCCATCTCCGGCACTGATTCAAGTCTTGCTTCAATTGTCGTCATGGGTACCCCAACAGTTCCAATCATAGAATACACATCTCTACAGCTTTCAGTGAGACCTGTGTGAAACAAATAAGTTGGAGAGGACCAACAGATAATTAATTAAGGAGCAATCCTGGGACATATTTGGCACGCACCATATCCTTGTGATAAAGTGGAACAAGAGGTAACCCTTAAGAACTCATCCACGTGCTTAGCCAAAGGAGCGGCACCTGATGTCAGGATACGAACTCGACCGCCTAATGCTTGCTTTGTCTGTAAAAATCAAGACAATTAAGATTTCAAACACAAAACATTTTGAAACAGGATTTGAGTGTGAAATTACCAACCTTTTCAAAAACGAGCTTGTCGAAGAGAGGTGCTGCCCTTGCTTGTGGCAATCCTTTCTCAAGATTGCTCAACTTGCTGTCATTAGCTTCTTCGTTAGACATGTCCACTATTCTAAGAAGAAAATGGATGATCATGAAGAAAATGGAATCTAGACTTACTAGTAATAGGCAAAATCGAAAATTTTCTTCCTTAGGAAACCTCCGGCCGAAATTTTACTCATTGTGGCTTCAGTAACAGTCCATCCACTCAATTACTTGTAATGAAAAGAACAGCAATATAGTCTTTAGAATTTTAACTGCAGGGATGATACATCATACCAGAGTATATACGGTCAAAAACTCTAGGTACGGCACAGAATATACCTGGTTTCAATTCTTAAATGTCCTCAATCAAGTACCGACCATCCTCTTAAGTGATATAAAGGCCAAGAGCGAGTACGGTTTAAGTTAACCTTTAAGCAATAAAATCAGAAAACAAGAAACCAGACGCCAGACGTATAAGAACCATCCCAAAGTTTGATTCTTGATCATTACCCCTCTCCAATATCCTATTTTGGCTCCTTTATAAATGCAATAGGTCTCCATTATTTGATCGTATACATGGGCCAAAGGTAAGAAAGAGAAGTATGAATCGTCTTCTCTGTTGGAGAAGACGACTTCGATGTTGAATATAGGCCACCAAAGGTTGGGCCAATTCAATCTTCAAGTGAGCTGGATCCTCTTCAGCTCATAAAAGCTCAAGATGTATTTCTGCTGGCTTGAATCCAACTTTTTATTCTTCTTCTACATTCTAGAAGACCTCCGTTGTACCTGCATCTCATCAGATTAATTCATTAGTAACAATTTTCCCAATTGTACAAATAGCTATCGTTACTATTGTCAGTCTTCTGTTGTAAATAGCAGCCATTAGATCAAAACAATAAAAAATTAATGGTCAAAATCAATACTTGAATTGTATATAAATGTACATGTTTATCAATGAAATAAATCATTAAGTATTCTACATTTTTTTAATCCTTTCATATACAGCTCTTTCATGGTATCAAAGCCTTCAAACACTAATAGTCAAATAGCATCCTCATCATCATCTGATACTAGCAATGTCACCTCCTCCACAGCCCCTCTTGATTTTTCTTCTCTTGCAAAAACTCTCAACTTCAATCTTCCTCTAAAACTTGATCAGAATAATTATCTAAACTGGAGGCCACAGATCTTAGCTGCCATTAGAGCGCTAGATTTAGAGATCTATATCTCTTATGATCATCCTCCACCACCAGCCATTCTCTCTGCATCTGATGCATCCTTTATTTCTATTTCAACTCCCAACCTAGCCTATAAAGCCTGAAAACTCATTGATCAGCTCCTCCTTTGCTGGTTACTCACCACAATCGGTGATTCTGTGATTGGACAAGTGAATCATGTTAGCTCCTCTAATTAGCTTTGACAGATTCTAGTTCAGCTTTATGCGCAGACCTCTCTGGTAAAGGTCCTGCAGCTTAAACAGAAACTTTCATCTATGCAGAAAGGTGCCTCCTCTATTGTTGACTATATCCAGCAGATTAAGTCCATTGGAGACTCCCTAAAAGTCGTCGGTCATGCTATCACAGACTAAGAACTCGTTCTGAGTGCACTAAGTGGTCTAGGTAATGAGTATGATTCTGTTATGGTTCTTTTAACGAGTTCGCTTGTTATTTCTTCTCTACAGGATGTTCTTTACACACTAATGATGCATGAGACAAGGCTAGAGTAGTAACATGCTCATTCTCGGGTCTCTATTCCTAATGCTTTCGCAAATATGGCCCAGTATTCTCAGGATACTAACAGGGCTCCTTCAAATGGTCGTGGTTCATATAAAGGACGAGGAGGTCGTGGAAGAGGGGGCAGAAACAATCGCCTCTACTGCTAACTTTGTCACAAACAGGGTCATGATACCCTGAAATGTCACAAACGGTTCGATATTTACTGGTAAGGGCACAGACTAGCTCTTAATCCAACCAATCAGGGCCATCCATCACCTCAACAAGCCAATTTGGCTCATCAAACTACACAGAATTCTACTACTACTGAATCAAACTCATACCCAAATTGATTCGTTGACAGTGGTGTTACCAACCATGTCACTGCAAATCTCTCAAACCTCACACTCCACAATACCTATATAGGCAGAGATCAATTAACAGTTTGTAATGGTAATCATCTCCCTATCTCTCATATTGGTACCTCCTCTATACCATCTTATTCCACTACCCCACATAAACTGCATAATATTCTATATGTACCTTAAATCAGCAAGAACCTGTTTAGCATATCCCAGTTAACTAAAGATAATAACATTATTGTGGAGTTTACTAACTCTTGTTATGTTTTCAAGGACAAACTTACAAGGAAGATACTACTCAAGGGACTGCTCAAGAATGACACATACAGGCTAAAGCCTCCCCATCATCTACCTCTATCAATACCATATCTCAGTTTAATTTCCTTAAAACATGTACTGCTTTACTCTCTGAGTTAAGTGTAAATATGTGGCATGCTTGATTAGGGCATCCTAATGCTACTATACTACAACATGTTTTGTAAACAATGAAATAAAAATTTTCCCCCCAATCTTTACAATTTTGTGACTCATGTCAGTATGGTAAACAACATAAGTTACCATTCCAAACACATCCCATATCTGCTACGACACCACTAGAAGTAATTCAAACTGATGTGTGAGGTCCTAGTCCTTATCCTTCTACAGATGGGCACAGATACTACATAATTTTTGTAGACACATTTTCTAGATTTACATGGTTTTATCCACTCAAACACAAATCAGACACCTTTGCGATTTTTTACAAAATTCAAAGAATCAGTTGAATTGCAACTAAATCAGAAAATAAAGACCCTACACAGTGACATGGGTGGTGAATTTACTGCCCTTTACCCTTTACCCTTTTTGGCAACCCACAGAATCCAAACCAGATTTAGTTGTCCTTATACCCATCAACAGAATGGTATTCTAGAAAGAAAACACAGACACATAACTAAAATCGGACTCACATTACTCTCCAATGCCAAAATACCCCTGAATTATTGGCTTGAAGCTTTTCAATCAGTGACTTACCTAATTAATAACCTACCCACCCCAACACTTCATCATCAGTCACCATTTCAAAAACTATTTCACAAAAAGCCTTCCTATGATCATCTCAGGGTATTTGGGTGTGCTTGTTTTCCCTTCCTACATTTTTACAATAAACACAAATTGGGTTTCCACACTAGTAAGTGTGTCTTTCTTGAGTACAACCCCTTTCATAAAGGCTACAAGTGTCTCCATCCTAAAGGGTATGTTTACATCTCTAGACATGTAACATTCAATGAAAAGGACTTTCCTTATCTAGATCTTTTTTGTAAACCATCATCATGTTCTACAGCATCTCCTAGCCTACCACTTTCTGTCCTCACAGATGCTATACAGGTTATTCCTGCTTAGTCTGGGCCAATGGACTCTTCTCTGCAACAGATTCCTTCAATCACTACAACATGGGTAAACTCCTTTAATAATATTCTATTTGATCTCTTATCATCCCACATACATCTCCTATACACTCTACAGACCAGCCTGTCCCCACTACTATTCCTAGAAAAACTATACACACTGTCCCTAATTCTCATCCTATGCAAACTCGTTCCAAAAGTGGAATCTATAAGCCAAAAGCTTATACCTCTACATTCTCCTCACATACTAAATCAATACCAAAAACTCCTATAGAAGCTCTCAAAGACCCTTTATGGCAATATGCCATGACAGATGAGATTCAAGCCCTAAAATTAAACAACACATGGCATTTAGTCCCATATAACTCATCTATGAGGTTGTTGAGTACTAAGTGGGTGTTCAGAATAAAGTACAAGTCCACTGGAGCCATTCACAAATATAAGGCACAGTCCTGTAGTGAAATCATCAACCATCAAACTCATTTTCTCTCTCGCAATTTCTTAAAATTGGATCTTCCAGTAGATAGATGTCAACAATGCATTCCTAAATGGATCACTAATCGAAGACATCTACATTACTCAACTAGCTAGTTTCACAGATTCTAAACGGCCTACACATGTCTGTAAACTAGACAAAGCTCTCTATGGCTTAAAGCAGGCTCCAAAGGTATGGTACAATACTCTCAGGTCTATTATACTACAATGGGGTTTAAAAAATTCAATGTCTGACACATCCTATTCTACATGTAGCAAAATGGTTCACTATTGCTATTACTAATATATGTTGATGACATATTAGTAACAGAGAACTCAAATGCAGAAATCAAGTTGATCATACAACAACTAAATAGCAGATTTGCTTTAAAAACTTTGGGCAGTATTAACCATTTTTCTTGGTTTTGAGGTTTTAAAGCTTATAGGGACAACACAGGATTATACCTTTCACAGAGGCAATACATCTTGGATCTTCTTGCTCTTGCTAAAATGTCAAAATGCACACCATGTCCAACTTCTTTTGCACTTGGCACCAAGCTATCTGCTCATGATGGACATCCATTTGCTGATCCCACCTTGTATCACAGCATCAGTGGTGCACTCCAATACCAGTGTCACACACGCCCTAATATCAGCTTCACTGCAAATAGGTTAAGTCAATACTTATTGAGACCTTTAGACACACACTGGATTGCCTGTAAGAGAGTACTTTGATACCTAAAAGGGACTACTACACTTGGCCTTCATTTTCTTCTATCACCACAACCTTTGTCACTATAAGCTTATAGTGACTCTGATTGGGCAGGGAATCTAGATGATAAGAAGTCCACAACAAGTGGCTGTGTCCTCCTAGGGGGCAATTTGGTATTTTGGAGTTCAAAGAAGCAAACTACAGTATCCCGCTCTAGTACTGAAGTAGAATATAGAACCCTAGCTCAGATTGCTATAGAGGTCCTATGGCTACATTCACTACTAAGAGAATTAGGATTTACTCTATAACACATACCAATTCTTTGGTGTGACAATAATGGAGCTCGATCATTTTCCCAAAATCCATTCTTTCATGCTCGTATGAAGTAATCGAAGTCGATGTACATTTCAAATGAGATAAAATAACCAGTGGATAATTAGATATGAGATATGTAAATACTAAAGATCAATTAGCAGACTTACTCACAAAGCTGCTCACGAAAACTAGAACATCGACGTTGATCTCCAAGCTTCATGTCTCGGTTCTTCCTCACTCTCGCCTAATAGGGAATGTTGGAGAAGACGACTTTGATGTTGAAGATAGGCCACCAAAGTTTGGGCCAACTTAATCTTCAAGTGGGCTAGATCCTCCTCAGCTCATAAAAGCCCAAGATTTATTTCTGCAATCCTGGCCTGAATATAGCTTTCATTCGTCTTCAGCATTCTAGAAGAGTTCCATTACTCCTGTATCTCATCAGATTAATTCATTCGTAACAATTTTCCCAACTATACAAATAGCTATCATTGCTATTGTTAGACTTCTGTTGTAAATAGTAGCCATTAGATCAAAACAATAAAAGATCAATGGTCAAAATCAATACCTGAATTATGTATAAATGTACACGTTTATCAATGAAATAAATTATCAAGTATTCTACATTTTTTATCCTTTCATATATAGCTCTTTTAGTCATTACCGTTTAACTTCTTTGATCAGTTAAATTTCCTACGTTGCCTTCATTTTCTTCATTAATTTTTGCAACAATCCCCTCTCTCTTCATTTCCTTGTCCACAAGTTAACCTATGGAAATCGTTTCTAGAGTTCAAAAAGATATTCCCACGAAGTGCTCACTTATTCTATCTAATCACTAGATTAATAGTTGCTCAGTTGAGCAATTGTTATGTTTGACCATTCTCCTTCCTAATATAACCATTAGAATGTACTCTATAGGTGTGAGTATTTTTGGCAATGATGTAGACGTTCGACCATGTCCTAGATGAGCTTTCTTGAGTTGAAACATATGGAAAATTGGGTGAAATGAGGTGCTAAGCTGCAGTTCCAATTTATATGCTACAACTCCCATGAGTAAGAATTTTGTATAGACTGTAGTATAATGGCAATAACTTATGGTTGCCCCTCCTTTAAAGTGAGTGTTATTTATAGGGTTGTAGTTTTCATAGAACCATATCACCCACTTCAAATTCACGTTCTGATCTTTTATAGTCTGCATGTTGCTTCATGTTGTGTCTAATTTCTACTGATTTTGCTTGTCTTCATATCTTGATTTTGGTTACAAATTCTTGTGTTTTGATTCAAATGTGAGATGAGTTGAGTGAAATTCGTGTGAATATTGCATGAATGTTAATTGGATTATCTTGTAAATGCTGTATGGAAATGGGAAGAATTACGCATGAAAGAATGAAATGGGACGTGAACCATTGCATAGAATTAATTTAATTAAACATGTAAATGGTGTCACACCTTTGACTATACAAGTCACGGGTGTGACAAGATGACAATATTTCCTTTAATTCTTCTGATTATTATGTGGCAGCTATAGGGGTGATGGCTTGAAACCTTAAACCTAAGATCAAACTACAAATAGGAAGGGTAAGGAAGGTGGCGGCGGAGGCTACACATGCTGGACATATTATGGGAATGAAAAAGAGAGGTAGAGAGAAAGAAGGCAAAGAAGAGAGAAGAGAACAGAGAGTAGTTAGGTGAGGTGAAGAAGAAGAACACCAGAGAGGTGAAAGCAGAGTTAGCATTTAGTCATCTGGGTGATCATCAACCAGAAGCAGAACGTGAGAGCTAATGCAGAAGGCTTGAGAGTGACATGAGACCAGTACAACTTCATCTTCTGATCTTTGTTTGCTTATTCTGTTCCTATCTATTGCATTATTTCTTTGTTATTTTACTGGAATCACTACCGTGTTAGCTTAATCGATTGTTATTTTTTTAGTTTTTGATAGTTTGTTTTGAGTATTCACTTGGGTTATTCCTTTAATACTTCTCTTATACTGATAAATATGAGATTGAAGTATATGAAGATGATGAATCTTGTTTATTCCATGATGTGCTGTTCTTTTTTTCTTCAGAATTAATATAGCTAGTTTAGTCAAATATGCATGATTGAGTTATCGTTGTATTGTCTTATTATTTTCTGTAGTTTTTGAGCTGAATGGGTGTAGAAAAATGGCCAAACTTTGCATCATTTTAGTATTAATGAAGAATTGAGAGAAAAGTTTAATATGGAACAGAAAACTGTAGACGTTTAGGTTAAGAATTAGAAAGATATTAACTTAAGTGGTAATTATTAGTCAGGTTTTCATAATTAATTCGGATGATAACTTGTCGAATATGAAAGTTAGATTTAGTTTATTATTCGAGTTGAGCTTAGAAATTAAATGTTAATTTTAGTAAGACAATTATCTAATCATTTCCCCTTAAACATGCATAGGAGGTTAAATTGGTGAAAATAATTCTCAAGAGTTTCCCTCATCAATTTATCAATCCTTTTCTGCTCTTAGTTAAATTAGTTTACTTTTAGTCTAATTTTGTGATTTCCTTTAAAGCCTTTACTCAACAAGTCAGGTTAGAGTGTTTAGGATTGCATTTTTTATACAAAATTGACAAGATAACTAATTAACATTCATTCAATATTCATACTAATTTCACTTAATTTATCTCACATTTAGATCAAAACACAAGAATTTGAAACCAAAATTAAGATATGAAGGCAAACAAAATCGATAGAAATTAGACATAACACTTCATTCTATTTTGTGCCCTCTGTAATGAAACCATATATCTTTATCATTGCTTCTTTATCCTTGAGGGCTTGATCCACCTCTATTATTCTTGAGTCTCTTGCGTATATGGGGTGTAGATGGGAGGAAAGCACCCATATAAAATTTCAAAGGGTGTCATGTTGATGGTTGAGTGGTGTGTTGTATTGTATCACCATTCGGCTAAGGGTACACATTCACTCCATTTTTGAGGTGTTTCCCTACAACATCTCAGGTATGTTTTCAAAATTTTGTTGATCACCTTTATTTGTCCATCTGTTTGTTGATGGTGATAGAGGTGATCGTAGGTTTACGTATGCTAAGTTTAACTATTTAAACCTCAATAATATTGCAAGTGCACGGGTCATTTGCATAGTACCTAAGGTATCGATTTCATGAGGAGAGTTAATTTAGTCCTAAAATCTAAGGTCAAAACTAAATCACAACAATCTAAAATAAACAATCGATGCAGAAAATTAATCAATCAACAATCAATTATGAGAATTTAATTTATGAAATATAAACAAAATATCCTATCACACAACGCAATCCAAAATTAACATAGAAACTACCAATTGAGAGAAATGGGGTTTTAATCTGAAGTTAATGAAAATATAATCAATTATGCAATCATTGAATTATTTGGTCCAGACGAGCTTAGGGTGGATTACTCTCTCTCGAGTTATAATCTTTAACCCTAATTTATAATCCCTAATTTAAATTATGAAATTGTGATCTCTTGATTTACAATTTACCCAAAACCTAAATTAGTTCTAAAATTATCTAATAACCTACCGGAAACCTATGCTTGATCTCTCGTTACACGATTTTGCCGGTTTGATTCAATTCTTATCTATCAAATTACTTAACTTTCGTTAGCCCAATTTGACGATATTCACTCGGCTCACCCTTTCAGTTTATTGGCGAACTATTAAGAACAGATATTGAATCACAAATAACTCAAATAAAACACAATAAACCAAATTTTATTAATCTCAAGAATCAAAATCCTGAGGGTGAGTTTAGACAAAAATCGACATTTAACAAAACCTATTCTCGATAATTATCTCAATTTCATTCATCAATAAAACTAAAATAAATTGCAAAATATGCTTATTCCGGGAAGTACTTCGCGTTAAGCTTTGTCTCTGTGTCTCTCTTCCTTCGTCTCCTTCCTCAAGTCACTCAATAGCTCTCTAAGGTTTATGAATTTTGGCTGATGTGAAAGCTCTGCAAAGGTTGCTTCATCTATCCTTTAATGATGTATTTATACTTTAGAAGCCCTAGGGTTGATTTGGGGTCGAAATGGTCCGAAAAGTCTTATAAAACATGAGTTTTTGTCTTAGCCCGACTTAGGCCACGATCGTGGCCTTATCTATCACGATCATAGCCAGTGCCTAACTTTTTCTATCACGATCATGGCCTGAATCCTGTCAAATCGTCTTTCTGTTACAATCGTGGTCTGTTTTGCCACAATCGTGGGCTATGTTTTGGTCCAGAAGTGCTTCGAACCTTCTCCGTTTACTTTGAAACACTAACAAACGCATCAAGGTATCTAAAAAGTATAACATTTAAGCTCAAAGACTCATAATAACCCATAAAAATAATTAAACATATAAATTAACAGAATTAAAACCTAAAGACACGCTAAACACTCAAATTAACACTAAATACCTAACAAATTAAATCCTAAAACATCATGCAAATCACAACTATCAACATCCCTATGCTTAAATTTTTGCTTGTCCTCAAGCAAACAAAATAACAAACACATAACACACAATGCAATAAGGAGGCAATGACTTCAACTTCATAAAATAAATTTAATCTTAAACACAATCATACAAGTTATATCTAATCATTAACATAAAAAATCTATGTCTAGGGGCTTTGAACTAAATACACAATTTCATTGAGATCTACGTGCTAATTTATTTACTCTTTTCAATTGTACACATACATTAATAATTCTTTGGTCCTTCAAATTTTGTAACTATTCCTAAGTATATTTTCATGAAAAGTCAAACTTACTAAAAGTTCGGTAGGTTTTTATTAAGCAATTACACACAAAATATTTTTTTTATGAATATAGACTTAGTTTTTTATTCAGAGGCAAACATTGGTAATGAAAGTGGATCTAATTACTCAACTAAGTCATGTTTTTATTAAACCGCTTGGTTGAAATGTCATTATAGCTTTTTCACGGGAAGGCATACATTTGTGATGTGTGTCGATCCGATTACTCGACTATATCATATTTTCAACTGGCTACTAGCTCTATTTATAACCTAAAGGTCAGTGGAATAGTGATTTATTTAACAATTTTTTAATTATTACCTACCTTGTTATTTAAGCTACTCATTTCCATGAAAAATTACTAGGTAAGCTACTTAAGTTAAAAGACCTCAAATTATGAATGAAAGTGACAACCTATAGGGTGCTAAATTTACACTAAATCCTAATTAAGCTGTAAATTTATCCAAAGACTCCTAATTCGCTAATTTTGCGAGCTAATGATTATTTACAACCTAATAGACCATGTTCAAAATTAAATAAATTTCACTCCATTTAAGTCATTGACACATTCATACAGTTCACACAATGCAACCTAATAACTATCATACAATATGCAAAATTCACATCTAAAATAAAAACACATAACCATATAACCCCTCCCCACACTTGAACAACCCATTGTCCTTAATGTGAGAAGAGAGCACACATCACATAAAAGACTATAAAAATCAGAATTAGAAGTAAACAGAAAAAATAAACATTAAAAAGTAGAATTGAAGGCTAATTTGAAAAAGAAAAAATATCTAAATGGAAAAAAATTGGGTTAGACTTAAATCCTATGGAGATGGAGTTGGTGATGGTGTTTCCCTAAAAGTTCACACGAGACACTAACGTTTATGAAAATAAATCTAGCTACAACTAACATTTTCAAACAAATTCTAAAGCTGCTACTTTATGGTCCTTAGCTTGACCCTGCGCCCAGGGAAGTGACTTTAATTATTTAGAGACAAGGAAATTACTTCCTTATCTTTGAGAATTGCTCCTCCAAAATAACTCTTGCACCGATGCCCATTGACCTTAAAAGTCTCCTTGTTGGCATTTTCTAATTTGAGAGCTCTATGATCAAAAACTTGAATGACCATAAATGGTCCACTCCATCTAGATTTCAACTTCCCTAGAAATGACCTCAACCTTGAATTATAAAGCAAAATAGTGTCTCCTACTTTTAATTCCTTTTGCTTGAGACGAGCGTCATGCCATTTCTTCACCTTTTTTTTGTAGAGTTTTGCATTTTCGTAAACATTAAAATAAAACTCTTCAAGTTCATCCAGTTGTAGAAGTCTTTTTTGGCCAACTTGTTTCTGATCAAAATTTAATGCTTTAATCACCTAGCATGTTCGATGCTCTAATTTAACTGACAAATGACATGCTTTTCTGCAAATGAGCTTGTATAGAGTTGTTCCAATGGGTGTTTTAAAAGCTATCCTATAGACCCATAAGGCATCATTTAGCCTTGCTGTCTAATCCTTTCGGGAGTTGTTC
Source organism: Erythroxylum alaternifolium (assembly GCA_027478495.1). Classification (NCBI taxonomy): domain Eukaryota; kingdom Viridiplantae; phylum Streptophyta; class Magnoliopsida; order Malpighiales; family Erythroxylaceae; genus Erythroxylum; species Erythroxylum alaternifolium. Next base: position 40,916,522 of record JANIIA010000002.1, on the reverse strand, counting down.
ACTGTCTTTTCCAGAATTCGTTTTAGTTCCTGGTTAACTACTTCCACTTGGCCACTAGTCTGCAGATGGTAAGGTATAGCAACTTGGTGGGGCAATCCATATCTTTTTAAAAGGGCATCAAAAGATCTGTTGTAAAAATGTGTGCCTCCATCACTTATTATTGTACGTGGCACTCCAAACCAGTAAAATAACTATTTAATGAACTTCTACATTACCGTCCCATCATTGGTTGGAGATGCTACTGCTTTGGCCTAATGTGAAACATAATCAACCCTACTAGAATATACATGTTCCCCATTAAAGATGGGAATGGACCCATAAAGTCGATGCCCCATACATCAAAGACTTATACTTCTTGAATGCTGGATAAAGGCTTTTCATCCCTCTTAGAAATATTATCTATTCTCTGGCATCGATCACATTGTGCCACATAAGTCTGCTCATCCTTAAACAACTGTGGCCAATAAAATCCACTCTCAAGTAGCTGGGCTGTCATTTTGTTGGCTCCATAATTCCCAACATACTAACCTTCATGACATTACTTTAGGATGTCTAACATTTCCTCATATGGAACACGTCACATTAACCCATTTGTAAAAGCTCTATATAGGGTTGGCTCATTCCATATATATCGGTTACAATCATGTAAGAACTTCTTCCTTTGTTGATAAGAGAGATCCAACAGAAGTTTACCAATGGCAATATAATTGGCGATATCTACAAATCATGGTGTAGTTAAGCTCTCGAGTAGCATCAGAATTTCATCGAAGAAATTTTCGCTAATGACATTACTTGGCTCACATTCCCCTTCCTCAAGTCTATATAAATGGTCTACAACCACATTTTTTCTCCTTTTTTATCTCTCACCTCTATATCAAATTCTTGCAAAAGTAACACCCATCAAATGAGCTTAGGTCTAACATCTTTCTTATTAAAAAGGTATTTTAGTGCCATGTGGTCAGTGAATACAATTACCTTTGATCTCAAAAGATATTGTCGAAACTTATCACCTGCGTACACTATTGCTAGTAGTTCCTTCCCTGTGGTGGTATAATTCAGTTATGGTCCTACAAGAGTCTTACTAGCATAGTGAATCGCATGCAGCCTCTTATTTTTCCTTTGTCCCAAAATGCAGCCTATAACATGGTCAGTTGCATCACACATAACTTCCAACAGAAGTGTCCAGTCTGGTGGTGATAAGATTCGTACCGATATTAATGCCTCCTTTAAGGTGTTGAATGTAGACATACATTTATCATCAAACATGAAAGGCAAATCCTTGACTAAAAAGTTTGTCGAAGATCTTGAAATTTGTGAGAAATCTTTGATGAAACGATAGTAAAATCTTGTATGGCCTAAAAATCCTCGCACACCTTTTACATTGCTTGGTGGTGGGAGTTTCTCTATTACCTTTATCTTCACTTTGTCCACTTCGAATCCTTGATGTGAGATTTTATGCCCTAGCACTATCCCTTCTTGTACCATAAAATGACATTTATCCCAATTCAGCACCAAATGAGATTCTTCACATCTTTGAAGAACTCTATCCAAATTAGTTAAACACATGTCAAAAGAATCTCCAAAGACTAAAAAATCATCCATGAACACCTCCATTATGTCTTCTATCATGTCAGTAAAGATCGACATCACGCATCTCTAAAATGTGGTTAGAGCTTTGCAAAGTTCGAAAAGCATCCGTTTGTACGCGAAGGTACCGCATGGGTAAGTGAATATGGCTTTCTCCTGATCATCAGGGCACATAAAAATCTGATTATAGCCTGAGTATCCATCTAAGAAGTAATAATATGAATGACCAGCTACCCTTTATATCATCTGGTTTATAAATGGGTGAGGAAAGTGATCTTTCTTAGTCATTGAGTTGAGTTTGTGATAATTTATACATACTCTTCATCTTATGACTATTCTTATTGAAATTACTTCTCCACTATCACTCTCTATCATTGTCATTCCTCCCTTTTTAGGTACACATTATACCGGATTGACCCATTCACTGTCCGATATGGGATAAATTATCCTTGCATCTAAGAGTTCTATGATCTCTTTCTTGACTACCTTCTTTATGTTAGGATTTAGTCTCCACTGATAGTCCCTCACCATTCTATATCCTTCTTTTAAGTTTTTTTAGTGTATGCAAACATTCAGGCTTATTCCTCTAATGTCAGCAATCTGCCATCTGATGGCTTTCATCCACTTCTTAACAACTTCCACCACCTTACTTTCTTGTTTTTCATTCAATTGGTTAGAAATTATTATCGGTAGCATTTGAACTCCTCCAAGAAAGGTATACCTGAGGTGTGTAAGTAAAAGCTTAAACTCTAATGTCAGAGGTTTCTCTGAAGATGGTGATGAGGCTATTTTGTTTCGAATAAATTTATGTTGCTGTACTTGAACATCTGCCTCCTCCATCTCATCATCTCCTTTAGATTCAAGATTCTGATATTCATTTTCAACCTCTGCTTCTAATGATTGCAGTTTTGCTATGCAACTCTCAACGAGTTCTTGCAAATTTTGATCTATAATTTCAACTTTCATACATGCAATGCTTGTTATTTGGTTCTTTAAGACCTTATTCATATTGAATTCGACCTGATCTTTGCCTATAAGAAGTGTTAACTTCCCTTTGTGAACGTCAATTATGGCCTTCCTTGTGTTCATAAAGGGTCGTCCTAAGATCAGTGGGAAATTATTATCTTCTTCAAAATTGAGAACCACAAAATCTACTGGATGTTGATAGCTTCCATCAACTAATCAGCCTGGCTTGTCAAGTTCTGGATTCTAAAACTTGTTTCTTTCTGGAATTGCAAAGTGTTAGCAACATACACATTAACTAATTCTTTCAATGATGTACCTGAGTCTTGATAGGAAGCTTCTGGTCTGTACAGGAATTATTGTGCTTCTTGCAAACTACCATGAAAGTAATTCGGCTCATTATGCCATCCATAATAAAAGTTAGGTTGATCAGTCCAAACATTGTTATAAGATTGAGAATATGAATTAAAGAAAAAATTAATCACCATCTTTATCAAATTTTAATTTTAATTTTTTTCATAAAATGAAACAAAAAAATGAAAAGATTACGAAATAACTGAAAAGAAACCAATTATGAACAAATATATACAAAACACAACCAAAATCAATAACAAAAACTAAACACTGCAGTCCCCACAACAGTGCCAAAATTGACAAGCTCGTCGTAACGTTAGTCAAAATAAAATAACTAGACTAATACTATAGCAGTGGTGAGTCTAGGTCGATCCCACAAAGAGTGTGTGAAAAGTTGTTGAAATGAAATTAATTGGTGATTAGGCAAAATGAGGGGTTTTGGATTTTGGAATAAGAAATTAACAACAAGCTTTGTTAATCCCAATGTTTTCTTATATCCTAATTAATTGTGAAGCACTTATTAATAAACCCTAGCTATTGGGAAACCTAGAATAAGCTCTCTAAGTTTATCTGGACGACTGCCTCACAAATTAGAAAAACAGACCAATCTAGGTCATAATTACACAAGCTCAGATTATTTAACCTTTCTTATGTTATCTCTAATGATTCGAAACCATTAGTTACTATATATGAGTCCGGAATACAACAATTAGATATTGCATTCGATTCTAGTAACAGGTTTTCATGAAAAATTATTCAATAGAGTATTAAAATAATCATCATTAAAATACCCAATCAATCCATACAAGATAACATAATCAATTTCTAATAAGAAAAAAACAACAAAATAATAAAAAATGCTTAACCTGGGCCGTCAATGTCGATGTCACCTCCGAACGAGCATGGAGACATCTAGCCCTCCATGGGTCTCTCAAGAATGCTTCAATCCCATAAAAGTCATCCCCAACTGAAACCCACTTCGGCTTTTTCTCCACTGCCACAAGCTCTCTTCTTCTCTTCTCATGCTACTACTCTCTTCTTTTACTATTCACTTATGTGACAAATAAATAAGTTGGGTCACCTTATTATTCACGCCTCACTTCTCTCCCGCAGCTCTTATCTGTTTCTTCTCATGCTACTATTTGTTGATTTGATAATTTAACTTCGTGGTCCACTACTACTATTCACCTTTCTTTCACTTAACCCTCGTTGATGCCTTGGTGTTGTGCGTTTTAAGCAAATGCTCCCTATGTCTCGGTGTATGCACAACATTTGCGTGAAATGCAGACATGGTTTGTATTTTTCACGCAAACATTGGACGTCTTGTCGTTTTTGTTGGCTTCTTCAACTGCTATTGATTTTTTTCTTCATTTTTCCAGCAAGCACTTTTAATTCTTCTTCTTTATATTTTGATTTTTTTCTTCTTCTTGTCTTTTAATTTTCTTCTTCTTGCTCCATGATGACAAGTGAAATTTAATCTTCAAAAAATGGCACAAATATAGTGCTTTCGACTCATTTTATTTTCTTTGCTTCCAAATTATACCTAAAATCATAAATTAAAGTGAGTATCTTAAGCATTTTCTTATCATTAATTGCTAAGTGTAAATGACTAAATATATCAACAATTAAACACACATCAAGTAGGTAAAAGTTGAAAGAGACTAGAAGTTAGGAATTTAGGTAGAGAGAAGTGAAATTGTTTAGAGGTTCTAAACTTAGAGATAAAGTAAAAATGAAAGTGAGTGAAAAAGTGAAGAGATGAATATATAGGTGAATGAAGGGGGAAATGGTAAAAAATGAAACTAAAATTCACGCTTCCCCTTTTCACCCTGCCGTAAGGCCATAATTGTGGCATGCTAGGCCACCATCGTGGCCTACAATGTTTCCACCAATATCTGCTTTTTTCCTTCTTTTGTCCTTCTACACTTTCTGGAGATCACTTCTTAACTCTTTATAGCTCTTTCACCTCTCTATTGCTTACTTTCTCGATCATCTAATTCATGTCGATGTCTTATACCTTACCAATTTTATTTGGAAATGAAGTAACCTAACTACGAAATTCCATCTATCTAATAAATGAAAGGAAATAACATGATTCATGGGTTACCTCCCATGCAACGCTTCTTTTAACATCAATAGCTCGACAATCTTCTGTCATTAGAACTCATCTAGGATCAATTATGAGCAGCTTGCTTCCATAGTTTTCATTCAACATCAGTTTTTTAGCTTGTAATTAAGCTACAAATTGCAAAATAATCAGAAGGATAATATTGATAAAGTTGAGAATACCAAATAATTTCAGTAATGTCCTTTTCACTGACAAACTATCAATAAAATAAGGAATAAAAAAACTCCCTAAATTTGTTATCGAATTTAATAGTTTGTCCTATAAGAAGGTAAGTTGCTCTCTTTGTTCCTTAATCACCTTCGTTTCCTCTGCTTTTTTCGCTTCATGAATCGAGACTTTCATAGATTCTTTAAACTTAATGTCTGTTGTCATCTGTTCTTCGTCCTTTTTTCCTTTAGAAGATTCTAACACATCAATTATCCTTAATAAGCTACTCTCCTTCGGAATCTTTAATATATCATTTATTTTGAATGCCACTTGGTTATTATTAATCGGAAGGATAAGGTTCTTTTTATGGACATCTACTAAAGATTTTTTGATGTTCACAAATGGTATACCAAGATCTGATGGATAATATAAGGGGTTTTCATCTTTTTCTTCATCCTCTCTCTTAATTTCTTGGTCTTTTATAAGGTAGGGTCTAGCATGGTCTTCTACCGGTTCTTCTTGTTCTTCTCCATTTCTAAGTGTGATAGCCTCATATTGCTCTCAGTGATATAATTCCATATTGTTCAGAGAATCTTCTACACTTCTCTTACAAAATTCACGTGAAAGCTTTCTTACTTGAATCTCCAGGTTGTGAATAAAAGTGGCATGATTTTTGTGTTACTTAATCAATTTTCTCTTCTAATCTCTTCTAGCCCCATTTGATGTCTGTGAGCTTATCTAGGATCTTGTCTAATTTAGAATCCTATGTATTGGACTAATCTTGCTGAAATCCTAATAGGTCTTGATGTCCTAAGTGAGTCCCTACATTGTTGGACCAACAAAAATCTAGGTGGTTTTACCATCTTAAAGTGCACGTGTTTATATAAGGATGATGATTTCTCCAATGGGGCTTATTGAAATACGTAAAAGTCATTTGCTCCCTATAATATACATCCTCTATGATCGTTCTTTTTATCTCTTCTTAGCTTTTAACTCTTGAGATCCTCCATTATTGTTCGGTGATATCCAAGTTGATGTTTCATCTACTTTATGCCTATTTTTTAAAAAAATGAAAAAGCCTTAGACTAAAGAACTAAACTAATCATCTCCCAGGAAATGGCACAAAAATTTGATCGGGTTATTTCAATGTGTGTAAGTTTTAATTAATAAACCTTGATAATTTGCAACCGCACGGTAGTTCGTGTAGTTCCTAAGTTGTCAATCCCATAAGGAGGGATAATTTAATCCTAAAATCTAAGGCCAAAAAAAATCGTAGAAATTTAAAATGTAACGAAACTAAAACAAGAATTTAATTCAATCAATTAAATCAATTCAAGAAACAATCATGAAAATATTAACAATTTAGCAATTGCAACGAACACTCAATAATCAACCTCAGGAACTACCAATTGAGAGAAAAGAAAATTTACCTGACTTTAACGTTAACCTAATCGATTACAAATTAATGGGTTATCTGTTCTAGACGATCCTAGGGTTTATTACTCTCTCTCGAGTTATAATCATTAACCCTAATTTATAAACCCTAATCAGATTATGGAAGTTGCAAGTTTTCAATTGACAACCTATCCAAAACCCTAATAGATATGAAGTTGTCAAATAAACTATCATAAACATATGCAACATCCCTCTTCACATAATTTATCAATATGATTTAATTCTTGTTATATTAAATCATCTAACTCTCATTAGCCTAATTTAATTATTTTTCATTCGATTCACGCTCTCAGTTTATCACCAAATTATGGAATTGCAAAAATTAAATCACAATAAATCAAGTGAAATGTAAACAATCAAATTTCATTAAATCAAAGATAATACATTAAAGGTGAGTTTAGAATATCATCAACATCCAAAAATCCTATCATCAACTATTATTCCACTTCTATACAATAATAAAATTGAAAATAACAGGAACTAAAAAATTGAATAGACAACGGGAGGCAGCGGCGTTAGGAAAATCCTGATCCCAAAAGTACGTCGAGTCAACTTCTTTTCCTCTTCTCTCTTCCTTCTTCTTTTTCTCTGTCTCTCCATAATTCACTCTCGGGTTTCTTTCAAAAGTGGTTGATGCCAAAGCTCCCCTGATTCCTTGTTTTATTCTTTAAATACCTTTTGTCTTCTGAGCAGTCCTATGGTTTTTTTAACGACCAAAAGGTACAAAAATCCCTCAAAACTTGACTTGTTTTAGTTTCTATGCATCTGCTCGATACAGGCCATGCCACGATCGTGGGCCACATCTGAGCCTTCTATCACGATCATGACATTGAGGCCATGATTGTGGGCTAACTTCAATGCTTCTATCATGCTGTTTTTTAGCCCAAATGTCTCTGAAACTTCTCCGTTCTTCGATGTTGACCCTAAAATACTAACAAACACATCAAGGTACCTTAAAAACATAATAATTAAGCTCAAAGACTTGTACTAACCCATAAAACACTTAAGACATAAATAATTAACAAACTAACGTAATAACCTAAACACATACTAAATGATTGAATCAACAATTAAATACATATCAAACTAAGCCCTAAAACATGATGCAATTCACACTTATCAGTGACAAAATATTTAACCTTTAATTGGAAGTAAGAAAGAGAACAAAGACTCCTACAATTGATCGAACTTGATGAACTTCGTTTTAATGCATATATGAATGCCAAGTTATACAAGGAAAAGGTGAAGATGTAACATTCCATTATCCTATGATTAGGGTTAGAACCTAGGATACTATTTATAAGAGTTTACTAAGAATTTAGAAGTGCATTTCATGCATCATATGGCTTACACAGACATATGAAGAATGTTGATGCTTATTAAAATAATTGTACATGCGTTCATTGACATTTTCTGGGTATAAGTGATTTTAATGTGATTAAAATGTGAAATGTAGATTATTTGACTTGAAAATTTAATTGTTTTGTATTAGAATTGATTTAGTATTTTGGTGATATTTTGGAAATTTATAAAAAATTTGTGGTATTTTAGAGTAGGGAAAAATGTAGAAATAAGAGACAAATGGAAGTGTGACTTTTGGTAACTTAGATGAAGGACAATTGGATTAGTAATTATTTGACAAGTGGACTAATTATGGAGTGATAATGGATCAATTAATGTGTGGCATATGGACCAATAGCTAAGTGACATCTGGTAGCCTTGTATGGAGGACACATGTTATACATACAATGGTGACACGTGGCAGTGTATCTTGGAGACACCCAAGTCACATTTTTTGTTTGTCTAGGAAGGTTTTTGCAGCTTCTTTATTATGTTATCACCGAAAATACCATCTCTCTTCTTGTTTAGCCATCACCAAAAACACTTAGCTTGCTTATTTCTATGTATTAGTTTATATGCTTGCTTCATATCAATGTTACACCTTGCAAAGATAACATTCCAGTTCATAGTTTGTTTTATTTCTCTCTCTTCTGGTTTTTCTCCATCCACCAAACCCTTTATTTTCTCTCCCCATTTCTAGAATTTTTTCTAATGGATTTGAAGTGTAAATCAAGTAAGTTATGCTTTAAGTTTGTATAAATGACATTAAAATAAGGTTTTAATGTTTATAAATGGATGCATTCGTAAGTAGTGTATGTTTCCATGTTTATGGATTGATCCATGCGTGAATGGTGTGGATGCATGTGTGGGTGGTGAAGGAAGAAGCAAATTCGGTGATATGATTAACGAGATGAAGGATTTTAGCAATGAATTGAGCTGGAGCATGTTATATGTAGTGTTTTTACTAAACAAGCATATGTAGTTTAAACATAACTTGATTTGTGAATATCGAAATAAGATGGATTTTGATTTAGAGTAAACTAGAAATATATGGATACATTTTTCATGAAGGAATCGCATTTAAAATATGTCTTTAAGAGTCTTGAAATTTAACTTGAAGTTGAGAACTGTGTACTATTGTCTTATGAGAATAGTCTGTAATAATTTTGTTATAACTTGCATAATAATGAACCAAAATGCATGAATTTTATGTCATTAGAAACGTAAGACATTTTGGAACATTTTATTAAAGGAAGGTGTTGCCTAAATACCTCATTATCTAGGTCATAATGGTTATACAAAACTGACCCAAAAATCTGGCTTGAGAAAAAATCTGGAAAATTAGAATTGTAGGTCGAAATTTTGGTTTCAATTTCATCTTCCTCTTTCGACCTATTTTACTTGTGTTTAAGGCATGAATTTGAAGAAACCCAAAGAATGAAAGTTGTATATATAGGTCTTAGTTTGACCTCTATGAAAGTGTCTTGATAAAATAGTCACGAGAGATTGAGTTATACTTATTTTTCTAATACTGCCTGTGACAAACCCCTGTGCAGAAACCTTATATTATTTCCTTATTTTTGGGGAATTTAGAGCTCGAATTGATCAAAGTATAAAACATGAAAAATGATTTTTGATGTCTTATTAATGCTACTGCGAAACAGTTTGGCCAGAAGATATCTTGATAAGTTTATGTAGTTAATTGAAGTCATATCTTAAAACAATGGACTGTTTTGATGATAATGAGATGAAATTTGAAAATTTTGATATGTTTAAGGAATAAATGAGTTCTTTTAATGCAAACATGATCTTAAGAACATTCAAAATGTGTATAAGGTATGGATGAATGAGCATTGAAGAATATAAGGTATTTATGAATGAGAATTAGGTGAATGTACGAGTATATGTTGCTGGAAAATTTTGGTGAATGTATAGATTTAGCTTGCTAAAATTTCATATATAAAGTACCAGTTGTGTGTGTTTTATAAGAAGCTTTTTGATCATGGAAATGTTCAAGGATAAGTGTAAATATGAGTTGATAATGATATAAAGATGTTCTCATAAATGTAATGTGATTCAAAGTATGTAAGTGATGAATTAGGAATGATTGAATGAGAACTAGGAAATTGTGGGAGTGTATAATCCTAAGAAAAAGAGTGGTATATGTATGGGTGATCAATTGGATGTGATCAAGTGTATTAAAGAAACATACTCAAGAATTTTTCATTCAACATGCATAATACATGATACATATAGAAATGTACTGATTCATCTGAATGTGCAATGTAGTAATATGAAAATGTATGTGATTGCATATAGAAGAGCACCTTGAGCAGCCGCTTCCAGATATTACTAGGACTTCAAGTTAATAAGCTAAGGGGAGAATTTGTGAGTAACCTAAGATGGTCTAACTTTGATTATTTGTTTAATTTTGAATGTGAATGTGAATTGATATGTAATGTTATGTACTGATTTTTGGATATAAAATGTTCGAGGCATTTGATGCATGAATAACACATTAGAAGTGTTTCTTGAATGTGAAAGTCAATTGATATGTGATGTTGTGTACAGATTTTTGGACATAAAATGTCTTAGGCGCTTGATGCATGAATAATACATTAGAAATGTTCCTTAAATGTGAATGTGATTGAATAAATGTGTTCTCAACTTATATGTTGAATGTCAAACCAAGTTCGAAGATCAATATGAATAAGAAATGTGAATGTGAATGCAATGAACTGAATATGATGATTGAAAATGTGAAATGCATTTATTCCATGAATTCGTGAAATATCAAAGTAGTTGTGACCAGAGTTGCTAATGAAAAAGCGCTTAAAGCTCAGACATCCGTGGTAAGAGCTTGTGGCTCAATTTGCACGATGGAGCCCAGTATCCACAATGGATATGAGACAGTATGATAAAGCCCGGTATCCACAAAAGATATGGGACAGTGAAAAAGGCACTTGGTCACAATAATGTAATAAATGAAATTAAGTCTCATAACTATTGAATGCACATATGAAATGAATAAATTAAACAATTGCAATATTTTGAGGACTTTTATAGTATGAAACTTGTGAATGCTTATCGATGAATATGTTTTGCATGATCATAAAGAAATGATAAATTTTATTGATTTTGAAATGTAACAATTGTAAACAAAGTGCTTTGTGATATTAAATGATGATAATTGAGATGATGTGAATTATATGATAACATAAATTGTTTGTTGCATGACAAGAGTGAACCATCGAGGATGGTTACTCAACTGAGTTTTCAAAACTCAATCAAATTGTAATGTTGACATTTTCAGGTTCGAGAGAGCAATGACTTAGCTTCTAAGACTGCTTAGAAGAAATCTTATACAGTTTTGGATAGAAGTTATTGCTCAAAGGTCGGTCAGCTGGGACTGATGGATTAGTTTTAATTTTGTTAACTCCTTATGTATGTAGCTTATTTTGTGGATAGAGTTGTGGTCTCTGATAGGTTGATATTGTATAAACATGGATAATGGATATAATGCCACATTGTAAACAAAGGTTATAAAATGGAAAGAGGAGATTTTGGATTTGTGACATTGTATTATTTATGGTTTTAATTATGATGCCATGAGATACATTGAAAGTGAATAGGCTAGCACGTCATTTCTGTCGAGCATGTGCACGAATATCTGAAAGGTGTACATGTACGTGTCGGATGGAAGTAGGGTGTTACAGAAGAAGTGACATGATTCTCATATTAAGAAGAAAGATTTCAAAGTGGGAGATACAGTTTCATTACACAATTCGAGACTGAAGTTGTTTCTCAACAAGCTCAAATTAAGGTGGAGTGGGCCTTTCACAGTAACCCATATATTTGCTCACAGAGCTCTTGAATTAGAAAATCAAAACAAGGAAACCTTTAAAATGAATGAATATAGATGTAAATCATAACTTAGAGGAGTATTCTCGGAAAAAAGGGAAGTAATTTCCTTCCCTTCAAATGATTGAAACATTTCGGATGATGAATGGTCATGCTAAAGACTTTAACTTACAAAATTTTCGTAGTTAGGTTTGTTTTGAATTCTAGTATGTAGGTTTTAATTTCAATGCTTTTGGAGTGGTTTAGGTTACTAAAATTCTTATTTTTGAAGTTAATATGAGTTAGGGAAGCAAGTTCAGAGGTTACATGAAGAAGAAATGACAAAATAGAAAAAAAAGTGACAAAATTCACCATGTCATAATCGTAACTCTTGTGTCACGGTCATGCATGGTAGGAGTTTTGTTTCTATCATAATCGTCTCAAATGTCACGATCTTGACATATAGCTAGAGCAAAGAAGAAAGTGATTTTCATCCCTAAACCCCATCTTACCCCTCCTTCTTTAACCCTAAACCTATATATTCATATTTTATCATATTTTACACACACTCTCTCTAAACCTTAATCTCCACAACAAATCTCTTTCTTTTCTCTCTTCACTCTTTTTATAGTTTTTCACTATATTTTACTCCCTCCTAAACAGATTCGTAATCTCCACATAAATTTTACATTTTTTGAGTAATTTTTCAAATTTTCATGGTTATTTTCTTCATTCATGTTTTTTGATGTTTTAGTGTATTTTGTAGGTTTGCACTTAATAATGGGGAAAAGAATCAAGTAAAGTGCTAAACGTTCACAATCGAAAGGAAAAACATCAGTGGCGGGAAGTATGGCACATGATAGGGTTGTGGACTTTGGATTTCCTTTTCCGATTTATTCAGAAGATGAAGGCATCTAATTCCAAAATCTTTGCTCTAAGGTTGTTAGTGCTCCTAGGTAATTTGATTTTGACATTTTAGACAATCTAGGATTGAAAAACAAGCTTGAGAACTTGAGTTAGAGAATTCAATAACATAAATTTATTAATTTTGACTACGTTATGTAAAAGGAATTAACTCTTGAATTTTATACTTGGCTTTAATTTAAGTCACAGAATTTGACTGAATTTTAGTTTTGTTTGAGAGGTCATCCTTATCATTTGAATTTTGATGTTTTTTTCAAAATTGGTGATTTTCTCAATTGAACATAATTGAAAAGCATGATAATTTTTGTGCCAAGTAATATTGGAAAAACTTAACAAGTTTAGATAATTTCAATTTTTGAAATGCACATAATAATGTCATTGTTACTCCTATTTGAAATGAACATAATAATGTCATTCTTACTTCTGAGCATTTGTTAATGCATAAGTTTATGTGCCAAACTGTTTTTAATAAATCGGGAAGATAAAAATGTTATGTTAAGGAATTATTAATTTTGTGGTACATGGATAACAATGTAAAAGTTTGTTCAATGACCCATATTTTTCAATCCATAGCTACTGCTCGTAAAAGAAAAGTAGTTATCTTGGCATGGGCTATATTTTCACTGCATTTGCTGTGTACTATGGTGTTAATGTTGAAGCACTAACCAAAATTTCCCCCAATTTTTAAATCATACTCACTTAAGGTGAGCTAAAATCTTGGTGGTCGATAGCATGAAACTTCGAGATGTTCATTCTAGGAAATATATTAAACACAGGATAGGACAGAGTAGGCTAGTTCAAGTTTTGCACCATCACAAAAAACAAACTAAAGGCTTAACAAGTGAAGAGACAGAGGATGATGAAGAGGATGGCTGGGAGAAGGACTTCAATTTGGTTTCTGAAAAAAACAAACTTCTAGGAGAGATGGAATAAGAACAGTGACGATAGCAATGTGACATTAAGAAGATTTACAAATACTTTACTGCTCACAGTGTTCAAATTTTGTCTCCAATACCATCACCATCTCCATCTCCTTAATAGGTTTCGTGTTCTTTTCTTTGTATTATTGCTTGTCATTTTTCTTTTTATATGTTTTTTGTTTGTTTTCTCATATTGAGGACATTGTGATGTCTAAGTGTGGGGAGGATTGTGCATTGATATGTCATGTGTGTGAATTTTACATATCATATTTCTTAGTTTTTTATTAGGTTGATATTGTGTGAATATATCTTGCATGTGTGAGAATTGTGTGAATGTGTCAATGGAAATAATTTGATGGAATTAGTTTAGCTTTATACATAGTCATTTAATTTGTAAAGGTATATTAATATATGAATTTTATGTTTTAAGTACCTTTGGTTGAATATACATGTCAATTAGGATATCACATTCATTTTTTCACCTAAGGAAATTTGTTGTATACATTTGTAATTATAAGTGAATTAAATGAGTTAGCATCATTAGTAACCTTTTATGAGGAGAATTTACGAAATGCGAAAAAAGTTTGTTAAATAAATAACTATTTCACTGGTCATTTTGAAACAAATACTAGGTTATGAATAAAGCTGGTAGCTAATTGAGAATGTGATATAATTAAGTAATTGGAGGCATTCATGACAAAATGTTTATCTTCGTGTCAAAAGGCTATAATAATATTCCAACTAAGCTAAATATTTTTTTAAAAGTGTCCTAGTTGAGTAACAGGGGGACAATCGTGACAAGGTGTTTGCTTTCGCATCAAATGGCTAGTTTAACATTAAATAAAATTTAAAAAAGTGGTGTTTCGATAAATAAAACCTACTGACCTTTAAAAATAGCACAAACTTTTGTAAAGGGATACTTAGTGATAGTTGCAATTTTTGATTGATTATTAATTATAACTGTATTCATATAGTGTTATAGGTGAATGAATGTGGCGTTAATGTTTTGATTAATATGTATATTTAATTCATAGTGCTTAATCATGAAATAAATAGGTTAGTATGTTGGCACAACTTGGTTGATTGATGTTTGCGGTTAAATTGATTCCATAAAGTTTAATGCCATTTTCTAATTATTGCTTATTGCTTGAATGTATTCTTATGTGTTTATGTTTGATTTGTTTAAGTTTGTGTTTTGTTTTTGCTTTAGGACAAGCAAAAGTTTAAGTATAGGGATGTTAATAGGTGTAGTTTATATTGTGTTTTGATAGATATTTTTGTACGTTTATAGGTTTTTATTAGATGATTATCGTATATTTAAACTTAGAATTGCGTTAATGTGAGTGTTTATGAATATTCTAAGTGTTTGTGTGGTTTAGAGCATGTTTTCAATCTTAAATTTTTGCTTCTTGAGGTGTTTGATGTATTTGTTAGTGTTGGAAATCAGATAAGCGAAGAACAAGGAAGTTGGACATGCATGGAGCTGCATGGGTAGGGTTAGAATCGTGACTTTCATGTGATGATCATGACAGAAGAGTTTTTCCCAAAATCACAATCTTGAATTTTCCAGAGTTACGATCGTGACAGAGGCTTCCCAAGTGTGACTTTTTCCAATGTTTTAGGGTTCGAGGACATTTTTGGAACTAATCAAAAGAAGAAAGCCCTAGTTATACCCACAAAACCCTAAAACACTATTTAAGAACATTAACTAGCCTAAAAAAGGCAGAAGTCATCATACAAAAGTGGATCAAAAGTGGGAGATTAAGAGAACATCCATAAATTCCAATTTTCCAGATCAAGCTCTAAACAAAGTTTTTCTTCTTTTCCTCTTATTATTTTCGTCAAACTTTATGCATAAACTGAATTCCCAAATGTTCACTACATTCATGAGTTTCTAATATTTATATTAAGGTTTAGTCCAAATTTATTTTGTGACTTTGATTATTATTGATTCAATACAAATTTTGGTGTTATGATAATTGTGTATGCTCGTACTTTAACAACAAATTGATGAGAGAGTGAGTAAAAAAATAATCAAATTAAGTTGTGCAACGAGAGTTAGCGATTTAATAAGCTATGTAATTATCAAATTAATAATCATTGGAAGAGAGTTCTTGTGTGAGAAATTAATTGTTCAATAGATAACTTCAGATCTAATTGAAAACGTTAGGAAAGTTTTCTGAATCAAGATGTTGCAATTTTGGAATTTTCGGATTCAATTGAAATTAGTTAATTAGGGTCAATTAATTAGGTCTTGAGAGAGAGTAATCAATATTTTAGGAAATTTAAGATCAACATATAATTGGATAAATAACAGTAAGGAAACAAAATAATGAAAGTATAAATCCTAAGCTTTTATCCTTAATCAACCTTAATTCAATTTGGTGGCTTATTTGTTATTTGCTTATTTGCTTGATTTTGGTAATTATTTTAATTTTTTTTATTATTTTCATTCAAATACTCATTCTAATACCTTAGACAAAGTTAGGTTCCATTAGTTTTATCTATTTTCTCGTGTGATTGATACCTTTCAATAATATAAGATACGATCCGTATACTTACGAGTATTAAGAGTTTTATTAGATATAAAACTTGCTCAGCAGCACTCCTCAACTAAAGCTAAATATCATGCTATTGCATTTGCAACGACTAAAGCTAATTGGTTCACACATCTCCTTCAAGGGCTGTGCATTCCTCTTAGTTTCACCTCCATAATTTATTGTGACAACGTGGGAGCTACACACCTCTGCTCTAATTTGATTTTGCATTCTCTCATGAAACAAACACGGCCATAGACTTCCACTTTGTCCGTGATCAAGTTGCAAAAAAGGCTCTCCGTGTCACCTATATACACACAGTAAATCAACTTGCCGATTCACTCACAAAATTGCTTTCGAAGAAGTTGTTTGCTCATCATAAGTCCAACTTCATGTTCTTCCAAGACCTATTCGCTTGAGAGGTCACGATAACGCATGATTCTCTCTAAAATTGCTGCACAATCAACCCAAGGTTGCTGCAGAACCTTTTCCATTATTCTAGCAATTAGATCTATATATGTTTCATCTCCCTTCATTAACTAATTTATTTCCTAAATTAGAATAGGATATTGACAATTCTTTGTATATATATACGTATGATTTGATCAATAAAATTATGAATCATTTTCACATATCTCTGGAACTGCTTAATTTCCATTCCCTGTATTCCTTTTGTGGAGGGAGAACTACACCGAACAATAAAGATGAGCTGCTTCAAACCTGACAAGAATGATGGGTAATAGACTGATATGTGTAACTCGGCTAAGTCTAACCTATCTATCTTATCTAGCACAAGAACCATCAGCAGCAGTTGGATTTCCTAGGAATTAGCCTTAGCCGACTTCAGTATATCTATGTTGCCAAATCTGCAAGTGAAGACCATCAATGATTAGCGTGCCATTGTCCTTGGAGCATGGTACGATAGTTCTTTTCAGGAATTCCTCATCCGCGTATATTAGGCTTTTGATGTTAGTTAGTGAAGTTAAAACACAGTTGACAAGAGCAAATTATGGTTATGAGAGGGAGTTAGCAACAAGAACACATCATATCTGAAAACTTCAGGTCAAAGATACTATTTTCCATATTATCATTAATCCAACATATAAAATTGATGATTATGGTTATAGAATTAGGTATCCTCCAAATGCTGCCCTTGGAAATTGCTTTTTCTAGCCCCCCACGGGTTTTCGGACCAGCATAATAAATGGCCCAAGTAGTTGAAACACGAGCTACCACCCACCATAGCAGCCACAAGATTACTAAAAGTAGCATGCTTAGACACGTGCAATTCCACAGCTCTCATCCAACCGTCAGAAACTTTTGCATTTCACCAAAAGACTAAACTTCGTAGCCATCCTTAATTCTCCTCTTTGTGGCATCTCTAACACAACCGGATATGAAATTTCTATATATATACATATATTATCTTTTGATTAGATCAAATTTGCCGACCTGTCTTGGATCTATTGGCTTAAAAATTCCAAGAAGCCAATCATTGCAGTCTAAGATCCCAATTAGCTCACTGCTGAGTGATGCAGAATTCAAATCACACTAACCTTCCCTGTTCACATGACCCACAAAATGCACAATAATATCAGTTTATCAGTTGTTTCAAAATGCAGAAATAGTTTTAACGAGATATATGGAGGAGCTTATTTTCAGAGTCAAGGACATAGTTTCAAAGTGGTTACTAGAGTAGGAAAGCATGGATGAAATGAGCATGCTGATTATGATATATGGATATCTATGCACTTTTAGATTTAGAGGCAGTCCACAACAGATTTATGCTTTTTTGGATTAACATTCAATATCCCGCTACTTGACTGCATCTGCATTCTTGTTTCATTCCTACGAGGATATGGAGGCTAGCAATCGGAACATGCCAGCTTGAAACTGCAACAAGAAAATATGCTGTATGGGACCAGAATTATTCTCAAGAAATGATGAACAATCAAATATTATTGTTCATGTTGGGAAACCGAGTTCGGATCTGATCCGACCGCAGCGGAATAATCACGAAACTTTTTCGTGATTTTTGATTTCCCGAAAACTAAGATCTATTTAATTCTATAAAATGATTAACACGAATAATAATAAAGCGAAATTTAATTCGTACCTTATTCCGAAGCTTGAACTTTATCTTGATGCATCCCTCGAACCGTTTCCGAAACTGATCCGTCTCAACCACCGTAGCTGCACAAGTGTCCGGCCTCTAACAGTATCCACAGAATAGGTTGAGAGAACTCTGTAACTTTTACAGAGAGGGTTAAGC
>JANIIA010000002.1:40871237-40888421 GCA_027478495.1 Erythroxylum alaternifolium | reverse complement strand
AGCCTCTCTACTGTGTAGGGGTAAGGCTGCGTACTACAGGACCTCCCCAGACCCCGCTTCATTGCGGGATTTCGGACAGGGTGATGATGATGATGATGATGATGATGATGTCTTTACAAACTTGGCATAATAAAAATACAATTTAATTTAATAAAATTATGTAAATACAATAATATATATGTTAGAAATTTTCCCATTTATTGAACAACAATTAATTGTAATTTTTGGCTTTTCAATAACTTATCGATTAAGTTACGTAATTTGACCGGGATAAAGATAATAAAGTAGTTCAATAAATGATCTGGATTAATGAGTCGAAGTCTAAGAGGAAAATGAACCCCGATCAGTGTGGACCAGACTCATATTAAGCCTTTGATGGGAGGCTCGATATGGATGCTATATAAAGAACGTTAAGGTCTCTTGTAGCTACTATAGCAAATCGTGAACGTAAGGATACTCTGACCCATTCAGAGGTTCACATATATAGAAAGGTACATAAAGACTTTGACGTGTCTCGGTGAGCATATCCCATGAAGGTGTCGATGAATTTGCGTTCGTTTTAGCTTCGATAAGCTCGTTTGAAGTTATGGAATTGAAATTAGGTATTTTTCGCATTTCTTCGTTTATTTCCCTTTCATGTTTGATATGGGACATGTACTAAGGCTTATGATACGTGTTACACATCGTATAAGAGCAGTTACGTGATAGGGTGATTAAAAACAAAGATATTTTAGTTTTTTCTCCATAAGGTTTCTCGAAGAATAAAGTTCCTTTTTTAGTTTTTTCTTGCTTATTGTTGCATGAAAATGGGGTGAAAATTAGTCTTAGAGGGCAAAAAATTGACCCGAATATTGCTGAAAATCACCTTTTTTGACAAGTGGGTGACTGCACTCACCCGATGGCTACATAGTATCGGCCATAAGGCAATACATTTGGCGCGTGCGCTCCAAACAACGGCAGCCATGTGTGTGAACAGGAACATGCCACATGTCGGGGCGTGCACAGCATGCACCATATAAATGGAGGATGTGTCGCAATAGGCGTGTGTCATCTCAACACGCAGGCTGATGTCATCTGATGTTAGCAGATGACACATGCACTGACGCCATTCATACAATAGCGTTGACATCATGCTAACATCAGCCATAGAAAAATAACAAAAAAACTCAAAATTTTAATAATTCCAGTTAAGGTACCTTGAGTCATTTTAGGTCAGTTTCCAGGTCGAGGGAATTTATAAAGTAAGTTTTTAATTTTTCTGGATTTATTACATGATTAATAAATTAAAGTTTAACTCCAGAAAAGGAAATAAGGCATTCTAAAGTCAAATTTGAATGAATTTTCATGCTTCAGACTTTATATGAGGATATACTTCAGGTTTTCATATCTTAGGTCATACGTTCAATGTTCGGAATTGTATGATAGTCGCTTGGATTGAGATTTTTCACTACAAAAGTCTCATGTAAAGTTTATAGACAATGTTTTCAGCACTAGTGTGTGACAATTAGACTATGTATATGGGTTTTAGCATTTATTGATGATATTTTGTCATATATGGTATGCCTATAATGAATGTGAGGTTAACATAAAGATGTATCCCTTGTGATTGTAGACCTTTTGGGTACTGATGAGAGCGTATTCACCAAAGTGACCTTTTGAGTTAGTATTTTAAATTGTTCTTCTTACATGTTTGGGGGATGTCTCTAGTCTTATGTTTGGTTATTTTGCCTAAATGTGTTGGCCTTACATAAGATTTTAAGATATGCATAAAGGCATTAGATGGAGGAAAGTCATTGCTTAAATGATCTATTTTCCTAAAGGTGTTAGTGTCATGAAAGTTGATGGTTTGTACTCTGATCGCTTTTATGCACAGGTCCAACTGTATATATTATTTATTCTATAATATGCCTAATTAGAGTCTCGATATAGATATTATTTAATGTCTTTGAGTATCGTTGTTATCCTAATTTGTGCTGATCTTTGAATTGTCATTTTGCAATCACCTTTTCGGTCAACAATCACAGTGTCACCATTGAAAACCTGACTGGTTTCAACATGAAGAAGTGGATAGAAGATGTGTTGAATGCAATGGAGATGGTAAAAATTGATATGGCCATACGTACAGATAGGCCATCTCCACCTACATCCAAAAGCTAGAGAGCTCATAAAGTAGCCTATGCAACTTGGGATCTGTTGAACAGAATGTGTTGCATGGCCATTAAGAGATCCATACTTGACCATCTACTTAGTGGACTTCCAGACACATACATAGAGAAGGAGTTTCTTGATAATGTCTCCCAGAAGTACATGGTCTGATCTAATGTTGAAATAAGTGCCTTGATGAAAGAATTATTCTCTATGAGGTATACTAGAGAAGGGGCAGTGATGAAATACATATCAAGAATGATCCATCTTCACAGTGGACTGAAGATGCTGAATATTCCTCTTCCTGATGTCCTTATAGTTCACCACACTCTGAACACACTTCCCCCAGAGTTAGTAATCTGGGAACGACATATTACTCGCTAGATGAGTAATGGGACTTTAATGCTTTGATTGCCTATTGTGTTGCTGAGGAGGAGAAACTCAAGATTGCTAGTCCATAGCCCTCGAAGTAACTAAAGGGAAGGAAAAGATGAAGCCTGCTAAGTTCAAAGGTAGAAAGTGTAAATCTTCTCCACATGCTGATGCTAGTCAATCCTGTGCTAGTAAATGTCCTGTGGACATAAAGAAGCCAGTAGTATAAGTCCTGGAAGAAAAGATTGAAACAATCAAGTAACTCCTTGGCTTATCAATTTATGAATCTAATTATGTCGTAGCCACATCTTGCTTTTGGTGGTTAGATGGTGGAGCATCTACATGAGTTGACTGCACAATGCAGGGGTTTATATCTAGGATAGAGCTAACTAAAAGGAAGGAAAAACTTATGGTTGTCAATAATGAAGAAGTGGATGTTATATCTTTAGGGTATGTATGTTCTGAACCTTATTGCAAGGTTCTTTTCAGTTTTACAAGACACATTTTATATTTGATCTTTTTATCAAATGTTAGACAAAGAAAGTTATCATTTTGTAAGTAATGCTTCTATTGTACAGTTTTCATTTAATAGAAAACATATCGATACAACTTTCTTGTCATATGGTTTACACAAAATGTGTCTTCCCTTAACTAAGATATATGCTTCTTCATATTTTACAGGACAAGTCATGAAGGAGAGCCTTAATAAAGGATAAGTCATACATGTTGTGGCATAAAAGTTTAAGCTACATTTCCAGAGCTAAAGTTGAGAGATTGATTAAGGATAACATTCTCACAACTCTGGACTTTGATGATCCAAAAACATGCATTGACTATTACAGGGGTAAGTTGACTAAAATAAGGTAAAAGGGGTCAACTTGTACTTCTAACTTTTTGGGTCTGATATATACAGATATAAGTAGACCTTATACAGTTGCATTGTGCAACTCCAGGAACTTTTTGGCATTTGTTGATGATTACTCCCATTACAATTTTCGTGTTCTTGCTTAAGGAAAGTCTAAAATTCTTGATGGGTTCAAGATCTCTAAGATTGAGGGTTGAGAACCAATTGCAAAAATCCATCAAGATAGTCAGATCTAAATGGGAGAGTATTATGGCAAACATAATATTTTAGGACATGAAAAAGGTTCGTTTTCCAAATATATGGGATTGGTTGAAATAGTAGTTCATTATGCCGAGTAGTTCTGAGCAAAATGATGTGTTACAAAGTAGGACATGATGAAGTCAATGCAGAGCAGGACTAACCTACCTAATTGTCTAGAAAGGGGGAAACCAAACCTTGCTCACATTCTTATATAGGATTGTCTTGCTAAGTTAATATAATTCTTATGAAAATAAATTACAAGCTCGTTCCATTCGTTACTATTTAGTAAGATATCCTGACTTCTCTAAAGGCTACATATTTTGTTGTAGAAAAGTAGGGGCCAAAATAGTGGAATCACAAACAACTAAGTTTCTAGAATACGATGTCTATGATAAAAGTGGGCCCTCTCACCCTTTGGGTGATAGCAGGACGGATATTACGATCATTTCGTATCCACCGCTCATGCAATCAAGTCTTATAGATCAAGGTTAGTGTACCATTCCATACGGGAATAAGAACCCATACTTGAACAAAAAGAGGTTCCTAGGGTATAAGAACCACTACAGTTCGAAAATCTACTGAAATGAGACAAACTACTATCTCAATGGATTACATAGTTTATTTGGTGAATAAGACTATGATATTGGGCATATTGTGGATCTAGTCACTTTTACAGAAGTTGTTTCTAGTCACCATACGGATTTGTGGTGAGATGCAATGAATGATGAGATGCAATCCGTGACGCATAATAAGGTATAGGAGCTAGTTGATTTGTCACAAAATTGCAAACCTTGTAAATGAGTTTGAAAGACCAAAAAGACTCGGGATAAAGTTTAGAGGTTTAATGCTAGCTCAGTTGCCAGAGAGTTCGCTCAGAGAGAAAGGTTTGAATTTAGTATTACCTTCTCTCACATATCCTCGAAGGATACATTTGGAGTGATTATGGCAATTGTTGCTCATGATGATATAAAGTTACATCAGATAGATGTCAAAATTGCTTTCCTAAATAAAGACCTTATAAAGAGGTTTATATGGCACAACATTAAGGATTTCAGGATCGAGGAGCAACTGATAATGTATACTAGTTGACCAAAATCAATATACGATCTGAAACAAGCTTCTAGACAGTGGTACCTAAAGTTTGATGAGGTTCTGACCTCTTTGGATTTTATGGAAAACAAAGTTGAAAGATGCTTATATTACAAGGTCAAGGAAAGCAAAGTTATCTTCCTATTATTGCATGTGAATGATATATTGCTCACATTGAATAACGTGATCATATTACATGAGGTTAAGCAACTTTTAGCTAAGGATTTCAATATGAAGAGCCTTGGTAAAACATCTTTTGTCCTAGGTATTCAGATTTACTGAGACAGATCTCAATACTCATTAAACCTCTCACATAGTGCATACATTAAGCGAGTGTTACAAAGGTTTAATATAGTTTAATATGGCTTACTATAGACCTATTGTAGTACCAATATCTCATAGCGGGAGATTATCTTTGGTACAGTGTCCAAACAATAAAATAAAGAGAGAGGCTATGAGTAATGTTCCATGTTCTGGAGTGTTTGGTAGCCTGATGTATGCACTAAGTTGGACATTGCATTTGCTGTTGGATTGTTGGGTCAATATCTATAAACAGAAAGACGATACATATCAAATCATACATGTATTAGTTGAGTTTGTCACACTCTATTTTTTCATTCATGTTAATGAGGTATTAGATATTTGTGATTATATTAGACCTATGTCACACACGACACATGCGTTTGATATCTTTCGGTATCGAAAGCATTACAGGATGGAATGATGGACTTTTGTTATCTTTGGATCAAATATTTTGTTTTTAAACTTAATCAATCAATATAGCAGTATGACTTAACCAAATCTTTTAAACTGTTTTTTACACTTAAGTCACTAACACAATTAATTAGTCCAAAGGGAAGAATATCAGAAATTTTCTCATTTAGTGGACAACAATTAATTGTAATTTTCATTTTTTCAATAACTTATCGGTTAAGTTACGTAATTTGATCCGGATAAAAATAATAAAGTGACTCAATAAATGATCTGGATTAATGGGCCAAAATTTAGGAAGAAAAGAAACCTCGATCAGTGTAGACCGGACCTCATATTGAGCCTGTGATAAAGAGGTCCAATATGAATGTTATATAGAGAAGGCTAAGGTCTCTTGTAGCTACTGTAGCAAATCGTGAATGTAAGTATATTGTGACCCATTCAGAGGTTCATATATAAAGAAAGCTACAGACTTTGACACATCTCGGTAAGCAGATCCCATGCAGTTGTAAGTGAATTCGCGTTTGTTTTAGTTTTAGAAAGCTTATTTGAAGTTATAAAATAGAAATCAAGTATTTTTCGTATTTCTTCGTTTATTTCCTTTTGACGTTCTATCCGAGACAAGTACTAAAGCTTATGATGCGTGTTCCAATATATTCCCTAATTTATTATTTCTGTTCAAAGCACTATATTTATCTATTAAAAAACTATTACCTTTCTGTTAAAGTTACAAGATAAGGTGCCTAATTTTTATTTGAAACGAGGAATATTGCCCTTATTGAACACTTCGGAGCTATGAAAACTCATTTATTAAAAGCACAGTTATACGCAATAAGAGATAATATATCGTGTTACTAATTAGCAAACAATCTTCCATGTGACCTCTTCAAAATTTTGTGTTCGTTCGAAATTAAACTTAACAGAATGAATAGTAGACGACACCAATCAATTTAAAGCTCTCTAAAACTCCTAGTATATAGACTACCTATTGTGGTATTACAGGTAGCTATAGGTAAAGCTTCCAACCACAACTTGATTTTCATTTGACTATCAAATCTTGTAAAGGACAAGGGACGGGAACATCGAAAGCATTAGCGTTTTGAGACGATGAAAATGTTGTGTAAAGGTTGAGATTTGGGGGAAGATGAATTGATTCCGCTAGCTGGACTCCCGTAACTGGAACATATAATTAGGACCAAGACAGCCATGTGCAAATAATCAATAAGCCACGAACAGAGTCGTATTGTAAGCTTCATCTTAAGCTAATTATGTCAGCTTTTGAAATATTTTATGCTAATGTGAAATTGGCAAATCAAACATGATTGGTTCCGTTAGGTATAAAGTGACTCTACATGATGTATTATTGCAAGGTTTCGACTTTCGAACCAGAATGTCCTACAGTTTCAAAAGCGATCCAGCAAGAGGGTGGCTTACTAATTAATCAAGCTTAATTTACATGTATAAAAAAGCTACTCTAATCTCTCCAATTGTGGGACTAATTCCATAACAGCACATAAGTGGTACTTCTTAGTAGAATGATTAGACTGATCCAAAGAAGGTCAATATTAATCAGACAATCATAGGGCGGGTAAACCGTTTGGTGGGACTTAGGATTGTGTTCGATCGAGCTCAAGCCTCTTTTAGTTACAGCTCTAACGTGGGGAAAAATAGTCTCAAAGGTAGCTGAACAAATTGGGTTATCCATCGTTGGTTCTTTTTATATATATATATATATGTGTAGAGTTCGGTGTAATTCCACGTTGGAACATGAATTACAATTTAGGTTCGTCTGCTCAAGTCTTGGTTGAGAGTACAAATTCACTTGGATTCCCAGAACCCTTGATGTCACGTGATGGATTATGAACCATAAATGAGTCATATTAGGTGGATCATTACTCCAGTTAAGTTTTGATAATTGCTCAGAAAAACTTTCTCACGACTAAGAATTATGTTATGGATTAATTGTGATAATTACCAACAATGAAAGTGGTAATTACAACAAATTAACTCAAATGGTAATCGTAATAACCGTATTCTTCAATTTAAAATTTAAAATCTTATTTGCAGGCTAATTAGTAATTACAATTTAATTTTGAAATAGAAAAAAGATTTCAACAGGGCCTGAAATTGACATCAAGAAGGATATGTATATGGTCTTCAACAATAATGTTTGGGACTATTCTTTTTCTGTGATGGAACCTAACAAAGTGTTAGGCTGAAAGATTCCATGACGAGCTTTATTGCGTGAAGTATCATCGATCTTTTTCATCTTTGAAGATAAACAAGTCTTAGTAGTTATGAATCACACCCTCAAATTGTTTTCCTATAATATCAAAGAAGAATCATTATAACAAAGATTGATGAAGATGAGATGAGATAACTAGGAATCTATTCGTATCTGAGTTGTACCTCCACCAACCTATAGACTCGTAAACAAATTAATGTTTCCTGCCATTGTCACGCTAAACAAAGCCAGCCACTTGCTATGGAAGTGGCCGTGGCGGGTCCAGGGATTTTATTATATGCACACGGGATGTGGAGTACAGAAGGAAAGAGTGTGGAGCAATCAATGCATTACGTATATATGGCATTTGGAGTTGGCTCGATCAACATTTACATAAATAAATTAGTCTCACCATCTTCCTCCTTGATTAATGAATTAAAATATTCTGGGGAGTTGGTGGTAAATATTATGAATGTTGACTCAAGACTTCAAGAGGGCATTGGGCAGTGAGGCCTCGTATTCGCCGGGCAGCCAGTAATACCAAGGCTATGCAGTAGCAATCGGCCTTTATGCAATTAAAATTAAAGTATCTAGAAAGAGATTACTTGACAGCTTAGGAGGAGTTGGATAGTATCATAGCAACCTCATCTACATGATACTGTAGCATCCCCGTGTTTCCTTTATTCACCTTCGCATCTGGACCCACTTTGCTCTCGCCTCATCTCAGCCGTGCAATTGCAAAAAGTGGACAGTGAACACGTTTGAAAATAGAAAGCAAAAATAAGTGTCCCAGCAAATTCTCAAGCAAAGGTTATCTTATCTATCACCCAACTGGCCACAGATGTGCCAGGTAAGTACTTTCTTAGATTCTAATTTATCATTCCGATTCATAGAGTCCCTGCCCACACAAGAAGACAGTAAGAACATGCCACCATGGCCCCTCTCAATTCATATCCAAGAAGAGCATAATAAATGGAGTAAGGATCAGGTCAGCCGTCGACATCACGTAAAGTATCAAAAATTAAGGATGAAATGTAAATGTTTGGGGAGATAACCGGCACCGATTGCCTCTCACTCCCACCCATAATCTTTTGTCCTAGCCTTGAATAGGATTTAAACAGTATTAGGTAAATAACCAACACCAATTTAGTAATTTTCGTCATCTTTTATTATGGCCAACTGAAATATAAACATGAATACCCCAACCCTACTATCACATAATAGTAATAGCTATATCTCATAATGTCTGCCATTACTTGGCATATCATTCAAATATAAGAGAAAAAAAAGTCATGATACTCGCATATTACATGAGCGCTAAGTGCTAAGAAAATATGGTGCTACTTAACATGCCCAAAAGTTACGGTGCCACTAAACATTCCCAAAAGTTATGGTGCCACTAAACATTCCGGACATAACCTAATACATGTGCTTCGGCTGAAGAGTGTAATAATTGCTGACATCCTCCTTGTAGACTACATGGTTCCAATAAAAACGATCTTTATCAATATTATCCTAGAATTTGAAGTCCTTTTTCTTTGATTTCCCTTCTTTCTCTTGCATCTTTCGCTTCCTTTTCTTCTCATTCTGCATCAAAATATAGGATGAGTCTTATTTGCCAAGTCTTTATACCCAGATCAAATAGCTGAATGACTATTTAACTTGTGATTTGGTTTCATGAATTTGCATCTCAAGACCTCAATATCATTTGCACAAATAACATTAGCAATAAAGGTAACACACCTCTGCAACCATGTCACTAAAGTCCTCCCGCTGACTACGCAGCTTCTCCTCCTCTCTAGCTTCCTCGTACCTGTCCATTCACCATCGTCATAAATCTTTTGAGAAAAGAGCAATAACACTAGGGGAGCATATTTATAAAAGCATCACTTACTTTGCAGGTAAGACATTATCCATAAGTTCCAATTCTTCTGGCTGTAAAGTGACGTCAACTTTGTCAGTCTTCTGGCCTCTAAGCAAGTCAACCTGCCAAAGATTAATTAATTGTTAAGATTCGGTCACATTTGATACATAACCTTCTGTACCAAGTCAATGTCCAGGAAAAAAAAGTTAGCTTAAGATGAGTTAAACAATTTGTTTCCAGTAAAGAAACAATTATACTTACCCTTTTGGCTCCCGTTTTATCTTGGGTGCCACTGGCAATGTTATACCTGCAGGAAATATCATAAAATGAGAGTTTATAGAATGTTAATGAATTCATTGAACTTTAAGAGTCAGGTCATACGTGTGAGTTGTTCCAAGTAACGTCCCTGGAGCAATAGACTCTCCTTTTTCTTCAAGAACCTAAAATAGTGAGGGGAAAAAATTACAGAGAAGTCAAATTCCAGAACAATCACCAACTATATTAATTGTAACAATGCCAAAGGGTGGATGATACTCACTTGGTAAAGAGGCCTCTCAGGTTCCTTCCTTTGCTGCTTGCGAAGGTCAATAACATCAGGTGTCTCAACACCAGTTGGCGTGCTAAAGGGGAGAGAGAATGTTACTTGCAATAAATATAACCCTTAAATTAAGCAGAATAAATAAAATAAAAGAAATTCAAATAGCATTCACCATGCATAAAATATTTATAGCAATACAAAATTAAGCAATGCAATGACATATGATTAAGGTCCACATTCAGCATTTAATGACTACAAAGCATTTGAGATCATCTGAACGTATACTTCATGAAATGGTTCGTCCATGTTTGATGCCAGGGGTAACAAAAATATAGTAAGGATTTAGGTCTCAGACACAAATTAGAGACATTAAAAGCACAGATTTGACCTAGGTAATAACTAATACGCTCAATTTTTATGTTTGAAGAAACAAAGTAACGGCATTGAGAAACTTTAACTAAATACCTCGAAAGACTATCTACAGATTGAATGCCAGCCTCCAATTCCTCTTCCTCAATCTCTTCTTCTACTTCCTCTTCTTCCTCCTCTTCCTCTTCCTCCAAATCACCCCAGTGCTTGGTCTTGTCAACTGGCTCCTCCTGGAATGTTTGTCAATAGCACATTAACCAAACTGGTTAAACATTCACAAAATTGATGTCTACTAAGTAACAAGGAAAGAATGATTGAAATAACTCATTACCTCATAATTAGGTTGTTCTTGTTGCTGGACTCCAAAAACATCTCCATACAATGGACGACCATACTATTCACAGCACATAGAAGTAAAATAGAAAAAAATTAACTAATATCAACAGGTAAATACGAGTAAACTCATAAAACAAATTTGAGGTGGAAAATTGCATAACATTAAATTGCAACTTACTTCATCAACAGGAGGTTTGCCCCAACCACCAGGGTGATAACCGAAGCTAGCCCCAGGTGGAATAGGAGCATTAAGGCCAGGTATTTTCAGATGAGGGTAAGACGGAGGAGGCCCATATCTCTGAAACAAAGAAATCAAGACCTTAAATACTTGTATAGAGGATTTTTTTTCCCCTAAGGGATGGTGGAGGGAAGGCAGATGACTACAAAATTGAACTCAGAAAGCTTCAATAAATATATGATCAACAATTTCTAATTAAACACAAAAGTAAATTAGCCAACCTGCATGTTAATAAGCCAAGGAGGAGGAGCACCGTCTGGCATGCCAAGAGCTTCTTTAAGTTCGTGTGATAGAGTACCTGGCTTCATCTCCCTAAGTTTTACCTGTACACCACCAATAAGATATTATCAACATAAAACTTCTCAATTTATCATCAAACATTTTCTAATCTTCCAACAAATACAACCAGTACTAAAAGCTAAAGACAACTGCAATTCAACTCACTGAATTCACAAGTACATTGGCTAAAATATATTAAGCAGAACATTTCCTCCCCCCCTCCCTGCTATACAACACTAGTATAATTCTTATATTATTGCACCCTTTCGTGAAGTAATTCCCATGGAAAACATACAGAAGTTTGTCACAAAATAAAAATCACCAGTGTCCTAAAGAAGTGTTATACCTCAAATTCTTTTCCTTCATGATATAGGTCACCAAGAGTTGTTAACTTCGGCTTTGTTTGATACTTGAAAAATGCATCATGGAGAACCTACCACATGCAAAGCATATTGTTACTGCAAGTGAAAATGTAAGAACATACGAACAAAAAATAAAAAATAGAACAAATTCATGTGGAGAGCAGGAGCAAAAAACTATAAATTGAAACAGAAACAAAAATGATAAAACCTGATAGTCAATATCCATTTTTCCCATCTTTGGTTGCATGCGCTCACGTTGCTTCTGTTTCAACTTTTTACTGTCCTCCTTCTCAATGTAGGCCTGCATAAGAAGAAAACACCAAGAATCAACGAATTTTCCACATAGAAATCACCAGTACATTTTCTTAGAAAAATTATAAACTTTTCAAGTTGAATGTCTCAATAAGCATAAGTAGCCTCAATAAGCAATGAAAGAAGAGTAAATTAGGGTATAGCTACATGATTTCTTCAAGTTACTCCAAAATAAGCAGATAATTGAAAATTTTAGTACTCTCCTTTTCTATGGGGAAATGCAAAACTACAGTTAGAACACTTGGAAATGACAGTTGACTAGTAGCAAAAGATATGAAAATACAACCGTTGCAAATACATCAAAATGCAAAGACAAGGAATATGAAGAAACACTGAGAGGCAAGTTAGTTTCACTTATGTTTTCCCATTATAGTTTTTAATTTTTATGTTCTATTTTTGATTTATGTTTCTTTCAAATAAAAACAAAAACATATTTAATTATTAATACAAATGCAATTATATTTTATTACTATTGATAATTATTATTATTAAATATTAGTTAAGCAAATTATTTTATTATAATCTCTTATACAATATTTATTAGAAAAAACATTTACTTCATTTGATTAAAATAAATAATTAAATAATTAGTAATCTATTTATAAATTAATATATTTGTTATAATTTATCAAATTTTATTTTCAAAACAAAATATTAAAATTTAAAGTAATTAATTATAATATGACAAAAAAGTAAAACATAAAACATAAAACATAAAACATAAAACATAAAACAAAAACCAATTTTTATGATTAATGAAAACTGGAAACAACCAAAACCAAAAATTAAAAAAAAAGTTATTTTACTAAATTTGAAAATGAAAACAGAAAACCAAAAATCACATAGGAGAGAAACAGGCCCCAAATGTAGAAAAGAAAGCAAAAAATGATTACTTTGCCATGAAAAAGCATGAACAGATACAAAAGAATTCAAATCCCATTTAAGGAACTTTGTATACCTGTCTAATTTTCTCAATTCCAGTTGCAGCAATAAAATCAGGAAGCTGAAAAGGTTGCTTCTCAATACCACGCTTACCCTGCAAAACAAAACCAGAATTTGATGAGATACAAGTAAATTACAAACATATATAACTATATGCGTGGCTACAGGTAAGATAATTAGACACCCTGTTAAGGTATATTTTAAGAAGACAAACTAATACTTATATAAAGGCAATTTGTGCTTTATGCACAGTAGCAGATCATCTGAAAATTCAAAGCAAATGAATTAGCACCCGCAATTAAAAGACCTACTATGAACCATGCATAGATAATTCGTTTTCTGCATATATTTCTACATGCTCAGACACCCAGTATACAGTAAAAGAGAAATCAATCAAGGGTCCCCTTTGTCATGGGTCCAGGGTCCCCTTCGTCAAACACATACAAGTCCAGGCTCCATGATTGTCACAGCCGCTCCCCTGCAAGAACCACATACATACATATAAGAGACACCTTCTCGATGTTATCTTCCCTCACCCTCATGCCTAAATCTGTCAAGATGCACATGCACGGCAATCATGTTCACTCTAAACCATAATGTTCCTCTCGCTGGGGTTCACAAACCTGCAAAAATTTCCTCTTCTGACACCAATGCCTCGGAACAGGAACAGTATTCCTATATGATTTCAGAAAGACCAGCAACTTTGGATCTGCTGCAGTTGCATCCCATACCTGTAAAGAGAACACAAAGGTCAGTTGGGTACATAAATAAACAAGTACTACCACATGTGTGCGGAACATATCAAAAATAAAGGAGGATTAGGTTATGATATACAGCATTCCAATTACCTCAACCACATCTGGCCTTGAGCAAATCTGTTTCAGCTCAGCGATCTTCATGCGTCGAAGAAGCTGAGAATAAAAAAGGGGGGTAAAAAAAGGTCCCCTATCAGTCTATTGATGATTTATGCAGTCCATTGTTAATCTCACTGCCAGTACTAGCAATTACATAAACAAACAAAAATCCAACCTTTTTCTTCTTATTGGAGATGCCCTTCTCCTTCTGTTGGTTCTCCTGCTCTTCATCTTCTGAGTCTGAATCCAATTTTTTCTTTGTTTCTGCATCTTGGATTCCATCCTCCATCTTATCATTCTCCTGAAAAGATGAAATCAGTGACATGTTTAGAAGGTCAATCTTGCAGGAGCTGAAAATTCATGATCAGATAATTCCACCACCAAAACCAAATCATTTACCTCAGAACCACCAGTTTGAAGTAAAGAAAATTTCTCAAAGATCTTCTTGAATTCATCATCCATCCCATCTTCCAGCTCTGCCTTTTCTGGAACATATTCAATCACCACTTGCTCTCCAACCTACAAATTCATGTAATAACACAAAATAACGGAGTTCAGGCCCATGCTCCAGAACCAACACTGAACAACCAAACAATCAGCAAACACAAGTTTTCCATACAACTTAATCAACGATACAGCAATCAAGAATGACTTCACATTCTTAAAATACCTATGATGAAACTAAGGATTTTTCCAACGTGAATGAGTTAATCAGAAAAAATGAGTCCAATTTCACATTCCTGCTCATAGCCAGTAAAATAGTGTTGAATATAACTTAACAGCACAAAAAGTGTATCTGGGACACATTATTTTCAATTTCTATCAACTGAGATATAGGAATTACAATATTCACATATAACTTTGACGTGAACTAAAGTAAATGCACGAAACAGCGCTCGTGTAGTACAAAACCCTAATTTCATCGATCTAAAATTTATAAACCAACAAAAGCTACAACACATAGCCACATTCATTTCCAAAACCCTAGAGGATAACGTAGAAAGTAACCAGTTGAGGATCAGCGTTCTCCTTGACGTCACTATCGTTGTCGCCGGCGTCGCTATCGCCTTCGTTGTCAGTGGCGGATGCGTCCTGACGGAGAGAGGAAGCCTTGATGTTCTTCTTCTGTTTCCGTCGACGGCGGCGGCGTTCGGTCTCTCGTGACTTCTTGGCTGCATTAGGGTTCGCGGAGGTCAGATCTCCATTGGAGAGGACAACACCGTTCTGATACGGCACGGTCTCCGCAGTCATGGGTTCGTCGGAGGGGCAGGGTTACTTCGGTAATCGTATTAAGATGAAGTCTGGAGAGAGAGATCCGTGGCTGAGGAACAGAAAAGTTACAGTTTTGATACAATATAAGGAACGGGTTTGATTGAATTGGATAGTTAGTGATAATGGCTCGGCCCGGTCGCAGATTCTCAAATCAATCCCAACCTAATTTATTTCGTGGGCTTAGGTTGTCGGTTTACCGATCAGAATTTGTTTGTCCAATTTTAGTTTCAGCTATTGTTTTAAAATATATGTCGAAAGCTTTGCATACAAATTACAATAAAATATAAGAAAATAATCACATTATTAATTAATATTATTCAATATTGTGAATATCATACTAAAATTGATATTACAATACCATTATTAGTCATATTCAGATTTTTAAAATTATAAAGAATAATTTTTTAATTTTATTTTTATTATAAAATTTATTTTTAAAGATATAACTCGTGAACTTTTGAATATTTTAACGTGAATAATAACAAGATTTTTCTTTTCAAGAAACAACTTGAATAATTAAATTAAATTAATTTTGTTTTATTAGTAATTAATATTAAATAAAAAGAAGATTTATTTATGTCATAATAAATTAGATCATAAAGAATTAAATTAGAAAATCAAAATTACTTTATATGTTATAAAGGAAATTAAATCTACATATTATGTTAGAAAAATAAAATTTTATTAAAAATATAAAAATAAAAGATGAAAGTAACCAATTCATAAAAATTATTAAAAAATAATTCAAATTTTGATTCATTAACTTCATTTTTTGAAATTAACTTTAAATTATTATAAGATTAATTACCAAAAAAACCTTCAAGTTTTCAATTATAGCCTTGACTTTAAAAAGTAACAATAAAAGACACAAACTTTCAATTTTTTCAATTTTAACCGGATATTAATTTCACTGTTATCTATGCTGACATGACAATGCCATGTGTCAATGACCTTACTAATTAGACACATAAGCGTGATTAGAAGGAGGATGTTCGCTTAGTGAAATGACGTCGTTTCATAGTAAAAATTGAAACAATGTTGTTTGAATTTTGGAGAAAGTTTCAACTTATCTTCGTAACTCTCACACCATAAATCCCTAATTTCGTCTTCACTCTTAGCTGCTACCTTTCACTGGGTTCATGCTCATGATTGTTGTTGGTTTCCTTTGGTGGAGTAGATGGAGTTTTGTCGATAAAAAAGAGATGAAATTATACCATACAAGCTCACTTTCGTCTGAAGATCTAAATGCCTTCTACATCCCAGGCTTACCTCAATGGTTCGAGTATGAAGAGCTTGAAGTGGCTACTAATAATTTTAAGAATCAAATTGGATCAGCAAGATTTGGTGCTATATATAAGGGTACCCTGCCTGATTAAACAGTTGTGGCAGTCAAGAAAATGACCAATTTAGGAATCCAAGGGAACAAGGACTTCTGCACTGAAATTGCGGTTATTGGGAATATTCGCCATGTTAATTTGGTGACATTGAGAGGATATTGTGCCTAAGGAAAAAAAACGCCTTTTGGTTTATGAGTATATGATGTTGGTTTATGCACTTGCAGTCAATTTATTTTTAGTTGTAAATTTATTTGTATGACATTATTATTATTCAATAAAAGGTATTCTTTTTCTTTGTGTATTTGTTAATTATTTAATTATTAATCATAAAGATAAAATCCATGAAATAATTGTTATGCAATTAGAAATTATAATGTGATTATAATTATGAGATTCGAATTGCATTTTTTGTATTATTCTTAAAATGTTCCTAGTCGTAGTTTCATCAAAACAAGGTATTGATGAAATTGTTATACTAGCACATGTTTGTTTCTTTCTTATGAAGAAAGTAATTAATCTCATATATTAAAGTGTGGGGACACTTAAACAAACATGTGGGGACTTATTAGAGAACAAGTTCACTAAACTGACCCTATTATGAGAATCTCGAATGGAACATTACTTGTATGTCTGTGGATTATCTCATTATGATGGTTGTATAATTGATTCTTAAACTTGAGATTACTAAAGTTATCTCATATAGGAATTACTATGTTTTGATGCTACTTATGTTCTACTCTTGGAGTAGTTCAATTCGATAGTTATTGGATATAGTATGAACTATATGGAGATAGTTGAGTAAATCAATAAAGAATTCGTTATCCTAAAGTAATTA
>JANIIA010000002.1:40841837-40868068 GCA_027478495.1 Erythroxylum alaternifolium | reverse complement strand
GTAAATTGAAATTTGGAAAAGTTGTTTCCAAATATCAATTATAAATCATTTACTAATTAGCAAGAACGAACATGATTAGATTATTTAGAGTACACACGAATTCCATACTCTAATTGTAATTAGAACATTAGATGACAAAAGGATTAATTTATACATCATAGCCATGCAAAGATAGGTTAGGTCAAACTACTTTGACATTTCTAATATTTAGGTGGTCATGACATGTTGCAAGACATCAATCATGATCTGTAATTATAAATTGTTTAATTAGGAAATTAAAGATAAATTAAAAGGAGTTTTAATTTATCAAATTCGAATTATGCATTAGAATTATAATTTATAATCGTAACCAACATATTAGGAACCTAATGAGTCACACATAAAAGGTCTATAAAGGAAAAGTGAAATTTGAATTAAGTTGGACTTAATTGAGTAGTTTTAGAAACTTTAAGGATCAATATATGATATTTGATCTTATAAGGACTAATTCTTAATTATAACTAAAGTTTGACTTTTGTTGTAATTTTGACAAAATCTAAGGACATGAAAAATATGTTTTTTCATATAAAAGGAAAAATTAGAAAGTTTGGAGCTAGCACTTCTTATATTTTTCCTCTAAAATTAGATTTGAGTTTTCTCTGAAAAGATCTGTGGATACCATTAAAGGCCAGACGATTGAACAGCTCGTGGATTGATGGATTCAAGACGAAAGGAAAAATTACAACAGGAAATCGAAACAAATTAGTATAACTTTATTAATTTCTTGTTTTATATTTCCAATTAAATTTTATTAAATTTGATTTTGTGGAAAATTTTTAAATTCATTCCACTACACTTAGATTTGATCTTGCGTTTATTTTCCAATATATGAATCGTGGCTCATTGGATATCACGCTCTTTGACAGTGGACCTGTCTTGGAATGGCAAGAGAGGTTTGAAATAGCACTTGAAACTGCACGGGGCTGGCACACTTACACACTGGATGTGAACAGAAAATCATCCACTGTGATGTAAAACCAGAAAACATTCTTTTACCCGATCATTTTCAAGCAAAGATATTTTATTTTGGCCTCTCAAAGCTTCTAAGTCCTAAGCAATCCAGTTTATTCACAGCAATGAAAGGCACTCATGGCTATCTTGCACCTGAATGGCTAACCAATGCAGCAATCTAAAAAACAAACTTATGTTTACAGTTTTGGAATGGTGTTACTTGAACTTGTGAGTGGAAGGAAAAATTGCTTGACTAGATCCCAAAGTCCTAACAATGATGAAAGCAATAGTTGTGGCACTCAATTAACATCATCATCAGTTTTAGGGCTTCAAATTTCAAATTAGGGATTTATGGTGTGAGAGTGACAAAGATAAGCTGAAGCTTTCTTCAAAATTCAAAAGACATCGTTTCAATTTTTACTATGAAACAACATCGTTTTACTAAGCAGACAATTTCCTCTTAATGACACTTACGTCTCTGATTAGTAGGGGTCATCGACACATGGCAATTTTATGTCAGCATAGATAATAGTGAAGTTAACGTCGGGTTAGAATTAAAAAAAATTAAATGTTTATACATTTAATTGTTACTTTTTAAAGTTTAGACTATAATTGAAAATTTGAAGAAAATTTGGGCTTTTTTTGGGTAATTAACTCATTGTTATATTAGATATAATACTTTTTTCTTAAAACTAATTTAAAATAATTTATTCTTAGTTGGTAATACAACTCAAAAATTTTTGGTATAACCCAATATGCTAATCTGGTATAGTGTATTTGAATTTTGTACTATTTTTTGGGAGGTATAGTACAAATTTCAAAATTTTAGTATATTAGATAATAAAAATTAATAAAATATTTAATTTACCTTTACGTAAAAGTAATAAATATTTATTATAATTGATGGAATATGATATAAATTATAATGAAAAATCTATAAAGTAATGATAATTTTTATTATATTATTAAAAATAAAAATTAAATAAAATATTTTCAATTATTTATAAAAATATAACCCCATTACCGAAGAAACTCTTTAGGAATTATTAAATATGGGGACATGCAGTTCATTCAATAAAAAATGATAAATTAATCATCGTTAAATACTATTACATTTATTTTATTAATAGAAAATTTTAACAAAATTATAAATTTTAAATAAAGTAAAAAAGAAATAATTTTATTTTTAAAAATATTATTACATAATAAATAAATTTTTAACCAAAGATTTAATTTACTTTATCATATTAAACTAATAAATATATTATTAACTTTATGTAAATATAATGATTTTTTCTTTTTAAATATTATTACATATTGTTATATTGTAATATATGTTTGGAGTGCACAACCGATGAATAATAGTTCTTGGAGTTGGAAGAAACCTATTCAGGTTAGGAATATTATTGGGAACCATTTCAGATTTAAGATAGGAAATGGAATTTCTACTTTCTTATGGCAGGATCCTTGGCACCCTAGAGGTATCCTCAAGAATCTCTCTACACCTAGAGCTATCAATGGTTCAGAATTTCCAATGAATGCAAAAGTAGCTGATGTTATCAGAGACAATATGTGGTGCTAGCAAAGAGCCACAATTGAGACAATTCGCATGCTCAAGCCTTTATTATACCAACCTGATCAGTCCCAATCTGATATATTAGAATGGACTGTAAGCCCCTAAAAAATTTACACAAATGCTTCAGCATATACTTTGATGAGACCTTCTTTTCCAAAGGTACCTTGGCATAAATTAGTGTGGCATAAAGGTCCAGCCCAAGGTTTGCCTTTATCTTGTGGTTTGGTTTCCTTAATAAGCTTCAGACAAGGGATCAGTTCCTTTATTCTTATATTCCTAATCACTGCTCCCTGTGCTACTCGGATAATGAATCCACAAACCACCTTTTCTTTGAATGCTCCTTCTCAAAATCAGTATGGCTACACTACCTCAGCCACTTTTAGATAAACATTCCCAACCTCCTAAATCTCCCTTCCATTCTATTTTGGTTTAACCATCCTCAAAGCCACATAAGCATTGACCTCAACATTTTTATCATTCTTCTTTCTATTATTGTGTACAACTTATGGTTCGAGAGAAACCTTAGAACCTTTAAAAATACAGCCATAGAAGTGGGGTACACTAATACTAAAGTGATCTTCCAAGTAATGGAGCAACTTAGCTCAAACATTGAGAGAAGGTAAATAGAGGATTCTGGCTTGTTATCTTGTTTCTTCTAATCTTTATTTTATAGGTTCAGGAAAATGAAAGGATACTAACCCTCTCTGTCAACAAGAGAAGCATAAGATGTAGTAATGGCTGAACCTACAAAAGTTCTGAAGATTGTACATGACATCTAAAGCTACAAGGTTGGTTCCAGGGTAAAGGAGCTCGAGGGTAAAACTGACTTCAGTGAAGGATGGTTTCAAGCGAATGATATTAGAAATATTAGAAAGAGATGCTACAAGAATGCAGTGAACAAACTGATAGTTTCGGGAAAGGAAGTCTACTCAAACCTACGTATGTGAAATGACAACACTAGGATGTTTTGTATATGGGCTTTTGTAGTTTCATTTCATGTGTATTGCACTGTGAGCATGTATTTACTTTAGGCTGTAACTTTCAGCAAGGCTGTTTCGGGTGGGTTGATTTTGTTTTTGGTTTGGTATGCAATCTGTTTTTTAGACAATCTCTACCTATGTATATAAGCCCTTAATTCTTATTTAATTATACAACTGATTTATCAAAAAAAAAATAACCTATTTGACATATACGACTTATATGGTTTGCTTTATGTGAATATCAACGTGAAATGACACATGTCATGTAGATGATAAGTTGACAAAAGTTTAATAGAGGGAGTAGTTCCAAATTTTCATAAAGTATAAGACTTTCCATGAAATTTTTAAAACATAAGAATTTTTAATGAAATTGATAAAATCATAGGAAATTTAAGTTTCTTAAATCTTCATGCTAACGCATTTCATGCAATAATGCAAAATGAGACACTACTTAAACTAGTAATCTTTCTTTTGAAAAGTCAAATTTGAAGTAATCCACAAAGGGCAATTTAACAAGTACAAAAGGTATACGTTAGATATGTGCAAGGTAAAGTTAAACAATGCTTCACCAATCACTTTAAGCCTATGTTGTTTACTATCAAGAGTTTTTACCTACTGTATGGCTACAATATTTAACAAAGCTTGTCATACGTTCCACCTACTTTCAACAGAAGAAATGTCTTTGAAGTTGTCTTTGTATAAGCTAATGTGAAATCTTATCCTATTAAAGAGCTCCGTGTTGAAATTTTCTTTGCGTTGTCTTAGATTGGAGAATATACATATGTTCCTCTTATCCTATGTCAATGTCACAATATAAGAAAGTGATAAGCAATAAACCCATATGCTTACTTCATTAGGATGCTTCCTCATTGAACTACATTGGACAATATAATGTAAGTATCTTAGAGGGTCACTCAATTTGCACCTATTCCTGTTAAGAATCATATCCCAAGCACCACTAGTGAATTCACATTGGAATAACAAGTGAGGTAGTGCTTCTTATGTCGCTTTGTAAAGCACACATCAGTTTAGAATAGCCATGTATTTATTTATTCTATCAATGGTGGGAAGCTTGCCTTTCATTATAAAACATAAGGTGACGGATGCACTAGGGAGTAGATGCTTGCACCATACAATTTTAGACCAAGAAACATTCATCACGGAAACTCGAAATACAAGTCTGCATGAAGCGTTGGTGAATTCACTAGAGTTTGAATTCTTCTAAATCACTTTATCTTATTAATTGGCATTCAAGGTGTTGTTGTTTATAAAAATGGTGAGACTAGATGATGGTAGGATATTCATTAGCAAATCCATATGCTCAATAAACATTACCACTATTGTATTTTTTCCAAAGAAATTCCTAATGGGGGATAAATAATCTCCATTTTCAAGTGGACCACTTGGTGCCCAATTGTTAATCCAGAAAAAGGATCCTTTGCTATTGCCTATCACATTTTGGAACTCCATTGTCTTTTGATTTTGACTATGAATCTCGTTATTGAAGATGCAAAGATTGGAAGCTTAAAGTTCCAAAAATGTTCTCTCCTTTAATGTAACTAAATTCCTTTAATGTCTAGGTTAGATGAACCCTACGATGATACTTTAATATGATTTGATTCTTTTATTAATGCAATTGGTTTGATTGATATATTGCGATCCGATTATGTGTTTTATTTATGTTCTAATATATTAGGAATAGAACATCATAACCTGATTTCATACATAATGATTAAGACATCATGTTTATTAATAGATCTATCATAACTGGAAGGAGTTGATTGTAGTCCTAGAGATAGGATGACATAAATCTTTCAGATTATGGTCAAACCTAATAGAGGGATTTATAAATCGACAAAGCAATATTATAAATTTTAACCTAAGTAATTTGTTTGAAAACTTTAGGATTAGTTGTTTGTAGGCTCAAGGTCAGCTACTAGCATACTATAGGAATTTTCACAATCCAATAAATCAATAAAACGATTCCATAATAAAAGATTAATCTGTTAAGGGTTTTAGGGGGATTAGAAACCTAGATTCCAATTTTCTGATAACGAAAGTTTACTAAGTGCGTCCTTAATTCTCTGATTCATTCTTACTACTTGTTTATTCTACTTGTTTAATTTTTGTTTTCTTTTAATTAAAAATGATAATGAATTTGTAGACTAAATAATAGGATAACAGTAATTACTAGTAATCACTTTCTGCATGAGATTGACTCGTATTTGCCAGTACTAGCTATAGCTACATCGTGCACTTGTAGTTATTTCATAATTGACTAACTCAGAAAAAGTCAATCACTGCCTAATATACATTGATGGAGCTAAGCAAATAAGTTGAGCTTGTTAGCAAGTGATAGTGCTTTAGTGCTCTAGCTTGCTATCCTGGCTTGAATTTTATCCATCAGAGGCTCGAAATCACCATAAGAAGGCCCTGTGGACTATATTACAATACCAAGATCCTTAATTGGGAGCCAAAATATATTAAAACTAGTAACAAAAGCTAACCATTATTCTTGGTGTGATGCACTAACAGATATGTAGATGCCACACTTCAAATTATTTTCTTCAAAAATAGATAATTTGTTAAATATTTTCAAGACATCATGATTGTGGGTACAAAATTGCCATTCACTCTTGAGAATAAGATTGTCATCTGCAAAATTTAAGTTAAAGATGCCCAACTTCTTACAATTTGTGAGATATTTGAATTTATACCTTCTATTTACCACTCTTTTGAATAATTTGTTAAAAAATTCCATAACTAAATCAAACAGGTAGGAATATATGGATCTCCATACCTAATCCCTTAAAAAATTTTGATCATTTTAATAGGTTCCCCATTAACTAATATATTGAAAGTAGGGTTTGATTGTTCAATCTATGAAACATAATTTTCTAGAAACTTCAAAGCTCTAAGTGTTTTCACCATAAATGTCCAATACGTTATGTCATAATCTTTCTTAAAGTCAATATTAAAAGTACAATCTTTACTTCCTCTATTCCTTGAGTAATTCCTTAAAAGCTCCTATGAGAAGATAATGTTATCACCTATTATTCTTCAGGAACGTATACTTCCTAGGAGTAATCAATATGATTTTGAAGGACTCCTTTTATGTCTATTTGAATTTTGGATATCAACTTGTATATTGAATTAGAGCATGCAATTGGGTGAAAATAACTGAAGGACTTTTGCTAATTTCCTGTGGGGATGAGTGTGATGAATGTTTTGCTTATTACCTTCAACATAATCTTGTTACTAAAAACTGTATAATGGCATACATTACCATGTTACTAGTTAGGGACCAGGCCTTGAATTGGTTTAGGGACCTTTGTGCATCTTCAATTTCTTAAACTATGACTGGCTTAGCAAGAATTTCTTTCTCTCACCATGATAAATTGTCCAAGATGATCTCCTTGGGTAATGGAACTAAATATTGTGCATTAGAGGTGTATCCCATAAACATTGAAAAGTGCTTAGTTGCTTCCTCTAATAATTGACTTTGGGTGATTAAGGTAATGTTGTCCTTCTTTATAGAAATGATTCTATTTGATGCCTTTTCAATCATAATAACTTTATGAAAGAATGAAGATTTTTTGACCCCACCTTTTATCTAAGTCACTCTTGATCTTTATTTCATTAGAGAAAATAAAACTTCAAAGATTTAGAGATGTTATATAGTGCCTATTTCAAAAGCTATTGTAGGATTGTTGTATAGGTCAATTTAGATTTTATTGAGTGATGTTTTTGTAGTGTTGAAGTAACATACCACTCTCATAGAGCATATGCTTGAACGTAACGATGGTATTCTAGAATATACGCTATAAGGATGGAATGTTAAGACGATCGAAAATACTTATTGCAAAATTTCCACACATCAAACACATCTTAAGCAACTCATTTTTCATTTAAGCCCATTTCATTACAAACATATTCAGTCAGAAAAAGTTGTTATATTTCATAATTCACTTATACAATGTACATCAGATGAGGAATACAATGTTTAATACAAAATTAACTAAAGACATATATAGGTGCAAACTGATCCCGATCACTAGCTCATGCTCATATGCAATGACTTTACTCCAATTGGTTTAACTGGATATCTCTTCTGAACTTAAAAAGTCACGTTGCAATTTTTTATGAATTTTACGAACTCAGTGAGTGAACCATCATTAATGACCTCACTTAAGTCAAATACACAAATATCACATATCCAACCAATTTCACAACATTTTCCATCTCAAAAAGACATAATGAAAGTCACACATTTCACATACATTCTTTCAAAACATGTATGACCCAATCAATCACATTATCATGGCATATCCTTTTATCATCACAATTTCAGAAAAGGTTTCATAATCATATAATTCATAAATATACAAATGCAGATGCATATGAGACTCCAGATTCGTTATTATTTGTTGTGACCAAGCACTTTTCAGATACCGATTTAGATACTAGCCTATTGGGCTCAGTCAGATACAGAAATCATGAAGCAAAGCTCTACGTGCAGAATTCTGAGCTTAAAGCTCCTTTAGACTAGCTACTTTGATCACAATGCTTTATCTGAATATGAATTTCATATAATGCATCATATCACAAAATATTCCATGAATAGCATTTATTTATGAAGAACAAAAAAATCTCAAATTCATCAGACCTCAATTCGGCATTCAACTTTCATTGAGTATTCAGAAATCATTTAGAATCATATGCTCATATACAATCAGAATACTTCCAATACATTCCCAAATATCAATCTCCTTGGACTATTAATGTTCGAAATTCACATTCAGATCATAAACAATTCAATAATTGGAAGTTAAATAGAATAAATCAATCCTAGGGATATCATCTAAGTTGACTCACAGTACGCTCCTGTATATGTTATTGCCTGGATGGTCCAGCAATGTAGGAATGATGGCGTACGTCTTGAGCATCTAAATACACATACATTGTATACATTACTAACTTGATCAAACAAATACATATTTAATTATGCACATACATATATGAGCCATGTTTAATGCATACTTAATGACTATCCCGAGTATGTTTCCTTAATCATAATTCATAATCACTAACATATTGTCACTTAGATATGCCTTGTTTGCATTTAGGTTAATTCCTTAAGTAGACATGATCATGCTCAATTCATTAACCATACATTTACTAACTCTTTTCTAGCATTACAAATATTTCACATAATTCCCAATTCTCATTCATTAATCATTCGTAATGCATTATTAATATCCTTTA
Source organism: Erythroxylum alaternifolium (assembly GCA_027478495.1). NCBI lineage: Eukaryota > Viridiplantae > Streptophyta > Magnoliopsida > Malpighiales > Erythroxylaceae > Erythroxylum > Erythroxylum alaternifolium. Next base: position 40,859,257 of record JANIIA010000002.1, on the reverse strand, counting down.
GAATACATTTGCATTCATATGAATATCTTCATTCCTTTAACACTCCATTCCAAACTTAGATGCATTGTTATCAAATATTCTTTTCCTCAAAGTATAACATCAATTATCAACTAAAACTTATCACACATTTAACCAACTTTTTCAACATGAAATTATGTTCATTTTAAACCTTAATTAAGTCTAAATGCATCGTAGTTACGTACCTTATCCTTAATTGGTTCAAAAATCACACAAAAGAAATTTTTCTTTACTTGCATGTCATTCCCATGATCATGTATGGCTTCCCACGATCATGGGATGGGTTATCCGAAAGTCCCCATCCATTTCCTTCATTAGTTTTCCAGATTTTCTCAGGATAGGTTTCGGGCCAGTTTTCTATGGCCATTCTGACATAGAAAATGAGGTTTCTAGGTAATATATCTTCTAAAAAATTGTTTCTCTATGTCTTAAGTTTCTAATGAACTGAAGTTCATATAATTTGGTTCATTATTCCTATAGTTATACCCAAAATACTACGGAATATTCTCAAACAATGATAGTAACCAAAACTCAACTTCAAGAGAAATTTCAAAACCCTTAGAGACAGAAATAAAATTCTATTCCTTCATGAGAATTGTATACATATGTATTTAGTTTAATCTAAAATTAAAATAACCACATTTGGATATCTACAGTTCAAGTTATGGCTACAATACCGATATCTATTTAGTGAAACCACTACAATTAACTCACGTCATGCACTTTAAACACTCCTTCACCATAATTCATCAATTCCCCTACAATTTCGCCTTATTCATACCTCAATTCTACATCAATTTCATGTCTATAACTAATTCAAAAAATCATTGATTAAGTAACTTACAAATCAATAACTCCCACACATCAAAACCGAATCAGAAATTATCATACAAGGATCATTTTTCCAGCACATATCATCACCAATATCTTATGCATTTCATTCCAATTCAAGCATCATTCCTATACCATTTAACATTCCATAAAACTCAAATTGTTACTTACCTATTATGCTTCCAATTCAACACAAAACTTCATATTAAACCAAGTCTCCAAGTAAGCAAAATCAACACAAACTTATGGTGAAAGCATGGTGATTTTCGGACAGCAAAATGAAGATCACATTCAGCTAGTTTTCATGTCAATTTGGTGAGGATTTAGGTGTGGTTTTCATGCAACAAATTGGTTAGTGTTCAAGCAAATTTTAGAGGAAAAGCTGGAGCACTTTTAGTGAAGGAAACATGTAAGGAAGCAGAAACTTGGGTGCTGGAATTTGCCACATCAATAAGCTAGCTATGTATCATTAACTTACAAAGACATATGTTTTAAAGCATGCTAACCATTTGTTCAACAATTAAGCTACCACTAATCCACTCATAATGCTCCCATTTGTCACCTTTTAATTAGTCCACATGTCACTCCAAGATTGGTCCATACGTCACATAAGAATTGGTCCAATTGTCATTTATTTACTAGTTCATTTGTCATGCATTTAACTATGCCAAATGTCACTCAATTTTTAGGCTTAGTCACCCTAATTTTTTATGTATCAATTTATCCTATTACTTGAATTTTTTCCTATTCCAAATGTACATATGAGTTCATTAATCTCTCAATTAATAACATTCAATTCCAATTTACCAATTGAAATCCAATCATACTAAAATTCAAGTCATATCAATTCATAATTTGCATCATATTCACTTAACATCTTTCATACCCCGGGACATGTCAAATGAGTGCATATGTTATCTTGTAATGTGTACAAATATCAATATTCATTTATGAATGCTAATGTTATGCATGTATATGCAATGCTTGATTAAGGGTTTTAACCCTAAACATGTATTGGAACACAAGATATCACAATTCTCCCCCTTAAGAAATTTCATCCTCGAAATCTTACCTGAATGATCAAATAGGTAGGGTATTATCTTCTCATATTATCTTCCATTTCCCATATAGCTTCTTCACTCGAATGATTTCTCCAAAGAACTTTCACAAATAGGATCATTTAATTTCTCAACTGCTTATTTTTATATCCAATTATCTTAACTAGTTCTTCATCATAACTCAGATTATACGAAACCTCAATCTCCTAAGTCGATATCACATGAGTAGGATCCAACCGATATCTTCTAAGTATAATCACAAGAAACACATTATGTATCTGAGTCATTTCAGAAGGTAAGGCTAACTTATAAGTCAGTGGTCCAACTCTCTCAATAATCTCATATGAACTAATGTACCTAGGGCTGAGCTTACCCTTTTTATCGAACCTCAGCACACCTCGTTAAGATGATACTCTTAGAAATACTTTATCTCTAACCTGATACTCCATATCTCTCTTATGTTGATCCACATAACTCTTCTGTCTATCTTGTGCTGCTTTAATTCAATTTCAGATTAGTTTCACTTTCATAATAGTATCCTGAATTAGTTCTCGACCTTCAACAATCTTTAGACCCTCTTCATTCCAATATAAAGGCGAATGACACTTCCTAGCACATAACGCCTCATATGGAGCCATATTGATACTACTGTGATATTGATTATTATAAGTAAATTCGATTAGAGCTATATACTGATCCCATGCTATTTGAAACTCTAAAACACAAGCTCTGAGCATATCCTCAACAGTCTTAATTGTCCTTTCACTATATCCATCTGTTTAAGGATGAACTGCAGTACTAAAATTTAGTTTTATACCCAAAGTTTTCTATAAGCTACCCTAAAAACTCGAAGTAAATCTAAGATCCCTGTCTGATACAATAGACATTGGATCTCACTACTTCATTCACTTATCTCCAATCAATAATGACCCAAATGGCATTATATTGCCTCGGAGTTCTCAATAAACCCATAATAAAATCCATCGTGATTCTTTCCTATTTCCACTATGGAATAAACAAAGACTGTAACTTACCAACCAGAGCCTGATGCTCTGCCTTAATATGTTGGCAAGTTAAGCACTTAGCCATATATTCAACCACTTTCTTTGTCATCCCTGTTCATTAGAAATGTTGTTTTAGCGTGTTTACATCTTGGTCGCACCAGGATGCATAGCATAGGTTGCTACATATGCTTCCTCCAAAATCACCTTCCTCAGATCATCGACATCAGGAACACACAACCTCTATTTCAACCATAATTTCTTATCTCTCAATTCAAATTCAAAATTCAGATTCACTTTCAACTTCTCAATTAACTTCACTAACTCGGGATCTTTACCTTGAGCGTTTCTAATTCTCTCATATAGCATTGGTCTTAGCTTCAGTGTAGCTATCAATGCCTCATTCTATCCCAAATTTAGTTCAACATTTAATGCTCTTAATTGCACTAGGTTAGGTAACCTCGATAACTATACTTGAGCCACAATGTTATTAGACTTCCTGCTTAATGCATCTACTACTACATTAGCTTTTCCTAGATGATATTCAATTGTATAGACATAATCTTTCAACATTTCAATCAATCTCCCCTATCTCATATTCAACTATTTTTGGCTCAATAGATATTTCAAACTTTTATGATTAGTGAATACCTGAAAAGTTTCACCATATAAGTAGTGTCTCCAAATCTTCAAAGCAAGTACTACTACAATAAGCTCTAAATCATATACTGGATAATTAAACTCATGAGACCTCAACTATCCCGATGCATATGCTATCACTTTGCCATGCTGCTTCAACACACATCTTAATCCTTAGTGTGAATCATCACTGTACACTACATAGCCTCCTGTTCCAGATGGATTAGCTAATATGGATGCTATAGTTAACCGATGCTTTAGCTCCTTAAAACTTTTCTGACCTTCAACATTCCATCTGAAAGGCACATTCTTCCTTAGAAGTTTTAGCAAAGGGGTTGAGATCAGTGAGAACCCCTCGATAAATCTCCTGTAGTATCCAGCTAATCCAAGAAACTTTATATCTTAGACACATTTTTCAGAGCTTTGCACTTAATCACTGCTTCTCCTTTCTTTGGGTCTACTTATATACCCTGACCAGATACAATGTGACCTAAGAATACTACATGATCAAGCCAAAATTCACACTTAGTGAATTTGATATATAACTGTTTCTCTCTCATTTCCTATAGAACCAATCTCAAATGCTCTTAATGTTCTTCTTTACACTTTGAATACATCAAGATATCATCAGTAAACACGATCACAAAACGATCTAAATAAGGTTGGAATACCTTATTCATCATAGCCATATATGCAATTGGCGCATTTGTCAACCCAAAAGGCGTCACCAAAAACTTGAATTGCCTATATTTCATTCTAAATGCACTCTTCGATACATCTGCCTCAGCTATGTTTAACTGATAGTACCCTGACCTCAAATCTAGCTCGATAAACACCTGAGCTCCTTATAATTGATCAAATAAGTCATCTATCTTTGGTAAAGGATACTTGTTCTTTACTATTACTCGATTCAATTGTGGAAAATCAATACATATCCAGAGTTCCATCCTTCTTCTTAATAATCAATATTGAAGCTCCCCAAGGTGACACACTGGGCTTGATCTAACAACTCTTGTAGCTGCTTCTTCAGTTCCTTTAGTTCCACAGGTGTCATTCTATATAGAGGAATTGATATAGGTGTAGTACTTGGAACAAGGTCTATTGTAAACTCCGTCTCCCTTTTTAGGGGTAAACATGATAGTTCTACAAGAAACACATCCAAAAAACCCCTAATAACAGGAATATCCTTAATGATCTGTTCATTTCGGGTATCCACTACATGGGCCAGATAAGCCTCACATCCTTCTCGCATCAATCTCAAAGCACTCATGAATGAAATTATTCAAGCTGGCACTACTTGACTAACTCCTCGAAGCACTACTCTCGGTTAATTAGGGATTCAAAAACTACCTCTTTAGTGTAAAAGTTGATTATGGCCCTATGACTAGTAAGCCAATCCATACTTAGAATGAGGTCTATCTCTCTCAACTGTAATATAATCAAATTAGCTTCTAACTCTGCCTGATCAATCTGAAATATGCACCCTTTACATACCTCACCAATTACTGTAGTTCTTCCTACTGAAGTACTCATAACCAAACCACAATTCAACATTTCTCTCTTACCGTGCATTCTAGATGCCAAATGCAGTGCGATGAATGAATGTGTAGATCCCAGATCTACCAATGCAAATGTTTTAAAATTAAAAACATTCAACACACTTGCTACCACATCTAGGGAGTTATGTGCCTCTTATCTGGTAATGGCGTAGACCTTGGCCTGACACTACGGCTGGTTATTCCGCACCTCAGTCCTGACACTAGGACCTGCTAATTGTACTGTGCCTCTACCTCTACCTCTCTGTACTGATCTAATAGCTCTACTCTAGTGGACCATTGTCTCAGTCATTGTTCCTTCTCCCATTTCATACTGTGGTCCTAAAGTCTCAGGACAATCTCTGATTTGATGTTCAATAGAGCCACATCGGAAACAAGCTCCTGATAATCTCCTACACTGTCCACCATGCTTCTTACCATAATGCTCACACTCAGGCATCTATTGGGACTGCTAGGAGGGCACTTGTCCTCTACCTCTACAGGCTTGGACAAATCCACCTCTCAGTTGAAACCCCGATTGTCTCAATCTACTCTGGAATAGAAACGGTTAGCTTTAGTGCTTACTGAAGCTTATGCCAGAATTAGCCTAAGATTCACTCTGTCTCTTCACTCTAGGCTTTTGTCTATACTCTCCCTGACCATCCTTTAACAACTGTTCAATTCTAATCGAGGCCACTCGTAGTTTTGTAAAACTACCCAAATAATAAATGGCTAGCCTCGTTCTGATTTCTATGTTCAACCCATCTTCAAACCTCCTACACTTGTCCTCCTCAGTTGGGATTAATGCAATTGCATACCCTATTAAGTCGTTAAATCAGATCTCATATTTAGCTACTATCACACTTTTCTGCTTCAGATCCGAAATCTCCTTCATCTTCCAATCTAGATAAATCTTAGGCATATAGTTCTCTCGAAACACCTTTAGGAAATCCTCCTATGTCAAACTACAATGCCTGGTGGCATTGCCTGGAATAGTCTTCTACTACTGATATGCTAGATCTTGCAAAAGTGAGACTGTATAATCAAATCTCTCATTTGACTTGCAACCCATTTGATCGAACACTCTTTTAGTTCTCTCCAACCATCCTTCCACCTCAGCACGGTCTGTACTTCTGTAAAAGTCCACAAGCCCCTGCTTTCTCAATTTATCGTATCTCCTTTCCCTTCTCTCACGGATTTGCGGAGGCATTTATGTAAACTCAGGTATAGGACACTCTCTATTGGCTCCTACAAACTCTATGTCAACTGACTCTCTAACTTGATCGCCTATAGCAGATGAACTATAACAAAAATAGTTGTGATTAATTTTCGAATCTCTCTCTATTTATCATGACTAAATGTCCTTATATAGCCTTATAATTCCAAACCATACTCTAATACCAAAATTGTAACACCCCACTACTATAGAGTATATATACCTGAACATCCAGAGGATATTCAAGTAGAAATCCTATGCCAATGGCATCTTATAGCAATCATAATCACTTATATGACATCATACAGAATAACAGAAGACTTAAAACTTAACTCCTCATTTCATACATTAACAAAAGTTACATTGTAGTAGTACTTTTATTTAACAAATATTTACATTATCATAAACATCTCTCTTTATACAGAAGATCTACATGTAAAGAAAACTACTTAAACATAACTATAACTCCTCAGATGCTAGCTGATAAACCTTTAAGTCATATCTTAATCCAAATCGATCCCTAGAATACCGTAGGAATTAGGTCTCCTGTCTTGTACCTAAAAAGCCACGTTGCAATTTTAATGAGTTTTGCAAACTTAGTGAGTGAACCATCATTGATGATCTCACTCATTCAACACCTAAAACATAATAGATATAAACTAAATACACAATAGTCTTCATTTTAACAAATCATATCATCTTTTCAGGTAACATCATCTTTTATCTCAATTACTCATTTTATCAAAACTACACAAGTGAGGCATATCACACTATTATCACAATTTAGAAGTATTTTCATAATCATATAGCTCATAATCATATACTAATACAAATTCTTATAAACTCCACTTATGTTATTATTTATTGTGACCAAGTGCCTTCAGATACAAATACAGATATTGACTCGTATTGGGTTCAATCATATACAAAAATCACGGAGCAAAGCTTTACGTGTAGAATTCTGAGCTTAAAGCTCTTTCAGACTGGCTACTCTGGTCACAACACCTTTATCTGGACATGCATTTAATGTAATGCATCAAACCCTAAAATATGCCATGAACAACAATTATTTATGATGCATAAATAGAATCTTAAATTTATCCGGACCTCAGTCTGACATTTAACTTTCATTAAGCATTTAAAAATCATTCAGAATTCTGATGTAAACAGATATCATTTAGAATTCAGATGCCAACAAAACACTTTCAATACATTCCCAAATATCATTCTCCTTGGACCAAAAATCCAGAATTGTCACAATCAAGTCATTAACAGTTCAATAAATGGGAATTAAACAAAAACAGAAATAAATCAATCCTAGTGATATCATCTAGGTTGACTCACAGTACGCTCCTGTATATGCTATTGCCTAGATGGTTTGGCAATGTCTTGTTGATGGTAATCGACTTCAGTGTCTAAATACATATACATTCTATACATTACTATCATGATCAAACAAATACATATTCAATTATGCACATACATATATGTGCCATGTTCAATGCATGCCTAATGACTATCCCAGGTATGTTTCCTTAATCATAATTTATAATCATTCACATATTGTCACTTGGATATGTCTGTTTTGCATTTAGGTATAAGACCTTAAGTAGACTTGATCATACTCAATTCATTAACCATAAATTTACTAACTCTTTTCTACCATTACAAATATTTCACATAATTCCTAATTCTCATTCATTCATTCCTAATGCATTATTAATATCCTTTGGAATACATTTACGTTCATATGAATATCTTCATTTCTTTAACACTCCTTCATTCCAAACTTAGATGAATTGTTATCAAACATTATTTTCCTTAAAGTATATCATCAATTATCAATCAAAACTTATCACACATTTAACCAACTTTTCCAACGTCAAATTATGTTCATTTTAACCCTTAATCAAGTCCAAATGGATCATCGTTAAGTACCTTGTCTTAATTAGTTCAAACATCACACAAAAAAACATTTTATTTACTTCTATGCCATTATCACAATCGTGTATGGCTTCCCATTGAAAGTCCCCATCCATTTCCTTCATTAGTTTTCCAGATTTTCTCACGATAAGTTTCGGGTTGGTGGTGTATAGCCATTCTGACATAGAAACTAAGGTTTCTAGGTAATATGTTCTTCTAAAAACATATTCCTCTGTCTTAAGTTTCTAATGAACTAAAGTTCATAGAATTTAGTTCATTATTCCTAGATTTATACCCAAAATACTACAGACTGTTCTTTAACAATGACAGTAACTAAAAGTCAACTTCAAGAAAAATTTCAAAACCCTTAAAGACATAACTAAAATTATATTCCTTCATGATAATTGTAGACATTTGTATTTCGTTTAATCTATAATTAAAGTCACCCTATTTGGATATCTACAATTCAAGTTATGGCTAAAATACTGATTTTGTTTAGTGGAACCACTACAATTAACTCACGTCATATACCTTAAACACTCCTTCACCATAGTTCATCAACTCCCCTTCAATTCCACCTTTTTCATGCCTCAATTCTACATCAATTTCATATCCATAACCAATTCAAAAAAATCATTCATTAACTTACAAATCAATAACTTCCACACTTCAAAACCAAACCAGAAATTATCATGCAAGGATCATTTTCCTAGCACATATCATCAACAATATCTCAGGCATTTCATTCAAATTTAAGCATCATTCCTATACCATTTAACATGCTATAAAACTCATATTGTTACTTACCTATTAGGCTTCCAATTCAACAGAAAACTTCAGATTAAATCAAGTCTCCAAAAAAGAAAAATCAATACAAACTTATGGTCAAAGCAAGGTGATTTTTGGACAACAAAATGAAGATCACATTCAGCTAGTTTTCTTGGCAATTTGGTGAAGGATTTAGGTGTAGTTTTCATGCAACAAATTGGCTAGGGTTCAAGAAAATTTCAAAGAAAAAGCTAGAGCAATTTCATTAAAGAAAACAAGGAAGGAAACAGAAACTTAGGTGCTAGAATTTGCCACATCAATAAGCTAGCTAGGTGCCATTAACTTATAATGACATACGTCTTAAAGGATGCTAACCATTTGTTCAACAATTAGGCTGCCATTAATCCAATCATAATGCTGCCATTTTTTATCTTTTAGTCAGTCCACTTGTCACTCCAATATTGGTGCACATGTCACATAAGAATTGGTCCAATTGTCATTTATTTACTAGTCCATTTGTCATAGATTTAACAATGCCAAATGTCACTCAATTTTTAGCCTTAGTCACCCTAATTTTTCCTGTATCAATTTATCCTACCATTTGAAATTTGCCCTAGAACAAATGTGCATATTAATTCATTAATCTCTCAATCAATAACATTCAATTCCAATTTACCAATTGAAATCCAATCATATCAAAATTCAAGCCATATTAATTCATAATTCACATCATGTTCATTTAACATCTTTCATACCCCCGCATATGTCAAATAAGTGCATACGTTAACTTGTAATGTGTACAAATATCAATATTCGTGTATGAATGCTAATGTTATGCATGAATATGCAATGTTTGATTTAGGGATCTAACCCTAAGTATGTATCGGAAGACAAGATATTACAATTCTCCCCCTTAAGAAATTTCATCCTCAAAATTCTTACCTAAATGATCAAATAGGTAAAGGTATTGTCTTCCCATGTTCTCTTCCGTTTCCTATGTAGCTTCTTCACTCGAATGATTTCTCCAAAGAACTTTCACCAATGAGATCACTCAATTTCTCAATCGCTTATTTTGATAGCCAATTATCTTAACTGGTTCTTCAATATAACTTAGATTATTCAAAACCTCAATCTCTTGAGTCGGTATCATATGAGTAGGATCCAACCGATATCTTCTAAGTATACTCATATGAAAGATATTATATATCTGAGCCATTTCAGAAGGTAAGGCTAACTTATAAGTCAATGGTCCAACTCTCTCAATAATCTCATATGAACTCATGTACCTAGGGCTGAGCTTACCCTTTTTACTAAACCTCATCACACCTCGCCAAGGTGATACTCTTAGAAATGCTTTATCTCCAACCTGGTACTCTATATCTCTCCTATGCTGATCCACATAACTCTTCTGTCTATCTTGTGCTATTTTAATTTGATTTTGGATCAGTTTCACTTTCTCAACAGTGACCTAAATCAGTTCTAGGCCTTCAACAAGCCCTAAACCCTCTTCATCCCAATATAAAGGTGAACGACACTTCTTGTCATATAATGCCTTATATGGAGCCATATTCATACTACTGGGACATTGATTATTATAAGCAAATTCGATTAGAGCTACATACTGATCCTATGCTCCTTGAAACTCCAAAACACAAGCTCTAAGCATATCTTCAACATTATTAATTGTCCTTTCACTCTGTCAATCTATATGAGGATGAAATGCAGTACTAAAATTCAGCTTTATACCTAAAGTTGTCTATAAGCTACCCTAAAATCTTGAGTTAAATCTATGATCCCTGTCCAATACAATGGACATTGAAACCCCATGTAATCTCACTTCTTCATTCACATATCTCCGAGCTAACTGATCTAGTGAGTTATTCTCTCTTATTGGCAAGAAATGAGCCGACTTAGTCAATATATCAACAATGACCCAATTGGCATCATGTTGCTGAGGAAATAAAATCCATCATGATTCTCTCCCATTTCCAGTCTAGAGTAGGCAAAGACTGTAACTTACCAACCAGAGCCTGATGCTTTGCATTAATCTGTTGGCAAGTTAAACACTTAGCCACATATTCAGCCACTTGCTTTTTTATCCCTAACCACCAGAAACGTTGTTTCAGCGTGTTAACCTATTCACGCTTAGTTATAAAATATAATTTAATCATTTTGTCATCCAATGATCCAATTTGGCATAAAGTATGAAGTTATTATTTACTTTATTAAAATCCATCCATTTCATTCTTAATAATTAGTAATTAATATATATTTTCTATTTGAAAACAATCTTGGCAAATATCAATTTGTTATGGCCAAAAAATTCTTAAATCACTACTAATTAAGAACAATAGAACATTCTTCGTAATTAATTTAAGGTGATAAATCATTTATTGACTTACTCAATTATCTTCATATTGTTTATATTATATACAAGTATTATTAAATAAACTACACTAAATAAAATAGATAATAAATAACATCAAAACATAACAATTCTCATATGAGTGCTTTGATAATCTCAAGTCTAAGAATCAATTATACAGCCATCATAATGAGAACATTAGCATCTTTATTTTCAGGTCAATTAAGTAAATTTATTCTCAAATAAGCACCCACATATTTGTTTAAATATCAATATAATTTAATTTATCATATTAATTGCGTTGTTTATAAGAAAGAAATATAATGAGTTTATTTTATCATTCCATCAATATTTTATCTTAATTGGAATTATACTTAAAAATAATGCCTAATTATAATTTGAATCTCGAAATTATTTCACTTTTAATATTAAGCATTAAAATTTATTAATAAAACATATAAAGTTAAACAATACGTTCATTGAATAAATTATTAATATCATATATAAATTATAATAAACTAATTGACTATGAAAATATAAACTAACATTTGTATTATATATTTAAGGATACATTTATAAATATAGTATAAATATCAAGAATTAATATTCAATAAAAGGTTGGTAAAATGTCCTGTGTGTATTTTTAATCGAAATATCTTGTTTACATTAAAGTTCCCATAAATCTATTCAAACATAAAATAAACATCTGTCATGAATAATAGTTTTTTATTGAGAAGACGAACTCATATCTTTAACTTCATATATCCACTTTTAAGGGCATAATTGGCTAATCATAGTTGGAAATGCAAATCAAGTTTATTATATTTATTAATTTGACAATAAGAATAATAATGATGGTGATAACAACGATAAACTTAATAATGATATTAAAAATAATTCAAGGGATATAAATAATATTGGTACTAAAGATTTACGTTGATAATAGATTTAAGAGACATAATTAAGAATAATTAGTTTTGTCATTTTATTTTTGGCCCAATAAACTTAACCCATAATCATATGAATTTATTTATATATTGTTTTGTTTTATGCACTTATAAGAGAGGTAATAATTAAAAATTGTTTCTTTGTCTTTTTCTCCTTTTAAATATTCATAGACTATAAGAAAATGAATGTTTAACGATAGAAATTACTAACAAAATGTGAAGGTTTTCCATTGGTAAGCGAATTTGCCGACAGAAATTATCGACCGTAGGAGTTTTCAGAGAAACAACCATTAGTAACTTTACCAACAGAATATTTATATTCTGTCAGTAATACAAAGTATTGAAAATCTGTCAGAACATTTAGGACGGTTGTATCCCATTGGTAAATTTAACAACGAATATTGTTTGTGCATCGGTAAATTTAGCGACAGTTAAGGTATTGAAGTTCCATCAAAAAATTTAGCAAGAAATAAATTATTTACCAACGTAATGTTCTAAATATGTCGGTAAATTTAATGTTAGTTAAGGTGTTGAAGTTCTATCGAAAAATTTAGCGACGATAAGTTTTTCTGTCGGTAAATTATTTAACAACAAAATGTTGTTATTCTGTTAACAAATTTAATACTGAATTTACTGACAAATATTATAATTTCGTCAGTAAATGCACCGATATTGTTTTTAATTTTTAATACATTTAAGTTGTAAATTTAATGGTAATCTTATAATTGACATTTAATTTCTATAGTTATCTAATGGTAATATAATGAATTTTTCTACTTTTAATTTATGTAAACAATAAATTGAATGATAATATAAAGTAAAAATTATCTTAATTGATAATTAAAAAATTATTATCTACCACAATAAATATGTAATTCATATAAAATGACTTGAGAATAGCAAAACCAAGTTATGCAGTTGGTGAAGGTGGATGGTTTGACTGTTGTGATGAGGTGCTGCCCCTCTCCTTTAACTCATCTACCTCATTACAAAGCTGGGCTATGTACTCCATCAGTATTGCAACTAAATTGCTAGCATCTGTACTGTGCTCTCAAGCTGAACGACTCTCTTATTAGATGTTGACCGCCTATTAGATGTAGTTGTATTAGACATGGAAGATTGCGAATAGCATATGTTTGCAAATAAACCTAAGCTGAAGATCCTTCCATGACGGTCACTACCACCCACTGCATCAAGATATACCTGACTCTCATCAACAATTTCAGAGTGTTGAGACTATCGTTGAATGCGTTCTTGTGTTAGGTCCTATCAGGAGGCAATGTTTATTTTAATAAGTGATAATTATTAAAAATTAATATTAAAGCATAAATTTCACATACATTAAGTTCTCTACATCGGGTGTTGACAAAGGTCACACCATCATGCTTCTTAGTGTAGGGTGCAAAAAGAACTGATGGGGTGTAGGCTTCGTACCCATAGACTTTTCCTACATCAGAATAAAATGTTATAAGTAAACTACAATTTTCAAAAAGTTCAGCAGAGTTTTCTCTGTTCTATGATATTTACCCCCTGTTGAACAAAGAAAATAACTCAACAGTATAGCCATGTATATTACCAAATATTTATAACATTATCATTCTCCATAATACACATATATTTTCATTCCAAAATTCATATATCAAATTAAGTTGAAATACATCAAATTAAAAAAAATTCAAAATATAAATGTAAAGTGTAGATACTTTCAAGTTTCTATACATGCTTCTGATGGGTAATAGATCCTCCAATTTGTATGGGAAAACTCTCTCTCCCCGATCCTCCACATCTGTTGGCAGGATTGCGCTCTGAAATGGACATTGCCTTAGGTGATGTCCAATACTGCTACCAATGACTCCATGTTTCTTCAGATATATATAGAGGTTATACACCAATCTTGTGTAGCATACCAAGAAAGTCTCTATAATATATATGAGCTTGTCTCTCCCATATTTTTTAAATTACCACGTCAAATTTGGAATCCCAAAAAAAATTATTTTGAAAAAAAACATACTATAAGTACTTATAACCTACAATATTTATCTAATTAATGTATAAAATTAACTGTACAAAAATACAAAAGAATATATTTTTTATACCTCAAACTCTTGATAGTAAAAATCCTTTGTTGTTTCAGAGACATTCTTCCATATATAACCCTTAAGATCAATCTTCTCCTTGAACTTGGATGTTATGTTTCTTGAGCACGTTCTAGAAGAAACCAACCTAATATATATGCAATTTTAGATCATTTTCAAATTAAAACCTCTAACTTTAGTATAAACCTATGGTGTTATCATGCATGTATTTTCACTTACTAATTGTTGAATATTGTGATGTACATTCTTCCATCTACTCCCTTAGCTCCAAACTGGAGGTTGCCTTCTTCATCTACAATGTTTACCCCTGATATCTCTATCGATATAAGGGTGGTAGATGGTGTAGGGCTGCTAGATGGTGTAGCAACAGGTACAAAAGGTGATACCCTATCTGGATATGTAGTAATTGGAGGTACAAAACCGAATTCTGTAGCAACCACAACATATGATGCTTCACCTGGAAAGTAACTGGATCCAAATTGTGGTGAACTTAACCTTGGCGACATCATATCCTGTTTTCTCTTTGATGGCATATTTTTAACCTGAAATTCACATTTTATTAAATATTCTAGTAATAGAACAATATAAATTGAATATATAACAATATATTATTGATGTAATAATAGATTTATTCATATAATATTCTATTACAAACACAAATTAATCGATATCATGATCACTTAATTGTAAATCAAAATCATCATCATCTTTTTTTTCTGAAGAATTAGAATCAAATTCAGGCTCCTCTTAAGTTCTCTCGCCCTCCTCATCCTCTCTAGTACATATTCAGTATTTGGATTGTTAAAAGGTTCATTCTCGTCATATATAACATATACATTTAATTCATAACCATCTTTCTGAAATGTTTCACTTTCAATTATCTTATTTTCTCCTTTTCCATGTAATTCAAAAAAACCTCTAGGTTTTACTTTACAAAAGACCAATCAATTTGACTTATCTCGTCGTAAGCTAAGAAAAGGGGCATAATAGACCTGGATTGCTTGCATTGCCAATACGAAAGGTTCAAATTATCTAAATATTCTCCGCTAGTTGATTTTAACTAGATTGTATCAACTGTAAACTTTTAAACTAACTTTAGGAGTTGGATCAAAACCAGTCACACTTAAATATCATACTCTGCTTTATTGGCAATATAGGGTGCTCAATTTCAAGTATCTTAATAATTTTACCATAGAAAACCATCAATTCTCTCTGTATTTAAACCCCATTATTTATTGTTGCCATGCTATGACCATAATTTTTTGTATGAAATTTGTATCCATTAACGAAATACACCAGATAAGATTTAACAGCTCACAAAGGTCATTTTGCAATATCACATATGAACTTGTTCTTTATTAGAATTTTTAGGCCTACAAAAAATCATATGAAATAGTATAATGTCACTTGAACTCTTCAATATGATAATTCAACCATTTCAATAATTGTAAGTGAAAACTTACATATTTCTCAAACCATCGAGGAAAGTGTCTTTCAACTTTTTTTATTGATATCATCCTATGTTTTTTTCAGGCATTAACTTACGTAACCATTCCTCTTATAATTTAAAAGTATTATTATGTATTTTAGTTGTGAACAAAATTAACTTCAAAAACCCCAAATAACCAATTTGAAAATCAACTTCAACTTATTGCACAAAAGGTTTATCCTTTTAACTGTTCAATAAAACATAACCATAGATAGCCTCTATTTCTTTCTCTGTTAACATTCTTCTTGTTGACCGTCTATATGTTCATCCAGGTTACGTGAAAATAGATAAGTTATCATTAACATCACCCGTTCCTCCCCCATCGTCATTACGAGAAACTTTTCTTTCTCTTATACACCCATATGGCTCAAAATAATGTGAACAAAATGTACTTGTTTCCTCCACTAAATAAGCATTACATATCAAACCTTCAACTCTAACCTTATTTTTCACATTTTTCTTCAAATGATGTAAATTCCTACATTACAAATAGCTATTGATATACAATTATGTGATTAAAATATGTTATAACTCGATTTTAAATATTACTATAATTACCTCTCAAATAGATATATCCATCGTTATTGAACTAAATTAGCATGTTTAGCCTTATGTGTTAAATGCATGGGTAGATGCTCCATACAATCAAAGAATCTTAGAGGGAAAATCCCTTTTAATTTGCACAAGATTACTATAATTTCCCTTTTTAGTTTTTCCATTTTAACCAACTTTTATTTCAGATGATGTTAAGCTTTTAAAAAACAAACTTAATTCTGTTATAGCTTCCCAAACCTTTTTTATAGCAACTCCCAAAATGCTATTGGACTTAGCCTTTGCATAAACATACGACAATTATGACTTGTCATCCCAAATAATTTGTACTTCCTCATGTCCACACACCTTGCCAAGTTAGAAACATATCCATTGGGAAACTTTAAACTTTTCAACCATTCACAAAAAATTTCCTTTTATTTTTTATCCAAAGTGTAGTATGCTTTCGGGTAATTATTGGTATGAAGATCTTTATCTAACTCATTCCTTCTAACATCCCCTCACTTATGGGAAGGGTAATTTGGTAATTTGGCACGAGTTAGGGGTGTTTAATAGTGTATTGACATATTCATGCATTCATATATGCACATGAATAGCGAATAGTGAATTTTTGCACATGTAAATGCTTGTACATGCATTCATGACATTTCCCGGTTTAATTGTGAATAAATGTGTTTTCTGAAAAATCTGCCTTGTGTGAATGAGAAATTGTACTGGAGAGGATTATTAGGGTTTTCTCATTTTTAGAGAATTATAGGAATTTTTCGGGAATTTTTCGGAGTTGTTATCGGACTTGGAAAATTGTCAAGTGACAGAATAGGGGTCTACCGGTAGTGAAATTGACTGTCCAATGGCACTGAAAACTTAGGCACATGAAATTAGGAATTTTTGAATTGAGCCATTGGAAAATTGGAGAGAAATTGGAATTGAATTGGGAAGCAATTTTAGCAAACTAATGAGAGTGTGACAAGTGTCACAAAAC
>JANIIA010000002.1:40782597-40822837 GCA_027478495.1 Erythroxylum alaternifolium | reverse complement strand
CATCTATCGTTAAGTTGGTGTTCGGTGTTGAAAATATTACAGTATATTATACACACAAGTACATGCTGGAAGTAAAAGAAACTGTATAATGGTTTATCATTAAATACTGATTAAGCCTATGTTTGATTGAGTGGTTATTAATAAAATAAAATAAAATATAATATTATTTTATCGTTTAAAAGAATTTTTATGATGGAATATAATAGAATATGATAGAATGGGAGGGTTTTACACATTTCATTTCATTTCATCCTAAATAGTAAAAATAAGTTACCTCCGGTCTGAAAGGTACAGAATGAAATGCAAAATAATAAACAATATTTTACAGTATTACATTATGAACTCTTCTTTTAAACCTATGTTTGATTATTTTACATTATAAACTCTTTCATCCTTTCCAAATAACAATTTTTTAATATTACATTTATTTTTATTCTATTCTATTATAAATCATTCTATTCCATTCCATTCCATTCCATTCCATTATAAATCATTTCATTAAAAACTTTACGTCTAACCATTATGTCTAACCAAACGAAGCCTAAAGCTTATGATGTAATTCCATGATTACATTCATTTCTGGTTTGACATTCATCTTCATTTCTGGTTTGCCATTTAAACCATAAAGCATATGCCTGTAGATGGAAGATGACGAGCCAACATGAAATGAAGACAATAGCATAGTAATGTTCGTCTTGGTGGAGTGTATCAATTTACTTGGTCCATGGGCATAGGTCATAAGGAATCCTCAAATAATCAGGTTTCAGTTATGATAGCATGGTAAAGCCATTATTACAGTTTATCTGGCTTTAAACTGAATAGGAAATGTGTTGATAAGTATTACACCGAATTACCATCCATGTTGAAATTCTATTTTACTTTTTACCCATCAGAGCTGCTGTCGTCTTGTTTCCATGAAGACAAATCCTTCTCCTTTTCGAGTAAAAGTACACCACCATGCTCTGATCGTAACCCAAACAACAACTCACAGAATTTTGGACTCGGCAATGATACTGAAACAAGTTTTGAGTGATAAATTAATAGCTCGCTTTGTGATTCCGACTAGTTATTCCACTGTAATGAATAAAAGGAGACTTGAGGAAAACGGTTTTTAGATGCCTATGTTAAGGAATAATATCAGTATACGTCATTTTCACTGTAACATTTTCTGTTAGTCTGTAACCACTTACAGTTACCGCATACCAACTTATTGTTATGTAATTGATAGCCTTTAGCTGATTTACATAATTCTTCTATATATAGATATATACTCAGTGAAGAGAATAAGACGTGAAACAGAGACAGAAAATTCTTATCATTTCATTGTCTCCATTATTCTCTATAGCCTATGCTATGCTCTTCTCGTCATATAGCTGTAGTGAAGTTTCAGCAACACAATTCACAGATTACATAATAAAACAATAAAACAAGACTTGCAAATTACGTAGACACACAACTCAACCTTTCATGAACAGCTCTTCCCTCTACTTCGGATTAATCTTTAACAGGTGCGCGGTACATTCTGATCACAACTCAAACCTTTCATGAACAACTGTTCCCTCTACTTCGGATCGGATTAGTCGTTTACAGGCGCATTCTGATCACATGCCAAAAACTCTTGCCTTCTCTTTTGGGACAATTAACAAGTGGGTTGGCGTGTTTGAACCAACTTTTGATGAAAGGTAGCTCACATAATTTACATGTGCTCAACGTCTTATAATACCCATAAATCCTATCATTAGCATAAACGTGTGCTTGGATAACATAAGTGTAATTTCGGAGTTAAATGATTCGTATTTCTAGAACACCGACAATACCAAAACCAGAATTTTCTGTCTTGTGCCATTGACTAACCAATAGAAGATGCCATTACTTCATGTGAATGTACGTTCTATCTTGTTGAAGAATTTCATTTGAATATCATTTGTCTTGCATTTGTTTACGATTCCCTGCCAGAGTTGGGAGTTGAAACTCAAGAACAGAAGATTATTGCCAAGTCAGCAGTTGGGTTTGCTTGTGAATTAAGAAAGACGATGATATTGAAGAAAGATAAGAGACGTAAGGAAGAAAATAAATTAGAAATAGGAAAAGAAAAAAGCAAATGGATGCATGTGACGCAAGAAGTAGGCGTCCATTGAATATGTAAGCTGACAAATCACTTTCACTACAATTTGACATGATTTTCGAGATGATCATGATCATGGCCTTTCCATAATATTATTATAGTCAATATTGAACAAGCATGTCTATCAAATTAAGTAGTTTATTTTCCAAAGCGATTGCATGACTTTGGGTGCTCAAGGCATTCGTAAGGCAAGAAGATAACAAACGATATTAAACCAAAACCAACTTTTAATTATTCGCAAGGGACCAGAAGAAGCGGTCCTATGTTTGTATTAATTTCTTGAAGCCGGTAAATGATAGGATCGCTGGGAGACTTTTCATGACAGAACCGGATGAAACTATAGGAGATGGATGCGAGAAACTACAGCTTCAATATATTCTCTTCTTTTCAGCTTGTAACTCGAAGAAGAAGTTTAGAGGAAATAAAGAATAAAAAGACAGATCGATCAATAAAAGAAAATGAATTCCTCAGAAAATATTGAATGCAATGCAATGGCCTTTTCCTGTATCATTTACATCAAAGACAAACTGATGCTTAATCACTTATTCTTCTACTGGAACTCAATGTTGAAGAATTGCAGAAGAAACAGCAATCCAGCATTATGTGATTTATGATACTTCCTTTCTCAACTGCAATTTTCCTGCTCTGCTTATTCCATAGGTGCACGGCTAAACTTTCCTTTCTAATCTGGTCCAGCTTTCTATGAATCCATTTTGAGTGGAGCTTACTTCTGGGACTTGCGAAGAGACCTCGAATTCTGCTCCAGTTCACTGGATAAAATGCCGATGGAGGCAACACGGTGAAGTTATTGAACCCAGGCCTCCCGTTTACTCTTGAAACGACTCGTGAAACGAGATAAGGACCATTGTGGCCCCACTTGTTCCCATCAAAAGTGAGCGCAAATTCTTCAATGAACTTGAGAAGTAATGGATGTCCCTTGTCGAAAATCATTACTGCATTGTTCAGTCTGCTCCAATTTCCAGTTTGAAGATCGATGTTCTGCGCCCCTATAGCATTTCTTAAGTTGCAAAAACTCCTTAAAACAACCACATCAGTGTCCATGTAAACGCCACCAAACTTGTACAACAAAGCAAGCCGTAGCAAATTGGAGAGGTTTTGTCCCAGTGAAACTTCACCGGGGTCAACGCTTCCTTTCTTTAACCTTTTAAACCAAGATTCTGCTGGAGTACCCTCGAATATGTAATCATAATCAGGCTTAATTGTAGTAACTCCCAATCCTTTATCCATAAACGGTTTGAAGACAAGCCTGCCTCTTTTAGAAGCCAAGGTATCGGAAACAACGACCAAACAAGCATTTGGGTGAGATTTAAACAAACTCTCAATGGACAACAACTCCCTATCACCAAATGACTCAAAAGAAGAAATCCAAGTCATAAAGAACCGAATTTTACACTCCGAATTTTCAATAAAATCTCTGAGTCTTCTAGAAAACCGCTTTGCTTGGGCTTCAACGCGCAACAACTTGATCACAGCTCTACGTTGATTAACCTTCCTTGGCCTCACGATGGAAGAATGATTGGTAGGCCTCATTGAAATGGCTCTTTCTTGCAAAAGAGCCAATTGGGTCTTCAGAATTGGTCGCAAGTTCTCTGCTTTCACCACATAAAAAAGTGAAGATGAGAGTTTTTTCAGGGACTTTTCAGCCAACTTTTCTGACGACAAACCCGCAGGTTCCGGTGGGGGTTTGGCGGGCAAAGGAACCTGAATGTAGAAGACAGAAAAGCCATTGTAGGCTAAGAGGAGAAGCAGCACAAGAGCAAGTAGTGAAGTGGGCAAGCAAAACAGAAAAGCAAAGATGGACCTTTTAATGTTTTGCAGGCAGTGTACAAGAACAAGGCAGCTCTGACAAGCTCTTGTGATTGGAGACATGATGCTAATGACACTTGTCGTTTTTGGCATTTGGGTATTCATGAAATGTTCAACATGAAGGAAGCAGAGACAGAGAGATAGGGGAATGGTGGGGGAAGGAGACTTTCAATGGCGTAGAGGGAAAAATGCTCAAAAAACAAAGAAAATGCTCAAGACCAGAAACACTCACAAAAGTCAGAGCCCAAGAGGTTGAAGTTCACGTTTGAAAATTGGAGAAGAAACATATACTATACGCAAGAGAATGAACTACGTGGATTTGCCTCTTCTCCAGCTGAACTTCAAACAATGCATATGTTTAACAAGCGTGTAACTCCTAACTCGTGTTGTGTTTCATTTGGTTTGGATGAGATGAAATTTGATAAAAGTGGAAGGTTAGTTATTTTCCCTCGATTTCTTTGTCTGTCATAGGTGAATCTATTTATTAATGAAGCACACCTTTTGTTTCTCGAGCCTCCCTATCCATAATTGCAAACTTTTGATCTTGAAATGTTATGTTTCTTACAATTTTGCTTTTTATTAAGATGAGATATCAAAGAATTTCCCTTATGCTTCTGATTTATTGTTAAACTCATATAATCCTAGTATAATGAAATTTCCATGTAGACTCTTAGTGTCTATTTTCATTATTTTCTTCATGCAACCGCCCATCTAATAAAAAATATGAATAACGTTGCTATAAACTTATTGCCTATATAGTTAATGACATATAAATGCATATATTTGTGGAATAAAAGCTCAGGACTGGTAGGATTGTAGTAACTGACTTTATTAAATTCACTTTTTCTCCACTTTGATATAGTGCATACTAATTTACAATTACCATAAAGGAATTCATTGTTAAACCAATAGAGCATTATAAGAAATTAATAATCAATGTGATGTGTGGAATTTTGATTTAAAAAAATAATACTCATCAAAAGCATCCTAAATAAATATCACTACTTGTTCAGGGGATACCTACTAGGAATAGATACCACCTATTATTAGGCAGTGTGTTGAATTTGACAAGGCTGTGCCATGTAGACCTTTCACTTCAAGAGAAATTGGTATGCATGGTAAACTTCGGAAGAACAATTTGGAAATCAAGGTGAATGTAAGCACAAATATTCGACAACCACTCATGTGGTTATGATCATCACCAAATTTCATCAACTCCCGTTGTCTTCTTCTTTTTGAATCTCTTTAACACCTCTTCTATTATAGTTTGGGGGACTGAACTGGACAGGAGGAGACAAGAAAGGTTAATTAACAGGGAGGATCTTATGCTGCTGCCCAGTCCTAAGAAGACAGATAGTGCCAATTAGAAGCAGCCATGACGTTTCTATGCATCAATCATCTCATCCGCAATTTTACATCTTCCCAAGTCAAAACTTCAAATATTAAGACAAAAGTACGTATTAATAACACCATAGTTTTTAACATAAACTCCACTCCTCAGCACCCCCCTCTTAGCCCTATCAGATTCCCTTGGAGAGATCCCATATGCAGTATAGATAATATCAAAACTCAGAGAAGCCCCCTTCTTCTTTTATAGTCACTAACTGTTAAGGTCAAAGCATGTCTTCGCCCATCGTTCTCTGGGACGCGACATCCAACAGTTGCTTCAATCCTCTGTTTTCTTGCCATGAACCCTGCCTGAGCTCCTTGTGGGCCACCAAATTTTTGAAGTGAAGTCAAGGAGATTGGAAGGTCAAAATTGTGAAGCATGTTTGATTCGGTGCCTTGATCCACTGGAGCACTTGTATCAACTAACTTCCCAGCACCAGCTGCAGCTTCCAACGCTGCTGCTGTTGCAGCCACGCCCATCTCTCGCCTAGCACCTGTTGTTCCTACATCAGTATTTGCAATTTTGCCATTTGCCTCCACAGCAACATCTCCTCCAGCAGGCTTTGATGCATAGTAATTCCTTGACCTAGTCCATCTCCTAGAAAAGGGATCATAACCAGCCTCCCCAGCTTTCAGACTTGTATTAACTGGTTTCAGTTCTGAAGCATTTTTAAAATTCTCAACTCGGTTCTTTCTGTTCATCTCAGCCAACCTAATAGCCTTAGCATCCACCTCCTTAGCTTGCCTAGAAGCATCCAGTTGCTGAATTCTTGCCTTAATTCTCTCCACTTCTGCCTCGTCATGCTTGAACTGTGCAATTTCCAACTCCCTCCTCAACCGATCCTTCTCTGCAGCAACGTTTAATGGCCTTGTTGAAGCTGACTTTTTCTCCTGCAACATCTGCTTCACGGTGGCTGCCGAATAGACAAATGTATTTGTCTTCTTTATTGCTTCCTTCTTTTCCAAGATATCCTGTTTGCTTGGCATTCGGCCACAACTACGCTCAACCTCCCTAACCCACTGTTTGTACTCTTCCTCAGTTGGGGCTGAGTCTGAAACCATAGCCATCTGCCACCTAGCAGCAGAGCTTTCATTGCCCCAAATCACATTCAGATACTTGAAAGTTGACTTGTTCTCCAGTTTGTATGGTCGGTCAGGGTCAGCTGCATCAACATTTCGGACCAAGCAGAGTCTGTAGATAGGACCAGCCTTTGACCTCCCAATACCAACCCTCACAAAGCAACCTACAATCAACTCCTCAAACCATGGCTCCATCAACCATTTAGCAAGTTTTGACCTACGGATTGTAATTTCTCTTATCTCCTCATATGTTGGCCTCTCCGACTCAGGCCCCCTGTCATCGTCACTGTCCCCCATTCCACCATCACCTGTAGACTCTTCATCGTCACTATGAGACCTACTCTCACTCTCACTCTGACTTGAGCTGCTAAGACTTGCAGAAGTGACATGTTTTCTTTTCATAGATGAGAAACCCCGTGTGCTTGAAGATAGTCCAGATGCATCCCTCAACTTACGGTGAGCCTCTGGATCTTGTTGCTTTAGCCTTTTAGCTCTCAATTCATTCAAAGCATCATCTTTAGCAGCAGCTCTGTCAGCAGATCTAGTAGATGAGCGCATTCCACGAGATGGAGGAACAAGTGCAGCCTCTTTTCTGGACCTGGTGGTCCTCTCACTATCACGTTTTAATCTAATCCTCTCTGTTAAACTTTTATCACCTTTCCTATCTGCCCGTTCCGACAATATCATCTCCCTTTCAAGTTCAGTCATCTCTAAAAGCTTCTGCCGATCATCTTCATCCTTGTAAAGATCATCACCTACATCAGATTCATCACTTGTGTCATGTTCACGATCAGAACGACCATCATCATAGTCACCTCCTTCCTGGTTACCCTGATCATCATCTCTTTCACTAGGATCCAGCCTCTTCTTCAAAGGAACCTGTGATCCAGATGGCTTCCTGCTTGCATAGCCACGAGCATCATCCGAATCATCATCCCTGGAGTCACTACCACCATCAGAATACGAATCGTCATGTGGCTTTTTAGATGTTGAAAGTGAATTTCGGTTTCTTCCTCTGTTGGTCCTTCCTGCTGCCTCCAGAAGCAAATTCTCTAAATCCGCCATGCTCTGTTACACACTATGGTAATTTCCAGTACCCTCCTGGACAAGCATCCAAACATCAGTTAAACTAATTCATTAACTGCAAACAGCTTGAAGTACTTCCAACTTTTAAAGACAACAGAAAGAAATCGCTCACCAGATTCAAATATCAAAAAATTATATTATTGGCCTAATATTAAGAAGAGGGTAAAAATCATAAGCATGTGGTTGAACTTTTGGCCATGGAAAACTTTCTTCCAGCTATCGACCTATATTTTCAAACCTCCAAAAGAGCAGAAAATTTCAAACTTTGAATAAAATGTACATCTAATACAGTTCAAATCTTTCAGAATCTATAAGCTTCAGCCACCACAAGGAGGTGGGTCTTTCTTTTGATCCCCAATCCCACGACCCTTTTTGTTCCTTTATCCTATAATCCCCTCTCACTGTCTTTGCTGGATTTGGTTTTTGATTATCAGAAACTTTAAACCTTTTGAGTGTCAAAGCTTGATCTTTCCAACCAAGTCACGTTATACGCATAACTTTTTAACATTACAAAGCCTAATTTTGGCCACCAAACGCACGCACGTTAAGACCAAAATCCATTAGCATAAGAAAAATTCGGCACCCAGAAGATATAATTCACCACGAAAGCCAAACGAATTAAGATTGAAAAACAAAACCAACAGTTTCAGGTGGGGAAAAAAAGATCTTACACTAAAGAACTTCTCCGTTTCAAACTCCTCCCTGTGTACTAAACGCTTCAATACTTAGAAATCGGGGGACTGATTGAGCTTGGATGAAGTAAAATTAGGGTTTGGATCTAAAATCAAACTGCAAATTGGGGGAGAGAGAGAGAGAGAGAGAGAGAGAGAGAGATAGTTGCAGTGGACTAACGGCGTTAAAAGCAATCTGATTTGGTCATGTCAGAGGCGACTAATAAATCAAAAAATAATTTTTTTAATCTTTTCTTATAATTCATATTTTTATAAATAATTAATTTAAAAGTAATATATCAAAAATTATAAATAAATGTTAATCCATTTATTAATAAATAATTCAATCGATTAATTTTTTTTAAAAAAAGTAATTGTCTTACGTATTAGTACAATTAGCAAACTTAATGGCATATGAATTCTAAATAAAAAACTTAATGGTATATGTAGTTTACTATTATATAATCAAATCAAATTATTGATTATTAACAAATATAAAATTTAATTATATTTTTATTAATGTTATTACATAATAAATAAAATTAATATAAATGACTTAATTTATTATTATGTTAACTCAATAAGTTATTCATTGATAAAATATTTTAAAATTAATAGAAAAAATTTACAAAATAAATATTATTACTATATTTAATGATGTATAAATATGATAAATTATATAATATTAATAAAAATTAATAAATTATTTACTTATAGGAAATAAATTAAATATAAAATGGGAAATTGATCTCTTTATTTATCCCATGTAATTTCATCAAATCCACCAAAATTCAATGTAGTTTAAAATTTTTATGAGACCCTTATATTTTGAGAGAAATTCAAAATTAGTCATTTTGTTAAATAGAGAATAATAATGTTGAAGATGATTGAGATCATATATATCAAATAGATTCACTTACTACTTTAATGATTTTTATTGAATATATCATTACTAATATTAAAAAACATAATTCGTTCATTTTATTAGTTAAATTTTATTATATTGCCTTTTAATCATCTCCAAAATTGGGTTGTTATATAAGTGCAAATAAATCTACTATTTTGAACCCAAATTAATTAATGTTTAATTATGAATATGGTGAAAGATCGTAACTTTTTCTTGTTAACATGAGCAGCAAACAACCTTTAAAGTTAGAGAATGAGCAGATAGCAGAGCTACGTGAAATATTTCGATCGTTTGATCGAAACAAAGATGGAAGCCTAACTCAGCTCGAGTTAGGTTCATTGCTCCGGTCCTTAGGGCTAAAACCTAGCCCTGACCAGCTTGAAACCCTGATACAGATTAAACATTCATTAATTTGCTTATAAAACTTCTGGTAGATCAAGAAAACTATGAAGCAATTACGAGCTTATAAGTGAACGTGTATCTTTTTCAAATGAACCATAACTTGTCTGCTTTTTTGTGAATTATTTTAGTTTGTAAAACTATTCATATGGATTCAACTTTGTTTTCATATTTTATTAATTTCATAAAAAAATTAGAACGAAGGTTAAATACATTAATACGACTTTGGATTATAATTTATAACTCACAATAAGTTAAAAGAAACATAAACCCTCTTAATTGTTATAAATATCATAGCTTACAAATAAGTTGGAAACACACTCTAACTAAATAGGCCACTAATTGATCAATAAACACATTATAACTAAGCATTTTTATTTTTATAAACATTAACTTTCCTATGCTTACATTTATTTTATAGATAAATAGAGGGAAGTCTAAGTGCTCCTAAAATTATAGCATTTTTAGGAAGACTTGATGATCTAGTTAGATTCAGATAAAATTGGTCTATAATATAATAACCACATTATATGTTTATATTGTGAGAAGCATTTTAAAAGCAAGGAAATCACTAGGTTAAAAATTATTTAGTTATAGTTAATGGTAATACGAAACCATGTAAAAAAGTTAATCATAATGTTAACTAGTAAATGAAAGTTTTACTTGAATAATATGTGAACGAAAAGAAATGAAGGTAAAGAATTAACTAAAAAATTGGTAATGGCAATTCATTTGACATTAGATAATGTTATTGATAATACCTAACAAAACATGTCTATATAAGATCAAGGTGTTAGTGCAATTCCCATTGATGGGAGAAAGAGAAGAAGATAATTATTTAAATCTTTTTCTTCACAAGCAAGTCTTAAAGCTTAACCTTCCATCCATATTGCATTACAAGCCAAACAAGTAGTTCACAATGTAAAAATGGTAACGACTAAATAGTGGTACAATGTTAGTGTGTCACTGAATGCTACCTAATCTCGCTATTATCATCCTAAGGTAGATGTCATTAACTATGACGGTCTAGCATTTAAAACTATTTTCTGACCATAGAGGTAATCCTTTTAGGAATTATGTCATCGAAATAAAAAGTTATTTGGATAAAAGAAGAAAAAGTTAGGCAACATATTGGTATTTAATCATATGTAATTGTTAGACACTTAGGAGACACAAATCAATTATGATTTCTTGGATTTATTATGTCAATAGATCAATATGTTTTAGGTCGATAGATACGTTGGACCTTATAAAAATGCTAATACTCTATTAGATATTTTTGACTAAGTTGTGAATTAAGTTGAGATTATGAATATTGTACAATTCATCACTAAAGATGATCGCTTTCATAAAGCATCCTTGAAAAAGTTTCAAAAGAGGTAGATTTCTTTTTATTGGATTCCTTATAGCTCATAATGTATTAGCATGATGCTCAAAATTGTAGGAGATAGTAAATGATTTCCTACCATTGATAAAATCATGCAACAAGTAAAAATATTACTAAGTTTATTTATAATTGTGCATATGTTGTAATTTTGATGAGGAAAGATTTTACAAATGGTCAGTATTTCTACCACTATAAGACGTAATCAATTTCATATCACTTTAGTGTTTTATTTAATTAAAGAAAGATCTTAGATAAATATTTATAAGTGATAAATGAATTGTATCTTAACACTTTATGCCTAGTGTTAGATTTGAAGTTGCCATAATTATATTTAAGAATATGAATTTTGGTCTCAATATAAGTTTATTATTCCAATTTTTGAGCCTTTGGTGAGGGTACCTAATCGAGTTAATAGTTATAAAAGTTGATAATAAGTTACTTTTATGATGCTATGTAAATCTAAGGAAACATTCAAGGATAATTCAAAAAATGTGGTTTCTTTGTACATGCCTTTTTTAACTATCATTAATAAGAAGTGATATAGACAACTTTACGCTCTTTTGTTTAGTACTAGGGCATTTCTTATCCTATTTTTTTATACCAAGTTTAATGAAGAGAGCTAAAGTTAACAAGGAATGTTTCTAGCCGTTATGATAAATTTTCAAATGAGATGATGCAAAACTTATTTAAGTCACAAATGAAGATATAAAAGAATGTGTTTGGTAATCTTAAAATGTCCATTGCAATTCATAAACAGAACAAACTTAATACATGTCTATATTTCTTTAGTTGTGCTACTTGTTTTAAATAATCATCACTTTATGATAAACATGATATTGCTTTTATTGTCTTACAGTTACATTATTAAACCAATATGAAAGTGGCATTCTAAAGTTACAAAAGTTTGTAATTTAAATTCTTAACCCCTACACGAATGCAATTGAATGTGAAAGAAAAAATTAATTATTTAACTGGAAGAGCTTTACAAAAGTTGCATGCTTTAAAAATAAATTTTAAGTATAGAATTAAGAGTTGTTAAATTTAATACAAAATCATTAAACTATAATAAATGACTAAATTTTAATTATATAAAAAATGATAAACTATTCTACAATTTTAAAAAATTATCTTAAATTAGTACTGGTAATTTATCGGATTAATAATACAAATTTCAAAACAATATTTGCACTTTTATTTATGTTAGATATGGACAAGAAAAGTGTTTTTCTACTAAAGGTTAGGTTATAAAATTGAAAAATTTTGGAGTTAGTATTTAGTTATTCCCACCAACCCAATCCACCTAATCAATATGTATAAATAGTGTAATGATATTTGACACGCTAAGTGATTTTAGATTCCAAAAATAAAATTTGTGCACAGTATAAAACTAAGGACATATAATGCAAATATGCTGGAAAGAATGACTAGTGAGAGACATTCTAGCTTTTTATTAAGATTTCCCATCTTCAATTGCTTATGCTCCTTTTACTCACTTTTTTCTATTGTTCATCCATTCCTTCACTGTTTTCTTTTTACTTCATCCCTGTCCTATTTTTATGCAATTTCTTTACTACTCAAACTATTTGCTAGTTTCTATTTGTTCATGCTTCCAGTTTTCCTTCCTTCCTTCTTGTTCTCTACTTTATCTTGCTTCTTACATTTCTCTTTTTATGGGATTTCAGGGGCATATAGGAAAATTTTTAACCTATATTATCTTCTCACCTCTGTCATTGCCATTTATAGGAACAATTTTTCAAAACTTCATATGTGTCAGCCTATTTTTCCACTTTCTTTCTAAGGGCTCCTAAACCTTGGTGCAATCTGTAGCCTCCTCCCCTAACTGGCTTTCCGTTTTTACCCTTTGCTCCTTCTTGCCCCTTAGAGAGTTAGAAAATTCCCTTAGCTCTCCTTCCCTCCTCTTCTCTTACTCAAGTCCCTAGAAATAAGTGCTTGAAGACTCTTCAGGTACTCTTCTCTAATACATTCCTCTAAAAATTAGAGATGGTTTTGCCTTTGTCCCATACCCGTTCCTGCCCCCCAATCGAGTTCCTAAAGAAAGAAGCAAGTTCTTGGGAGTCTTCTCTAGTTAGCTTCTTTGTAGGAAGGAGACCATCCTTCCCAATTATGAAACTTTAAGTATTAAAGCATTGGAAACTCGAAAGGCTCTAGGAGGTAATGTTAGGTGAGGATCAACTTTTCCTTTTTTGGTTTAGCTTAAATGAACAGGCACCCAAATTCATTAAAGAGGGACCATTGCATCTGAATGAATTGCCAATCTTTCCGTAGATGTAGAAGCGTGGTATTGAACTTGAAGAGATCAAGCATAAATAGGTTCCAATGTGGGTAATTTCCATCAAATTCCACTAAAACACTAGTATAATAAAGGGTTAAGTATCCTAGCAAGCTCCATAAGCAACCCTTTATGCATATAAGAACCTACGTCATTAAGGAAATGTATAGAATATGCAAGAATTTGTATCAGTGTTGATTTAAATTGTAACTTGCCTAAGGAAGAGCCATTACTAAGGTTGGGGGCTGATGATAAGCTAGTTGAGAAGACCATTAAAGTCTCCCGCTAATGGAGACCCTCTCTGGCTCGATAAAGGAAGAAGTAGTTACCCACTAGTAAGTTGTTCCAAACTAGTTTCTAATGAATTGATATATTTTGAGAATGGTCAATCCACAGGTCTAACGAGAGTTTAATTGATGATTATGATGTCCCAGACTTGAATGTAAAGGCCCCTAGTTAGAATGAGGTAGTTCCCAGCTTAAATGATGCATCTCTTACCTCTCCTAAGTAATACGTAGAAGGTCATTTGGTGCTTACTCTTGATGATGCTTCAGTAGTAAAGTCAATTCAAATTGCTAAGTGAGCAACAACCTAATAATCGTCTAGAAGTTGGTGATGACTCTTAGGGAGGTTTTGAGTCCACAAAAAAGAAGAAATTTGGATGAAAATATAAGTCCAAAACAAAAAAAATCCATAAAAAAGTAATGAAAATGTTTGCATGAAATGTTAAAGGTCTCAATGATCCTAAAAAATCGAAAGTGGTTGCTAAATATATCTAGGTAATAAAACCAAAATATTTGGTCTATTGAAAACAAAATTGAAGAGGGATAAATTCCTAAGTTTGTAGTTGTTTAAGTCTTATTGGAAGTTTATTAATAATCATGATAGGCACCGTAGGGAATGGTTGTTTTTGCTTATAATCCAAATAATATCTTGGTTTTTAATTGTCAATGCAGTGATCAATATTTTCATCTATTTGCTAATATTGCAATTATAGGAAAGACCTAGTTCACCTTTATGTATGCATCCAATTTTCGCTCCAAAGAGCTCTATTTCGGAATGATTTGGCATAATTTAAGAATGCAATGAATGATCCTTAACTTATCATTGAAGATTTTAATTGTAAAATGTTGGCTACAGGGTCCAAAGGTGTTAAATATTCAAGAAAACCTTGAGAGAAGCTAAGAACATGCCTTCAAAACCTAGAGGTTACTAATCTTAGCCATAGTGGAAGATTATTTTTTACATGATATAATAACTAGAAGTTGTATAGTAACTAAAAGAAGAAATTTGGCAAGGCTTTAATCAACTTCTCATGGCTTCACAAATTTAATTAACGCGGAGCTTACTTCAATCACAATTTATGTTTAGACCACACCTTACTAAAGATACATGATCTCATTGAGAAAGCTAGGGGTATGATAAGTACAAATTATAGCATATTTTACACCTTTATTTTATATTAATCATATAACACATTTCGGTTAAATTATTGCATTTTCTTATTAATTAATAAAGTTATTTAATTTTATATTTTATTGTTAAAAGTATAAATATCTAACTTGTATTAAATATTTTTTTATAAGTTTGATGGACTCAAAAATAACCCAAACACAACCCACATCACAAACAAAAATAAGCTGGATAAAATGTCAAAACAAGAACAAAACGACACGTTATTGTGAAGAAGTAGCAAAATTCCAACAGCCAAAATGCAAAAATAAGGAGAGCAAAATGTCAGAGGAGAAGCAGTCAAAATGCAATAATAGAAAGAATAAAACGACACAGCAGCTAGGAGCAGAAATCAACATAAAAAATGCAAGGGTCCATTAAAAGAGCAAAATGCACAACAGAAGAAAGCAAAACGTAGTACAAAGGAAAATGCAATAAATTCTAGAAACCAAAACAACAGCAGTAAAGGCAAAACACACCAGCCCAGGACGGATTCAAAAAAATTTTCAAATAGGAGCAAAATATTTAAAAAATTTTAATTAGGGGCAAAATATTTAAAGTTTTTCTTATAAGATCAAAATTTAAAATAATAATATTTTTATATAAAAATTTTTGGAGGCAGTGGGGCAAGTGCTCCCACTTGCCCCCAATGTGCATCCGTCCTTGCACTAGCCCATCACCAAGAAGAGAAAATGACACAACCAGCAACAGTCAAAGGAAATAAAATGCAGCAAATTCCAGTAGCCATAAGACCAAAACAAAGCAGCAACGCAGAAGAAAAGAGAAAGTAAAATGTAGCAGAGAAGCTGGATAACACGCAATAGCCAAAATATAGAGAGCGATACTCAATAACAACAGAAAAACTCCCTAACGTCTTCATCCCAAACACCCACATGAAAATCCATTTGAATTGGATGAGATAAGTGAAAATCCCCAAATCCATTTAAAATGGAAGAAGATAGATGACACTTATCGCAAATCCAGTAATGTGTAGCGTTTGGGGATCTTTTAGAGTCTATAAAAATGAAGCAACAACTAGAGAAATATGAGCAAGCAATCTACACAAAGGTGAGATTCTATAGAAGATTTTTCATCTATCAAAGGCAATTGAAGCGAGGAGCTAGCGCAAGGAAGTGCGGTAGTGCTTGGAGAGTCATAAGCCCATTAGAATCGAGTTGGTTCGTGACTAGTGGAACTTAAGACATTTAGGGCTTGTTTGGTTAGATGTTAATTAGTGGAATGGAATAGAACAGAATGGAACGAAACGGAACAATTTATGATGGAATGGAATGCAACATAGTGAAAAAGTTATTTGGGAAGGATAAAAGGGTTCATTATATAATGTAGTAAATTCTTATTTGGAAGATGGATGGAATAGAATGGAATATATAATAAATGACTATTATACTCCTGATATTAAGATAATTGTTGCAAGAAATTTAACGTTATGATTTTAAAACAGAAATCATGTCCAATTAAAAAGTCACGGTTGTGACTTGTTTTTTATACATTTTTTATTTAAAAATAATAAAAGTTTTATTATTAATTATATACAATTTATTATTAATTATATAAAAATATTATTATTAATTATTTAATAAATTTTAATATATTATATGTGATTTATATTCAAAATTTATTTATTTATATAAAAATATATACAAACAATTAAAGAATAATTTTTATATATTTTCTATTTTTCATTAATAAAAATTTTATTAATTTTTTTATTTTTATTAATTATATACAAAATTTTATTAATAATATAAAAATATTATTGAGGGTGATAAGCTTGTAGACCGTAATAAATGAGTTTGGAGAAAAGGGGGTTAGAATTAGAAGAAATAATTGATATTAAGAAAAATTATTGAGGGCATAATAGGTAGTATATATTTATCAGTTTACGTTCCATCATAAACGTCCCAAATCGGAGGTTTCTTATTTTTACTGTTTATGATAGAATGGAACGTAACATGAAATCCTCCGCTTTCATCCCATTCTGTTATATTCTATTATGAAACCCTCAACCAAACGATAAAAGTATGTTACATTCCATCTCGTTCCATTACTAACTCCTTAACTAAATAAGGCCTTAGGGCTGATCTGAGGTCTAAGAAGGCAGAAAAATTGAATTAGTGTTTTAGAAACATGCTCTCTTTGTTTCTATTTGCCTATGCTTAATTAATGATTAATTGTTGAATTTTAGTTTAGACATGTTGTTTTGACTATTTGAGATATTTTTTTGATTTAATTCAATTGATTTTCGAGTGGATTTAACATGTATGCAATTACTAGAATTTCAACCTTTGTTAGACAAATTTTTTGACCTTTGTTGGACAAATTTTAGTTGTTGATTGTGTTCCTTTGTGCTTAATATTTTTTTGATGCTTTAGTTGAGGTGGATCAATTCTAAAGAGTGAAAAGGGATAGGTAAGAATTAGATGATTGGCTTTCTGTGTTTAACTTGTTAAATGTCTCAAATTTTCTTAGATATATTGAAATTGCATTACTAAACTAAGTTTAAAACATATTTGTTCATTTGTAGATATTATGTTAGATTTATGTTTTATTTCTTTGATTTCTAGATTTAATATGATTCATATTAAATATCAAACACCCCCAAACTAGCTTTGTATATATGTATTATCTTAGCTAAATTTATAGGTTTCGATACTACATTTGTTATAGTTTTCGAATTTTTCCTAATTTTAGCTCATTAATAAAGTTAAAATTACATGTGAGGATTTATATATATATTGATGATCATGACTTTTGGACCAAGAAACTAATTTTTAGCTTTTGAATATTGATTGTGCTAAAAATGTATTATAAGTTTATTTTATGTTTTGATATTGTATCTTATTTACCTGGATTAATCAGGATATTATGTGTTTATATTTTATTTTGAAATTCTTTTCGTATATATATTTTGACAAACATGACTTTTTGACCAAGAAACTAATTTTTAGCTTTTGAATGTTAATTGTGCTAAAAATGTATTATAAGTTTATTTTACGTTTTGATATTGTATCTTATTTACGTGGATTGAAGAGAATATTATGTGTTTATATTTTACTTCGGAATTCTTTTCGTATAATCGAAATTATTATAATGTAATTGTTTCTTTTAAAATATTTATAATTAATAAATTAAATTGGCAAATTAACTTTCCTCATAATACTGACTCTTATTTACTTTATCTAAATTGATTAATAAAATCAAAATTAAAATAAGAATTTAATTTGTATATACCTAGTAACACTTATCAAAATTTAGGTCTTTCCCCGTTTAAGGTTTTTTAACAACCTTAATGAAGTGGATGGGTTCCAAGATACAATAACCAAGGGTTAAAATCTACAAGTGAATGGTTATGCCTCTAACTAATTTCATAAAAAGATGATAGGAATAAAACAGGAACCTAAAGCGCTTCAACTAAGCCTACATAAGGACACTCATAAAGGTATTGATCGAGCTAAGAAGCATTAAAGCAATGTCAGGATAGTCTCTATGATTGTTCTAATGATATTACACTTAAGATCAAGGAGAAGCAGGCCTTGGTCAATTACGTGAGGGAACTAAAAGCTCTCGCCTTCCTTCCTCTTGCACAAAAATCAAGAGTGTTATGGTTGAAAGAAGTTAACGTAAATGTAGTTATACTTTTATTGTTGATAATAATTATATAATAGATAAATTTAAAAAAATTACGTTTTATAAGTAAAAATTAAATATTTTATTAAAATAAATAATTTAATAATTATTTTTATTTATAAATTAAAATTTATCTTTAATTATTAAAGTAAATTTTATATAATATTTTTATATATGTTTGAATATATTTTAAATTATATTTCTTAATAATTATAAATTATTTTATTTTATTTTATATTCAAATGAATTATAAAAATAAATTATATTATTCATAATTTTAAATAATTAAATATATAATTCATAAATTCTTATTAATAATTAATTTTAAATAATTAAATAATAGATTATAAAAATAAAAATAGAAAACAAATCTACTTTTTATAACTTTTCATAAATTATGAAAACAGGAAGAAATCAAAAATATAAATATAAGCAAAAAACTCAAACAAATAATTTTTTACTGAAAATAAAAACTAAAATCATAATAGAAACAAACAGGCCAAAGTCTTGGAAATTTTAGGCGTTGGGAATTCAGCTAATCTCCCGCGTAACCTTCCTCACCCAACTCCTGAGCAATGTGAACTTCTTACCAGAAACTTAACTGATGAGCATATTAGGAAAATGGTATTCTCATTTAGTCCCAATAAAGCCCTATACTCTAATGGATTCGATGCTTTTTGCTACCAACAATCATGGAATTCCATCAATATCTATGTATGTAAAGCTATTCATGATTTCTTTGACAATGCTAAGATTTTGAAAGTATGGAATTGCACTCATTTATGTTTGGTACCAAAAACACAAATTTCAAAATTACTAAAAACACTTAAGACCTATTTCTTGTTGCACTACATTTCACAAAATTATTTCTAAGTTGCTGACTAACAAGATCAAACATGTGCTGCCTCCATTCGTTAGTCAAATCTCAAGCTACCTTTATTCGGGGAAGAAGTATTAGGGATAATGTATGCTTGCTAAGGAATTATTGAACAACTATCACATCAGGGGCTCTGGTTCTAATTGTGCCCTCAAATTTGATAGTCACAAGGCGTTGGACTCAACAAATTGGGACTTTATGCTTCATTCTCTATAATATTTCGGGTTCCCTAACAAATTTATTACATGGATCTCCTAGTGCATAACCATTACTTCATTTAGTGTGCTGATTAATAGGGAAGCTACTTAACTTATCAAGGGTGCTTGAAGGCTAAGGCAAGGTAACCCACTTTTTCCTTACATCTTCACTGTACATATTGAGGTTTTAAATTGTATCATTAAAAAAATGTGCTTGCTAATAGTGACATTAAGTATCATAAGAAGGGTATTAGGTTATCCATCACCCACCATTGTTTTACTGATGGCTTGTTATTATTCTGTAAAGTTGATGGAGCTTTAGTTGCTTTTCTAATAAGATGATGAGAAGAATTCAGTGCTTGTTTTGGGCTTTACAACAACAGGGATAAGGGCCTCATAATCAGGGCCGTTCTTGATATTTTATAGGCCTTGGCAAAGTAAAAAAAAATTCTTATTTTTGCCTATTTTTGGGCCCTCACAAAAAATTTTAAAAAACAAAATATAGACTCTTTTTGTTGTTCTTTATGGAGTCAAGAGTAGGCCCTATTTTGTTTCAATTTATTTTTTATAAAACTAAAAATTAGTCTTATTTTATCATTTATAAGGATGGGTCCTGGGCGGGTGCCCGCCCTGTCCAAGGTCAGCCCTGCTCATAATCATTTATGTGGATGCCTCATATTTAGCTTATTTGTTATCTGCTAACTTAGATTTATCTCTCAAATCTCCTCCATTTACTTACCTTGACATTCCTATCTCTTGAAGGAAGCTCTCATATACAGATTGTCAAGGGTTATTAGATAGGATCCGAAAAAGAATTAGGGCATAGACTACCAAGTGTTTATCCTTTCCTAGTAGATTATAACTAATTTCTTCACTTCTTAATAACATGTTTATCTATTTGTCATCATCTTGCTTTTCCTATAAAGCTGTGTAAGAAGACCGACAAACTTAAGAATTTTCTTTGGACTGGCAATGAATCCTCTAAGCCTTTTGTAAAGGTAAGCCGGAAAGAAATTTGTATACCTAAGAAGGAAGGAGGCTTTGAGAATCAAATAAGCAAAGATGGTAAATAAGGTAATGTTGATTAAGAGTCTTATGGAAAGTAACCTTTGACAAGGAGTCTCTTTGGGTGAAATGGCTATATGAATACTATATATAGGGATCTAACTTATGGACAGTTAAACCAAGAATTGACGTATCATGATACTGGTAGCAAGTACTGAAACTCAAGGATCTCATCCATCCTCTCTTCCAAGGTGGGGAATGGAACGAAAATACGAATATGGTATGACAATTGGAGTGCTTTGGGTTCAATTTATCCCTCCCCAACTTTGCTTGCCTTATATTTTTTTTAACTGCAAATGCAAGGTTAGTTGTTTAATTGAGAATGAAAGTTGGCATATGCAGTAGAGGTTCGCAATTCTTTTAAGGTTATTTCCTTCAAGCCCACCTAACTTAAAAATGGAGGACAAGGTTACCTGGCTCAAGCATTTCCTGAGCTCATTTACAAATAAATCTTGCAAGAACTTGATCAGGAACTAGGCAATGACAGTGAAATGGTATCCTCTTGTTTGAAACAAGCTCTTTGTTCCTAAACTTTGCTTTTTGACTTGCAACTAAAGAAAGGCTTAACAAGGGTCCGAAAGAGGGATATCAATTCTACGCAATTATTTTTATGACACGAACTTGTAACCTTCTGATTATACAAAAGTAACCTTACCGGTTACTCCAAGACATAAAAGTGATAAACTCCCATATAAATCCTTAGAAGCTTGATTTATAATCCTGGTGAGAAAAGAATCAAAAAGTTACCAAGGATAAGTTCAACTCTTTAAAACAAATAAGTGAACGCAATACTAGATAAATCGAAAAATTGCTTATGGCTAGAAAACAAAGCTCGACACTTTTTCCACTTTTAAACTCAGATTGATCCTTCTAATAAGCTACCACGATCTTGACATGTTACACATATAGTGCCGCTCTAATAGTCTTGATTTTTTTAAATAATTTTACGCATTCCATATAAGCTCTGATTAGCTACTAATACAACTTATTTTCTTTCCCAAAAAAAAAAAGAAACATACTATTTAATTGACACAGGATATTGAAAAGCTAAAGGAAAAGAAGTACACTATGATTCTGCTATAATTTCTGTATACATGAACCTCTACTTGATCCGTACAGAAAGAATAATATATTGAAAAGAAGGGGAAAAAAGGAAAATAAAACAAAAAATTGAATGCCAACCAGACTATGTTGTGAGCATGCTTCGACACACCAATGTGGTGCAGCAAGTTAAAGTCGTCGTGTGCAACAGAGGATGATCCGAATGGAGAACAAGGACTATACAAAAACTTGAGTTCTTCAATCATTCATGGCATCCTACATGATTCAATAACTTCGTTCACCATTTTATGAGTCTCTGGTGTTATCATGTTTAAGTTCAAATGAAATGCCTGCACAAAACAAACGATATATCAGTTTTCGAAGTTGGCTGATATTGCTGATGTAGGCTGAGCATGAAACCCAAAGACCTGCTGATATCAAATCAAACTCATTTCAAGAGCAGGTATTTTAATTCAAAAGGCTTAAAAGCAACAAGCATTGGATCTTTGCATATGAATGCAAATTGCTTTTTAAGAATAATACAAGCAAGACAAACAACCTACAACAAACACTTACCACAAATCTCTCTAACACAGGCACAAGAGTCGACAGGTTGTGATTTGGGAGGTAACCAGCGATTGAACTGCGAATGCTCCCACTGACATTGGATAGGGAAAAAACAAGTGAAAACTGCACAAGATTACTATGGTGAACAAGACAGAAAAGGTCAAAAGAAGGGGGGAAGTTACGAAACCTTTCAGTAGAAAGAAATGCAAGCAGCAACGCTGCATAAGCTTCTACAATCATCTTCTCTGCTTCTTTCTCGCCTTGTAGAACAGCTGCCTCATCATTCTGCACAAAGCAATACCCTTATCTTTAGTCAGCATAGCTTCACTTGCTCCAGCTGAATTTCTAATGCTCTTGGAGACCATTATAACTAATCTTTAAGCAACCAAAAATGCACAAGTATGGATATGCATAGATTTGTCGAAACATTAAATCAAAAAATGAGAAAAGGAAAGCAACTCACCCATGGCAGCAAGTTCTCCTCAGCAGAGGCATCACCTGCTCCTTGGTTGGCCAAAAAGATAGAACACAGCAGCGGAATCACATCCCTGTGACTCTCATTTTCTGACCCTTCTGAGTTAGGCATCGAAACACTTGCTGTAGCAAGCCTAGATCTACCGGCCACCATTCATTAAGTTTCAAATAGTAATTGCATTAGAAAATGCAAGAAATATCCAGGAAAATATCAGGAAAAGTAAATGCTTCAAGGCAGACTCAAAATGTTAAATCCAAAAAAAGAGTCCCAATTAGGGATGAACAGGAAGTCTGACCGCAAGTCAATGGGACAGGCACAGTTTGACCAAGCTATGGGCCAGACTGGCTTCAAGCCGGGCCCAAGCCCCCACCACAAATACAACCCTATTGCCATCCCCACTCCCAATTACCATGAAGAAAGACTTAAGACAAATCATCACAGATGAGGTTTCTAAATGGAGAATTTGCATACATGGGATGATAGGATCTTTCATTGTCTTTTAAGCAAGCAAATAAGAGAGGCAGAACATTGGGCAAGGAATAACATCTTTCTAACAAATAATAAGGAAATGGGCAGAAACAAACAACAAAACTACAAAAACACAAATGTTCAAAGGTCAGATAACATGCTGTATGTTTGTAATGACCAATTTCAGAAATTAATAAGGTTAAGAGTGATAAATTGCTAAAAGTGAAACTAACCTGTTATCCCCATCCTTCTCCACCAAGTTCACAAGCAAGCCCAATATAGCAACAAGGAAATCTAATTCTTGATCATTGAGATGAATTTCGGTTTGATTCTCTGGCGAAATAGTTGAAGTTTCATCTTTCATCACATTTGAGAAAGATAAAGGTGAGCTGAATGAAGGGAAGTGGCCAGCAATCAGTGAAGACATAGTCTCCAGTCCACCACAGGCAGCAATTTGTTGACACCCAATTGGGTTGTCATTTGTCAAGTTCATGAGAACCTGCGAAAACATCATGTCAATTACAGAGGAAAAGTGAAGTATGATGAAACTAATGCTAGCAAGAAAAATACTTTAACGGCAGTAAGAAGACAGTCTTCCACTAGGCTCGAACATTCTTCATCAGTAGCACTGCAACCTGAGTTTTGTGGAAGTTGCTGATTTTCCAACTTATTTGATGTTAGTTTGCAATGGTGACCGTTACTTGTTTCTTCTTGGCTCATTACTTGATATTGGCATTTTTTTCCAAGATCTCTAGACACTTTCAGACTATTTCGATTCCTAGATTTTTTTGGTCTTCCATGTAGCAGTTCCCACTTTGAGGGTAGAAATTCATCTTCATCAAATGCGAAAGGATCTTGGCTGTCTTCCAACAGTTCACATGTAGAATCTTTTCTAAGAGTAGACCTCTCAACAAGTCCAAATCTTTTCTTCAAGTCAGTACTAATTAAAGATGATCCATTACTATAATTCCTTGGTGTGTCACTACATGAGCTTGACATTGAAGATCGAATTCTCACTTTTAGTGGACAAGCATCATCCATTAATGTGGTACTTTCAGACATGCCAGTAGGAAGACGTAATCGTGTGGTTGACCTCTGAGACACACTGACACCACATGCAGAGATGCTCTCTTCGCCACAGCAATGTGGGGAGGAACTTATAGGCACAAGCTCATTGCTTTCTACTGCAAATTGAAAAGAAATGATCCAGCGTGAGAAGAGAGTGGGAGGCAACAAGAGTACGAGGAAATTATAGAAACATTCGGGAAAATGAGCACCATTGTAGTCCACAGAAGAAAGCATATCAGATGCACGATCGCTCCCATCAGAGACACTACTAGGCTTTCCATCAAAGGAGGTCGAAGAAGATGTTTTAAGAAGATAAAGACCTAAAAATCAATGCCAGCAGTCCTCAGAATGCAAGTCAGGCTTAATCTTTCTTAAAGGAAAACTCGAAATGGAAAAGTTAGAAAGAAATATAGTCACCCGATAGGATCTTGATAATGCTGATAGTCAGTTTCGTAAAAGAAAATTGGGAGCAATGGAAATCCACTTCTGCTTTCAGTTCAAGCAAATGACACTACATAACAAAGAGAAAACAAAACATAAATAACTCAATAATTCAGCATTTAGTGACAGCTCCAGTTCTAGCAGCCAACCTTAAAGACATTGTAAGGAGAACAAAATCAACAAGTGAAATTAATCTAAAAGTACCTGGTTCTCTTTACTTAGAAACGTGGCATTTTCCATGATTTTCAAACATTTCAAAAGAAGCATCAAGCATTCCAGACCTAACTTCTGATCTTTATTCAAAGGCAACCCACGTTTGGACCAGCTCTGCAGGTAAAAGTTTGGTGGTTTTTTAGTTGCCTTTTCAATGCAAAATGTCCTAACCACAATTTCGAGATCAGAAAAATAATTTTAAATAAAATATGGCATTATAGTCATTTTCGGCACAATCTAAGAATCAGAAATTTGTTACGCACAAAAGCAGTTACAGAATAATGAATGAATAAACATTACCACTCTACATATTAACAAGTCAACGTAGCATTAGTTTAGAAAATATAGAGCTAAAGTAAACAAACATGTATGCATGCACAGATTCTGTTCCAAAAAAATCATACTGTGAGACTGCAATAAGTACTATATAAGAATAAAATACAAGAGGCAGGAACAACAATTATATAAGGGCTCCATTAATTATTAGAGAATTTAAGGAATGGATACACTACATTTCCTTACATAAAATCACTCCAAATGGTAACCCAAAGCAGAAACTCCCAGGTAACCTGCCAGTGTTACTAATATATGTGAATGCGCACATAAAATTTTACTTAAGACAAAATTCTAATTTCTCATAAGTTAACTGGAGTAACAAACTAGGGTAAGAAAACTTCTTAGCATTCAGCAACTACAAGTAAAGGTGCTTCAGCAGACACAATGGACCATAATTAACCACTGATGATGTAGATCAAACATACTCTACACTGAAAAAAAAAAGCTCACACCTCTATAACACAGTGACAATTCATGGCAACTTCAAAAACAGCATCAAGTCCTCCTTGCTCTCGGAGCTTCTCCTTAAAATTTCCCCCCAACTTCCTTGCTGTGCCAGATGTGTCTGGAGAATCAAAACCAGGATAAACAAATTGTTTTGCAAACAGTAAAACATAAAGTAGAGTTATAATATCACATCATAAGTATGTGCCTCTTAGTCTATGTATACAATGTATCACAGAGCACAAAATTACATGCACAAAGGCACAAAAAATCTTGTGCGTGGGTAGTTCAGTCAACAACTAACAGTGCGATGAAAATTAGAAACCCAAAACCCTTACCTACGATTGATCAGTTGATCATAGAACACTTTTTGACCATAGTGATAATCAACAGGTGTAAGTTTACCATAAGTTGTAGGATAATTGTGAAGGTCAAGTCATGGCTAAAGTTTGTAAGAAAAAGTCAATTGAAAAGTGCAAGCAAATTATGTCAATTAATTAATTAATATTTATAATTAAAAATAGTCAGACCATCGTAAAATTTCAAGCTGAAGGTGGCCAAATGATAACAATCAATGATAAATCAAGATAGAAGAGAAGTAAAGTCGGAAGCCAAAATCCTGAAAAGGTTAAAAGCATATAAAGGACAGCAGAGACCACAAACTTTTTAATATATGAAATTCATCTTCAGTATAAACATGAACAGACTCTTTCTTGACTCTAGCATTCCAATACTTCTGAGTCAAGGCCCACGATTCTAACTAATTTCATCACATCTTGATCACATTAAAATCGAATACTATCGCTAGTTCTCATGCAAAATCACAAGAGATATGGAAGACTCATTGTCTATTCATACAGTAGAAACCACTAATTGTCAGGAATTACCTTCAAAAGATATCTTAGACAAACAAGCTTTCTCCATAATCAACAAAGATATCCATTTAGCACTTAGTTCTGGCCGGTCCAGTCCACTATCAGCCCCATTTAACTTCATATCCTTGCAGCTAACAAGAATTTCCTGAACTTTGGCAACAATTGCAGTAGAACTTGACTCTACCAGTTTACTTGAATCTCGTAGGA
Organism: Erythroxylum alaternifolium; assembly: GCA_027478495.1. NCBI lineage: Eukaryota > Viridiplantae > Streptophyta > Magnoliopsida > Malpighiales > Erythroxylaceae > Erythroxylum > Erythroxylum alaternifolium. The sequence goes on along the minus strand of JANIIA010000002.1, from coordinate 40,796,302 downwards.
TATCAGAATCCTTGCGAAATCCCAAAAGCTTATTGCCTATACTTCGAGCTTTATTTTCAGCAGTTGCAGAAATGACAGGCTTCAGCAATTTTATCAGAAATCGGATGCAGCTGGGAGATTCTAATAGGTGATCTTCTTGACCCTTAAACAGTAAATTAAATTTCTTTAGTAATTACTGTTTTAAAGGAACAAATAAATTCAGAGATTGGAAGTCAATCCTTAAAACAAATGAGATATACACTATGAAGCAAATCTTAGACCAGAATTTGGTTTCAATCTTAGACACCATGTATTGGACAATTTAAGGCATATTACATGGATGTAATAAAGGTTTTTACATCCTGGCTGATTCATGTTGAGAAAGTTGAACTTATGAAAGAACCAAATTAACATTTTGACTTGTTTCAGTCAACCAAGGGGTCAGATTGCATTATTGAGCTCATCAGCACACATATCACAAAACAGAGCAATTCTGTCATACTCTTTGCCCACAAGATGATTTCTTAACTCCGTTTTCTTGTTAACCAGTACAAGGATGAAGACAAATAGCCAAGAATGTTACTTACATCACCCGTTAGAACATAGAAAAGAGCTGCAGCTGCAACGTTACTAGAGAAGTCATCAAAGCTGAGACCCATGATAGCATCAATTATTGTCTTTGCCATCCTGAAAAGAAAAACTCAAAATGTTTACCACAGGCGCAAGAAGATATGAACATGGTAATTTTTGGAAAATAATTTCTGCCTAAAATCAGTATACTACAAGGATAAGATAAAAGAGCCATCTCATCTATGATCACTCTGTCTAAATTTGCTTTTCCTTCAATAGAATCCTACGAAGTACAAAAACTATTTAGTAGTCCAAAAATAAGCGGCAATGTCAACTGAAAACCAGTGATTTCCGGGAAGCAGCGGTGGAGTAAGCAAAATTTATTAGTTAGTAATCCAATAATTTCTAATTCGTGTCGCGGTACAAGGCAACACCTTTTTGAATTCCAAAAATGTTGATTAAGCCAAACAACAGGTTCAATTGAGAACACTAAAAGCCAGACGCTTTGAATTTAACTACGGAATGACTACAAGAAGTTCTTTCGTTTCCCATTATTATCTACCAAAATTTCAAACTTGTAAAGAAAAACGAACTCCCAATCAAATATTTAAACACAAAACCCAAGAATTCATACCCTTGGGCCCTGAAAAGGCGTCGCTGTTGCGGAGTTCCGCATATGGACAATAGCGACAACAAGCTCCCTCTCCTGATCCTCAAAGGCTGACCCTTTCTCAACCCATCAAGAGCAAAGTTAACCTCGTCAACATGCTCCATCATTTCCCCAAACTCCTGGGTCTCCATCAATGTCCTGGAATAACTTGGCCTCTCCAATTTGGGTTTCTTGGACTCTTTTGAAACAACGCCGTTTGAGAAGCTGTAGGGATCGGGATCGAAGGTGGAAGAAGGCCACAGAGAGGACGACTCCTGAGAGGCTAAAGAGAAATTGTGAAAATCTTGAGATTGGGTTTCTTGGTCCGACACGACGTCTTCCTCCAACGAATCGGAGTAGGTTCCTCCGGCTACGTCACCTCGACTCCGGCGACCGTATGTTCTAACCATCATCTTTGATACAAAGACTCGAATAGAAAGAAGTAGAACCAAAGTTAACGACTTTATCTCTTTTTGACAGAAGAAGAAGAAAGGGGCAAAATTGGCACAAAAGGAAAAGGAGAGGGGCGTTTTGGGAAGAAAGAAAATATTCAAATTCGCCTCGGATCGGAGCTGGCAGGGTAAGAGCAAGAGCAGTGAGAGTGGCGGGGGTGGGGGTGGGGTTTGGTTTTACAAGGAGAGAGAGAGAGACGCGTACTCGTTCATTTGATGGTTAAAATGTATATGGGTATCGGGTCGGGCATGGGTTTTTATTTTGCTGCTTCTTTCTTGCTCCGGGGTTCTGAAATTCAGCGCTATCTTATGATGTGTGCAGCGAGTGTGCGAGAGAGCAAAAAAAAAAAGTCAGTTTTGGTACTCTCTTTTGTCATTAGTTAATAACACATATTTTTAGTAACTTTCCATACGAATTGATATCTATACTTTGCGATGCGAAGTGGAAAATGTTAACGATAATTAAACATAATATTGTTTTAAAAGAGCACACTTATGATGTATATCTATCCCAAAATCAGCACAAGTTTTAGGTTTTACCTTTAACCTTAAACATTTAACATAGTCTTTTCTAATTAACAACTAAACTTTAATTATGAGGATTGAATTATGTCTCGAGTCCATTGATTAATTAAACCAAGTTTAAAGACTTAATTCTCCACTCGGTGAGAAAAAAAAGTGAAATTTGTTTTTGATAGTATTAAATGATAATAAAACTTAAATACTATTAATGAATTTGTTTTTGATAAAAGCAATACAAAATAATTAATAGTCATGGACAAAAAAAAAAGATACATCTTATAAAAATATTAGATATAAATTGGAAGTTCAACTCGTTTAAGAGAAGAACAAAATATGAAGAACTAGCACAACAAAGTTATAAATAAATATGTGATTTTTTTAATAATGAAAAATATGTAATATTTATTATACTTCCTACTTGGTTACTTTAATATTTTGGTTTTTTGCTTTTGTATTTTAAATTTTGGTAAAAAATATATATGTGGGAACGAAAGCGTCTTATATTAAAATATATGATCCGTATACTTGCAAGTATTGAGAGTTTTATTATTAGATATAACCCAACATTAAGTAAGCTTGTGTCCTCACGAAGTCTTGGTCATACAGCCCCATAGTGACGAAAGACCCCAAAGAGTTCTCGGACCATTTCCCTTGACAACTAGAACTAATTAATCCTAATTTCAAGAAAAAATATCACGATTTAACAATTAAAAAGCAAATTCGTATAAATTCTCAATTTCAAGTAAAATTTCATCTAATATGAATGCAATTCATTAAATTGAATCAATATATTATACGGGTAAGGATAAAATTCGGCTATCAAATCACAATTAACCACAAAATCAAACAAATTTATACAAAAGCATAAAACCCTAACCCTAGCACTCAAAACACCCATTTATTCATGCATAAACAAGTTTTAAAGGTTGTCGCACACTTACACAGTCTGTTACATGGTCGTGTAGCTGACTGTGTAAGTGACAAACTTGTAACTTATTGTGGGCTTACATGAGCGTGTATCTAACAATGTTAATGTAAGTCTACATGAGCATGTCTATAGAGCATGTAGCTCTTTGTGAACATGAAAAATAGTTGGAAAATTTTAAAAATTTGCACTCAAAAGTTATGAAACCTTAACGCGTATACCCTAGCCCAATCATTATGCAAAATATCTTCAGGATGCTTAATGCCCTAACGTAAATTACATCAAAACTCAATAAAATCCTATGCTAACATTAAATTAGAAATAAATGAAATCAAATTTTAAAACAAAACCTATTTTAATTGTTAGGTTACCTCCCAAGTAGCGCTTGTTTAATGCTATAAGCTCAACATACCTTCCATGCTCAAGGCAAATTATATAGACGGGGTTTTTGTAGTATTACCGTAAGTTCCATGACCTCTAAATAAACTACATGTTTTTGCTTATTATCGCATTTTGTGCTTTGGTTTACGGCCTTGAACTTGCACAAGCTTTGGTGGACCTTTAAAGGTAAAGTCCTACAAATTATCTAATAATGAATCATTATAAGACTCATTAGATCCAATTACATAAGTAAGTTCAAGAGCAGGATTAATGACATTAGACATTTTAAACAAACAACATCTTCAACCCCCACCCCTAATATTAACTTGCCTTCATCAACATCTATTATTGACTTAACAGTCACCAAAAAGGGGTCAACTAAAGACTAGAGGTACTTCTACACCTTCTTCTATATCAAGAATCACAAAATCAACTGGGAAGACAAACTTATCAACCTTAATAAGAATATCTTTTATAACTCCTATAGGATATTTTATCAATCTATTTACTAGCTGCACACTTATCCTAGTAGGTTTTAGTTCACCTAATCTTAATTTCTTCAACAATGAATAAGGCATCATATTAATTTCGACCGGTAGGTTGGCTAAAGTCTTATTTATTTTTAATCTACCAATTTGACGAGGAATAGTAAAACTCTATGGATCTGTAAACTTCTCTGGTAGTTTGCTTTTCAAAATTTTTGAGCTCCTTCCGCTCAGTGTTACAACCGAGAATTCCTCCAACTTTTCCTTTTTTGATAATAGATCCTTTAAAAGTTTCATATGTTGTGGCATCTGCACAAAAGCTTCAACAAGAGGTATGTTAACTTGGAGTTGCTTAAACATTTTAAGGAACTTACCAAACTGTGCATCCGTTTAATCTTTCTTCAATTTTATAGGATAAGGAATGACATGTTGATATTTCTTGACTTTCTTCAAGTGTCTTTGATACGTGTCGTTAAGTGTATAAAATTAAATCCTTATTTACTTTTGATTTATTAATCAATTTATTAAACAATCTAGTAAATAGCAAATACGAGTCGATCCTATGAGGAAAGTTAATTTACTAAATTAGTTTATTGATTACAATTCTTTTAAAATAATTCTAATTTGACATTTACACATCTAGTTATATTAAAGCACATTTCTTTACATATTTCAATTAATAAAAAATCTTTCAAAAATTCGATAAACCTTTAAAAGAAAATTTCCAAGTTTTTCACAAACATATTAATCAATATATTCGTATGATATATCCATTACATAGTTATTTTTAAGATAATACATTAAGCTATGCTATTTATGAATTAAAAAGAAGTTAAATGTACATAATGAAACACATAAAAGATTTCATCCAATTATATTCACATATAAGATTAATCTCATCAATTAGGAAAATTTCAAAAACTAAAACAATTATAATTATGAAAACCTATGAATTACGCTAAGTTAATACGTAAATAAAAAGAGGGGGTCTTCAATGTTTAAACAAATCAAATTTAGGGATCGAAGACATAAAACTTAAATCTAACATAATATTTACAAATGAACAAGTATGTTTTAAATTTTAGTTTAGTCATGCAATTTTTATATATCCAAAATAATCTGAGATACAACAAATTAAATATAGAAAATCAACTAGCTAGTTTCTACTTGTTCCTTTTTATTATTAGAAATTGAACCAACTCAATGCATCAAGTACAAAGAAACACAATCACCAACTGAAATTGACGTTAAAATTCTAATAATTGTATAAATTTTAAATCCAGTCAGTAATCAATTTAATTAAAATAATATCCCAAATAATCAAAACAACATAACTAAACTAGAATTCAACAGTTAATCATAAATTAAGGATATGAAGCTAGAAATAAAGAGAGTAAGGTCTTCAAAAAATTCATTGAATTTTTCTGCCTTTATAAATCTTAGACCAACCTTAAGGTATGAAATTTCTCCTCCACCAATTATGAACCAGCTCGAAACAGGTAGGAACATAGTTCTCCAAGCACTCTCACACCTCCTTGTACTAAATCTTTGCTATAACCCACTTTTGAAGATAGAATCTCTCGGAGAACTCTCTTCTCGCTTAACTGCTTGCTCTTTTTCTCCTCCCCACAATTGCCTTTTTATAGCCTTTAAGAAACATCCCAATTGCCACACATTTTCTGGTTCTTTGATAAGCTTTTGCTTATCTCTTCCATTTTGAAGAGATTTTGAGTTAGGTTTTTATGTTTTTTGCTTTTTCTATAGCTTTGCGTTTCATTTTTGTCTTGACTGCTACTTTGCTTCTTTTATTTCTACTATGTATTTATTTGTGTCCTCTACTGCTGCGTTTTTGGTTCTTGTCCTATTGGGTTTTATTATGCTACTTGGACTGTTTTGTTTTGCTTCTGCTATTGCTTATATGCTACTAATGTCATTTTTGCTTGTGCTGATGGCGTTTTGGTGCTTTTGTCCAACTGCTGTTTTGTTCTTTTATTAGGTTGTTTTAGGTTTTCCTTTTGGGTCCATCAAACCTATAAAAAATATTTAATACAAATTAGATATATTTATATTTTTAGCAATAAAATATAAAATCAAATAACTTGAATAATTAATAAGAAAATGCAATAATTTAACCCAAAAATGTTATGTGAATTAAAATAATGTAAAATAGGAGTGCAAAATATACTATAATTTCTACTTATCAAATTCTCGCACACGTATCTTTTGATCATCTTCAATCAAAATAGCATTATGATGCAAAATATGAATCTAGTTTACGACCATACCTCATATAGAAGAAATTAGATTAGAAAAAACTAAACAACCAATTAAAAAATTTATTTATGAAAATCATATTGTCTTAGCATATTCACAATCAATTTAATCATCAACGTAACATCTTTTAAAACATCTTCAAAAGTTCAATTTTAACTTTAAACTTAAGAGATATTCATAACTCGTCTAATAAAGTTAGTCTATAAGTAATGTCGGTATATTAATTCTACATACTAAACATCTTGGTTTGACTTGAATTATTTTATTTTATTATTTTATATCACTAACTCCTAACACAATAGGCACTTTACCCTTTGTGTTTGGTTCATCTTCTCACTTTACTTATGATCTCAAAGGAGTACTTGGTCTCTTGTCCTTAAGTGTTTCGCCAGTAACCTTTTTTTTGTCTCAAAGGGGCATTTGATTATTAACAATAACATTTTTAAATTAAAATTTGAAGGTCACATTAAGTATTTCTCCAGTAATCAAAAGTAAATGAAAATCACCAAAGATAGCAGACATTTTCAAATTAAGTAAAAGTCTGACCTTAATGTCGTGTATGTAAAATTAAAATAAGACTTTCAATTGGTCGTAAACTAAATTTATCAAATGAGGGTTAATTGTCTTAAGTGTGAACCTAAAATTAAACAAAAAAGTTTTAAGAAATAGTGTTAAAGAAAATAACCTATGTAACTTGCTAATCCATCAACCATAAGGTTAAAATTTATTGTTCCCTTTCTTTTATGGTGATAAAAACTAAATGCATACGTATAAAACAAAATAATATCAAAGCCAACTAGCCTAAGCAAGCAATCCAAATTCCTAAATTTTTAATCCCTATTTTTATAAATAAAATGCACAAAACAACTATGTTATGTTTCGATAATCTCCCCCTATACTTAGACTTTACATTATCCTCAATGCAACAACTAATTGCAGAAAAAGGAATATCCAAGCAAAACAAAAAGATAAAATAGCAAAAATAATTTGACTTTTTTTGGAAACATAAATAGCTATATATAAAAAAAAAGAGCTAAGGAGAAAGAAATTAAAATATGATTTTTGTTGTCCTGGGTTGCCTCCCAATAATGCCTTTGGTTTACGTCATTGGCTGGACATCCTCCTCAGCTGTCAAGGTTCCTCGAGCAAAATTTCTTCAAGCATTTATAAAACAACTTCAAAAACAAAAGAATTGTTAGTTATGATTCAAAAATAAATAAATAAACTAAGTAAATAGAACTTTCCCCAGCAACGGTGCCAAAATTTAATACGTGTCGTTAAACGTTTAAAATTACATCCTTATTTGTTTTCAATTTATTAATCAATGTATTAAATAATGTAGTATATAGTAAATAATAGACTATCCCACGAGAAAAGTTAATTTACTAAATTAGTTTATTAATTACAATTCTTTGAAAACAATCCTAATTTGGAATTTACACATCTAGTTATATTAAAACATATATCTTTACATAATTCAATTAATAAAACATCTTTCGATAAACTAATAAACTTTTAAAAGAAAAGTTCTAGAGTTGTCACATACATATTAATCAAGATATTAGTATGAAATATCCATTACATAGTTCTTTTTAAGATAATACATTAAGCTATGCTATTTTACGAATTGAAAAGAAGTTAAAAGTACATAATGAAACACATAAAAAGATTTCATCCAATTATATTCATATACAAGATTAATATCATTAATTAGGAAAAATTCAAAAACTAAAACAATTATAATTATGGAAACCTATGAATTACGCCAAACTAATATACAAATAATAGGGGGGTCTTCGATGTTTGAATGAATCAAACTTAGGAATCAAAGAAATGAAACATAAGTCTAACCTAATAGTTACAAATGAACAAACATGATTTAAATTTTAGTTTGGTCATACAATTTTGCTATATCCAAAATAATCTTAGACATTTAACAAGTTAAATGTAGAATACCAACCGACTAGTTTCTGTTCGTTTTTTTTACTCTTAGAAATTAAACCAGCTTAATACGTCAAGCACAAAGAAACACAATAACAACTGAAATTTGACATCAAAATTCCAGCAATTTCATAAATGTTAAATCCACTCATTAATCAGTTTAATTAAAATAATATCATAAATAATCAAAACAATATAACTAAACTAAAATTGAACAATTAATCATAAATTAAGCATATGAAACTAGAAACAAAGAGATTAAGGTTTCTAGAAAGCTCATTGAATTTTCTACCTTTACAGACCTTAAACTAGCCTTAAGGTATGGGATTTCTCTCCATCAGTCACAAACCTACTCAAAACATGTGAGAATATGGCTCTCCAGACACTGCTGCACCTCCTTGCATCAAACTACCTTGGAAGACAAAATATCTCGGAGAAAACTATTGTGGCATGACAGCTTGCTCTCTTTTTTTCTCCGCACAACTGCCTTTTTATAGCCTCTGAGAAACATCCCAGTTGCTACATGTTTCTTGTTCTTTGACAAGCTTCCGCTTATCTCTTCCATTTTAAAGAGATTTTGTGTAGAGAAGTCAAGTGGGTAAGTCTCCTCCAACTACCCCCGCCCAGCGATGCTGTTTCTTATTATCTAATCCATTTGAAATGGATTTTTAGTTAGGTTTTTGTGTTTTTTCTTCTTATGCTGCTCTGTGTTTCGTTTCTGTCTTGACTGCTGCTTTGCTTATTTTTTTTTGTATTACGTTTTATTTGTTTCCTCTATTGCTGTGTTTTTGGTTCTTGTCCTATTGCATTTTATTTTGTTGCTTGGATTGTGTTGATTTGCTTCTACGACTGCTTATCTGCTACTATTGTCATTTTTACTTTTGTTGATGGCATTTTGGTGCTTTTGTCCAACTACTGTTTTGTTCTTTTATTGGGTTGTTTTAGGTTTTCCTTTTGGGTCTATCAAACCTATAAAAAATATTTAATACAAATTAGACATATCTATATTTTTAGCGATAACATATAAAATTAAATAACTTGAATAATTAATAAAAATGCAATAATTTAACCCAAAAGTGCTATGTGAATAATTTAAAACAATGTAAAATATGGGTGTAAAATATACCATAATTTCTACTTGTTAGGCCTTCACCGTCAGCTTTTAATTGACTCTTTGTATTCTCCTCCTTTTTTCCTTCTTTTTTTGGAAGCTCTTTTCCACTCCTAAGGGTGATTGCCATTACACGTTCTTCAGGGTTTGTCTCCCTGGTACTAGGCAAACTACCATGTGATCTTTCAAATACTAATTTTGTAATTTAACTATTTTGAACCCCCAAGTTACGTATAGAAGCCTCTATTCCTTGATGTCTTAGGTCAGAATCTTGAGCAATTTCTTAATCATCATCTCCTATGAACTAGGCTTCTTAGCTTGAGTTAATTGTTGCTGAAATCTGGGTGGAGGGTTATTTCTTGCTTACCTTTGATTTCCCAAAGAGAAATTGGGTTGATTCCTATATCTTGGATTGTAAGTATTATGGATTGTTTTGGGGTCTAGGAGCATTCCCTATATAATCCACATGTTCGGGTTGTAATGTTTGATAGTTTTGATTGTATTCTCTAACCTGCAAACTTCTCACTATATAACTTGGCATTGTAGATTTATTGTTAGTCTATTTTTTTTAGCGCTTCCACCTGATTCGCCTACTGTGCCACTGTTTCTACTGTGTATACCCCCACTGGCTTATTAATTCTTTCTCGAGAAGAGCACCATTAGTAGTTGTTCATTTTTATGTCTTCAATAATGTCCTAGGCTTCAAATGTCTTATTCTTGATAGTACTTTAATACAAAAATTTCTTTGCCACTTGATATTACGTAGTGGATGCTGATATTTACATTGAATTTAATCATTTCTTCACCTTTACCCTTAATGGGAATAACCATAATTTTATTGCATCATCATTAACTCCATTTATATTGAAAGTGTCACAAATCTCCATGAAATTTGAGATATACGTGTTCGCATCTTCACCTGGTAGTTTATCAAATTGGATAGACTATTGTATCATCTGTATAATACTCGGCTTGATCTTAAAATTATTAGTGTTCAAAGTCGGTCTGACAATGCTGGACTCCGCTCCTGTCAAGTCTAGTATAGCGTAATAAACATCGTCCTTAGTTAGTCTGCTATGGTTTATGATTCCTCAGTATCAGTTTAACCCTCCAAGTCCTCTACTTATTGATCTAGCTCAAACTCTCTCAGTTGTGTCCTGCGAAGATTTCTACGAGTTGATCTTTTGATTTTTGGATCTTCATCTACTAAGCTCATTGGATTATTTTGTGTCATAAACTAACCAAAGAGTCAATATCTGCGAAAACAAGAAAATTAAAGAATCAATAAAATGAAATAAACTAGAAATAAAAATGAGATAAAATAAAGTAAAAATGGCTAGTTTAATAAAGCTAGGCTTTCTTAATATTACTGATCCTCAAAAATAGTGCCAAAAACTTGATTAACTTATTCTATTCTTATAAGCATTTATCAATATTACACTGCAAGTGCACGACGTAGTTGTAGCTAGCACAAGCAAGTATGGGTCGATCCCAATGAGGATTGTAAGTACTAATATTTACCCTTTTCTATTATCTGACCATCAAATTAGATTGTATATTGAATTCTTAGTTCACTAGCCTAGAAACTTTTAATCTTTGTCTTATTTTAGAGTGGTTTTGCTTTAAAAAACGTTTTGCCTTATTTTTATCTACCTCAATTCCTCTATTGTGAAATAAAAACCCTAGGAAGTTCCCTGCTTTTACTCCGAAAAGCATACTTTAGGGGATTCAACTTCAATTTGTGCCTTCTCATCCTCTAAAAGGCTTCTTTTAAATCCTAAATATGATATGTACTCTTGTTTTTTTATTTCACGACCATATCATCTATGTAAACTTCCGAAGTACATTCTATCAAATCATTAAATATAACATTTATATCCCTCTAATAAATGGCTCTTACATTCTTTAAATTGATAGCCAGTACGATCTACTCGAATTTCCCTATTGACCTTTAACACTTGAATTTTATTTTGGAAATATCATTTTTTGCTATAAAAATTTGACGATAACTAGAAAATTTGGTCTATAAAAGAAAACAAAGAATGTCTAGCTATTGCATCTATCAAAGAATCTGCAATTTGTTTTATGTATGCATATTTATGAGTAGTTACATCTAATCCCTAAAATCAAAACCAATTCTTATCTTTTCATTCTTCTTAACCATGCAAAAAATGCTGGCTAACTATATAGTATATCTGACTAGTCTAATGAAACCAACCTTATATAATTTTTCGGCTTCTTCTTTAATTTTTAGCTTAACTTCTTTAGAACACCAACTATGAGGTTGATCGTGAGGGCAGAATTCTGTCTTTATCAAAAGTCTATGTTCTACCAACCTTCTACTCAATCTTGACATTTCAATATAGTCCGAAGTGAAACAATCTTCAAATGCTTTCAAGAGTTCCTCTAGTTCAAGCTTCATCTTTGAATCTGAGTTTTTTTCTAATAAAAACTTCATGGAATTCTCATGAATTACCCAGATTCACTTCTTTTAATGATTCTTGGTTCTGTCTCTCATAATCATTAAACTTCTTATGAGCTAATTTCAACTCGTAGATACCATTGTCACTCATTTGTGGTTCTTCTTCTTTTTATACTAGTTTTACATTATCATATCTATTTATTTCTTTAGAATTCTCTAAGATTTGTTGCATTCGATATTTGATCTTTATGGCTGTAGCTACTGCCTTTTCTTTTTGTAAGAATTCACTCATCAGGTTCTTTTATAATAAGAACCTTTATTAGCCTAGGAGTAGGCATAATGGTGGTTGTTTTTATGAATCTTTCTAACTCTGTTTTCATTTTTTCTTTGCCTTCCTTATAACATAACTACTTCTGAATTTATACCAACTTTACATAGTTTATGTAGAATTTTACCCCCATCACATCAACTTTAGTATAGAATGGCTGCTAATAAGCCCAAAATGATTTCTACTTCATCTCCTTTCCATAAAGGTAAAAGTTCACAGAGAGATAATGGAATGTAATAGTCAGAGTGGATCTTATTGGGCTTTAATGAAATTAGGTTTTCTCTATAAATAGAGAAAACCTAGGTCTCATAAGAAGTAAGACATCATTAATACGAAACCCTAGCCACCACAAGAGAGATTAGCGTGTGGCATTTGAAAGAGTTTCACGACGTGCTAGCACACGATAGCCGCAGCCCAAATCGTGCATCCTCGTGTGGATACCGGTAGAGGACATTCGCGAGTAGCAGTGTCTACGAATCTGAAACCAACCACCAATCCGTGTAAAAAGAAAAGGTATTTTGCGCATCTTGTATGTTTTCGGTTATAGATTATGTTGTGTTATAGTCTTTTCCGCAGCGTATTGTGAATACTTGGGCCATACGCGATCCAACACAGAGAACAGCCGAAGGGCAGAACGAAAACACAAAAAAGGGGTTAAGTTTTATGAGCATTAAGGGGACATATCTGGAACAATGGAGGCGTGGTATGAGGAGAACGAAGGAGGCACCAAAGACGCTCCTACAGTGACACTGACCCACCACTGAGAGCCACAGCACGAGGAGCACTAGGGAAAAGAAAAAAAGAAACAAGGAAAGTAGCTTTTAATTGAAGACACAGGGAGCAGAAAAGATAATGCAGAGCTAGGGACATCAAGCAAAGACCCATGCAGAAGAGAAACCCAAGCCAAAGCAGAAAGAGGATGGCAGGAAAGAAAGAAAGGAGAGCTAGAAAAACAAAGCAGCAACCCCACCAGCTGGAGACGCACTACACAGGAGAGGAAATAAATAAAAGAAAGGCAGATAGAAGAGCTGGGAGGGGAGAAAAGGTGGTCGTTGGCGTTCAGAGCAGAAAAACGTGAGCAGAACAGTAGGAGCAGAAGAACGTGAGCTAAGAAAAAGGAGCTTGACCAAGGATTGCGTAAACTGAGGGCTATGTGGTTTGGGCAGTGCGGGTGGAAGGAGCAGAAAAATAAAAGAAGGAAAATAGAAGAGCTGAAAAGGGGAGTGCGTGAACTAGAAAAAAAGGAGAGGGAGACTTGATGCAAAAATAGAAAGGAGAGATACAAGGAAAAAACGAAATTCACGCTACAAAGAAGGCTGATCCAAGAGACCACCAAACCAACACACAAGAGAGAAAAAAAAACAAAATCAACGAGAACAGGTGGGGGGCGTAAACTGAAGGGAGCTTTAGGAGAGACACAAAAACCAGCACAAAAATGCTAGCCACCAAGGAGAAAAAAAACGTGAATTGAAGGGGGAGGAAACCATAGCAAAAACAAGAAGTAGTCGAAGCATTGACGCAAAATAGGAGCTACAGTGCACAAAAAGAGAGAAAACCACGCAAAAACAGTGACGCATAACAGTAGGAAGGTAGCGCAGCAGGAAAGGTAGCGCAGCGCAGGAAGAGACCACACACAAAGGGGGACGTAAAGGAAAATTCTACACCC
>JANIIA010000002.1:40769420-40782497 GCA_027478495.1 Erythroxylum alaternifolium | reverse complement strand
TTCGGTTATAGATTATGTTGTGTTATGGTCTTTTCCGCAGCGTATTGTGAATACTTGGGCCATACGCGATCCAACAGATCCAATGTTCCCTAATAAGGCTTGGTGGTTAGCATGGGTGTCAACAACAAAGAAAGCAATTAATAAAGTCTTTCCTTATACTATAACATTTATAGGGAGAATTTACCATGATTTAGTAATCTCACCATTGAATGCATCAACATATACTTCGATTTGGATCAAGTCCACATCGTATTTGCCCAAAGATATCATCATTTTAGTTGGCATAATATTATTACCAACCTATTATTGACCAAAACACTTAAAGTTGTTCTTCAATTGATATGAACCTTAATATATATAGGTCTTATATGTTGTGTCATAACATAAGTTGACATTTTTAGCACCACCTTCTCTAGAATTCCTAGTCTTATTGCTAATGCTAACACCCTGCATTCTCCTCTCCTAAGAGGGGATTCTATCTTTATCAATCTTAGTAGTCGACCTCTGTCACTGGAGCCATCTTTTTTGATTTTGAGTTAAAGGTATAAAATTCTTAGAGTGTCTTACTTGCTGCCACTGTCGAGATTATGGCACTCATAGTGACATTACAAATTTAGGTTGTTTGTGTTGAAAACTCAAAATTCGAGGTTCATATCTTTGCATATAAACTGTCCTCTAAATTTTTGTAAATTTTTACGTCTAACATTCAAGGAAAATGGAAGAAAAATAGATGGTAGTGAAGGGGGATTGGTCAATTTTAATATAAGAGTCAACCTGCTTGGTGATTTTTCCTTGAAACTTCCACTCTTTATTGGATTCTAGGAATTCTATAACCTTTTTCCTAAAGTTAATATCATAGTTAGGAATAAAAAATTTGTTCATGAATTTTATATTAATGTTAAATGATCTTCCAATAATTTTAACTTTTTTTGACATCTAACAATAGGTGTAAGTCAAATTTAGTAGCATTAATGGTTGCCACTGGTGGGAATAAGTCTTCATTTAACATAGTTTAGTCAGCTTTAATGAATAATATAATTCTCTTATTGATTAGGTCTTATACTAGATTCTTGAACCCCCAATAGGAATTGGTTGAGCAGCTCTAGGTATTATGATATTTGCAGTAGCCTCTACCTTCTAATTTCTTCTTTTATAGGAATTCTATTCTTAGGTGGTAAGGTGATGAATTTTTCTTGCAATAAATATTCAAAGATCTCTTCTATTTTTGAAGTGTCAAAGGTGTATTGAACTTAGGTAGATGGAGTTTACATTTTCCTTTTAATTTCCAAGGATTTACGCTCCAAAGAGGAGTAAACACAAGTTTAAACACAAGTTATAGAGATGTTGACTTCCACTACTATCGAATCATAAGAATTCATCATAGTAACATAAGTGCCTATTAAATTCTTCTTGCGGTGTCCCTCTTTCCTACAAAGTTCTTCATATTCAAAGACTTTTACTGCTAGTTCATAGAAATCATAAAATTTCATGACTAGGAATTTCTTCTGCAATTCAATTTCCAACCATCTTTAAGCTAACTTCACATATTTAGTTTTTAGAAGCGTGATCTACCATGAACTTCTCATCTTCTTAAAATGAGTGATAAATATGTCAACACACTCACCACTCTTTTAAGTGACCTTTCACAACTCGCTTATGCTAACTTTACACTCAGTCCTAAAAAACTAAGTGTAAAATAATCTTTCCATTTAAGCCTAAGAAGATATAATTCTTAGGTAAAAGCATACTAAGAGAAGGCAGTTCATGTTAATGAAGTCACGAACAACCTGAGTTTAAAGTTATTAAAGTTTTGTATATGACTAATTCTCCATATTGTATGGGGAATCTAATAATGTGCTCAATAGTCAGTTGACTATCTTCATAAGAAAATAAGTTAAATTCGTGAATTTTATAACCATGAGGATAAGATTCTCATGATCAATCTGAGGCTTGTGAAATTATAGGAAGCTGTGTCAAACCAGGCCTGTACAATTCCTAAATAACTTCTCTAATGACTTCTATATCAACTTGCAATATAATTTACGCTGGGGAAATAATAGGATTGTGGTTTACAGCTATAATGTTACCCCAAAACCATATTGTAGTCTATTAGCTTTAACCTCCCCCGCAAATCCATATTTGACAAGAATTTTGGGTTTAACTACATATTGGCCATTTTCAAGATTAATGCAATGAGGCGTCATAAAAACATCATCTCTTTTATAATGAGGAACGTATTTTTCATCTGCAGAGGAAATAGTTGGAAGGTGACTAAATGTTCCGACTACCATCTTATTAGGAGCAAGATGCACCTGAGTACTTTAAAAAGTTGCTTTGCTAAAGTAGGAGAAATTTGCCTAGTAAATTGCATCAGAGCGACGTATAGTTTGTCAACTTTCTCTGACAATATCTTGATTGCATTAGTCATGGAGGTTGTATTAGACTTTAATTTTGGAATTTTGTTTGTTTAAACAATGTCTTTGCATTGCGAGAATTTTGGATTCTCACAAGTAGCAAAGTTAGCTGAAGGCAAAGCTACCTTATCAAGATTCTCTACCATGTAGGTTACAAAACCTTAATTCTCAGTTGTAAGGACTTCTTCCTTTAGAGCTAGAGGCAAAGCAATTTCTTTTCCATTATGTGTTCGTAGAATTGTAGTCCCACTAAACATGCCAAATTATTTAGTGTTAATCTAGAATTCGGGTGTGTCAAGGAGAAATTCTCCTAGAATTTATACCTAAATTCTTATTGATAATATAAGTGGACTTCAAAAAACTTAGAAAATAAAATTCTAAGCTACTAATACTAGAATGTATGGAAAAATAAATGATTTGATTTACATAAAAGGGAAAATTTAAGCTACAAAGGGAATTTAAGGTAATAAAAATTAATACACAACATAAGAAAGCTGGAAAAAATAATAACTAAGTAATTTTGGAGTTATTTGTTTATCTGAGGATTGCCTGGAGAATGTCTGGTGATTGAATATGTTGTTTGGGAATTGTATCCATTGCTGTCCAAGTACTAGTGAATTTATAGTTCTCTCTCACCCTCAAACAATTTTTGTTGTAAGTATCCCCTTCTCTACATTTTATCTAACTACCTGTCACTTTAACTTCAACGTTTTGGACTTCCTGTAATCACCTAACTTTTAGCCCATTTAGTCAAGTTTTCATTAACTATTTTCACTATTTTCTGAAATTCCATGTTCTAGTTAACTGCCTCCCGGCATTATTATTTCAAAGCACATGTCAATCATGTATTAACTATCGAGAATTCTTGGATCTGGGACTTCTCAATTGATTCTTTTGTACATGAATTCTCTGGTGAAATGTCTTTCAGAACTTCAAATATACTCAATTTATTTTAGACCATTAATAATAATGTGATGCTGATTCATCTTTCTTATTTAATTAAAAATTACATAAATGTAATTTGACGAACTTATTTTTTATATACAATAGTTAACTTGATTTCTTATTAAACATTTATACAAACTGCATTAATATAATGATTAATTACATCATATGAAGTTTTTTAACATCAAATAATATTTTTAAATAACGTAAGATAATATATATTTTAAAAAAAGTAAAATGGAATTAGAGATAGTGAGAAAAAGGCAATAAACCCTGAAATATCTTGATTTTTAAAGTAAAAGTAAGTTCTTTGCTTTTTCTTTTTCTGGCCTCGGTGATCGGTAACTATATAGAAAGTCAAGCATAAGCAACTCTCTTCTTCTTATGCATCAAGAACCATCCTCGTAGACAGAACCACATATCTACAAAGAAAGATAAGTA
Organism: Erythroxylum alaternifolium; assembly: GCA_027478495.1. NCBI lineage: Eukaryota > Viridiplantae > Streptophyta > Magnoliopsida > Malpighiales > Erythroxylaceae > Erythroxylum > Erythroxylum alaternifolium. The sequence continues at coordinate 40,778,697 of JANIIA010000002.1, read as the reverse complement.
ATAACAGAGAAAGTAAAATGGCTTCATTTGATTCGTTCGAGGAGATCCACGAGCCCAATCATAGATCTTTCGATGAGGTCGACGATAGCTACTCCTACTCCGACTTCAATACCGGCGCCGAAGTCTCCGTCGATCACGTCGCCGCCTCCTCTCCTGATGTATTCGGCTTTGGATCTTCAGCTGCCGATGCACATCCCAACCCTAACTTCTCCGACAGCCCCTACGGCGTCGATAATGGCCACGGCAATGGCTATTCTGGAGCTGACGATGGCCTCTTCTCTTCCGATGGTCCCGTGCTTCCTCCTCCAACGGAGATGACGCCAGAGGAAGGCTTCGCTCTTAGAGAGTGGCGGCAGTGAGTTTTTTGTCAGCTTTTTTTTTTATAACTTTGTGTTGGAGTATACAAGATTGGATCTATGTGGTTTTAATCGTTAGTACTGGAATTTAGGATATTTAATTATTTATGTTCAAGTGTCTATTTCTAAAGAAATTCTCAGTAGTGAAGTTGTTTGATCTGTCTCCTTCACTCTGGACGTGTTAACATCTGAAGATGTGCAGGAGTATAAATTTTTGTAGTTTTGCATGCCCATAATTCATGGGAGAAATATATGGAAAGTTTCTGATCTGCACTTCTGCTGACCATCGTATTAAAATTAACAAGTTTCACTTTGTTTTACTGTGTTTGGAAAGTTGGATCCATGGATTTTGAGTGAGTTGAGGAGTTTCATGCCATACCTGTTTTTATGTGATAGGAGTTGTCATTAGGATACCAGATGTGGTGGCATTTCTCGTCCGTATGGTCAAGTGTTTTTATCCTAGTCAAGATGGTTACAACGTTACTTTAGTTGGTTAGAAATTGAAGTAATAATAGGGTATGTAAATATATGAGTGATAAGGCCCCTTGTTTAGGAATTTGCTCGGAGATTATTTAAGACATTAAGATCCATATGTATTCTAGTTTCTTGGAATGATTTTTGGTTACAAACTATGTTTCTGAATGGTATGTGACATATTTTGATTATCGTCAAGTGACATTAAACATTGGAAGACACCTTAGTTTTGGTGATATAAAACTGAGAATCAAATTTTGATTTATAGTTACTTCATTCAAGGTAAATGAGATTCCTATAATATATAGCCTGTTTATAGAAGCCCCGTGGCAATTTCTGTAGAATTCTCTTTCTAGCAATTATGAGAAATTGATAGGCTTGTTATCTTTACTTTGAGAAGTCGACTATTTCTGAAATTTCTTTAGTTTCTCTTTTTCCCCTGCTCAAGGGGTCTTTTTCCTTTTTTAATCCAAGAGGACAAAACTTCTATGTTCTGATGGATATGGTTTACACAAATCTTCATATTTTATCATTCATTGTCTACCAGTCAGAATTGGTAATTCTATTGGATTTTACTGCAGTCAGAATGCTCTACAACTTGAAGAGAAGGAGATGAGAGAGAAGGAGATCAGGAAGAAGATCATTGAAGAAGCTGAGGAGTATATACAAGCATTCTATGAGAAGAGAAAGGTCAATGTTGAGAACAACAAAACTAATAACAGAGAAAAGGAGAAGGTAATATCAAGTAAATATCTTTCTCTGGGCTTTTGCCTGCCCTGTTTTACTCTACATGTATGATATTGAGTTTGTGTATGGAACAGTTATTCTTAGCCAACCAAGAGAAATTCCACAAAGAGGCTGACAAACAGTATTGGAGAGCAATAGCAGAGCTTATCCCTAACGAAGTTCCCAATATTGAGAAGAAAAGAGGAAAGAAGGATCAAGAAAAGAAGCCATCTATTACAGTCATCCAAGGGCCAAAGCCTGGAAAGCCTACTGATCTTTCGCGGTTGCGCCATATACTTGTGAAGCTAAAGCACACACCTCCTCCTCACATGGTACCTCCTCCACCTGCCAAGGATGCAAAGAATGCCAAGGCTGGCAAAGATGCTGCATCAACAAAAGGAGAGCCTGTCAAAGATGCTGCATCAACGAAAGGAGAGCCTGTAAAAGATGCTGCTTCTAATGGTTCCTCAGACCCACCCAAAGAAGAGGTTACTGCAGCCGCCAAACAACCTGAAGCAGAACCAGAATCAACACCGTCTACTTAATTGTCACGTATAGTTGATTCGACTGCAGTCATCCAAATTTAATTTGTTGCATGATATATTGAGATTTGTGTTCTCTACTGCTGCTTGTTTCTCCATTTGTCTTCTATAAAACAAGACTAGATATGTAGGATCTGTTATCTTTTTTTTTTGGGTTATAATTTGTGGACAGAATATTAATCTGGTTTTGCTTGATTTTCCTCTCAATTAGTTGTTTATAGAGTCCGGGCCGGTTTCCTTAATCGTCTTATTAGTGTTGAACTGTTAATATTTTTCGTATCAATTATGCTGGAAGATATCGGTCTCCATTTTGTGTTTGAGCAAAATGCAGTGTCAAGTAGTGTAGTGTGAGTGGCATTGTTTTAAATTGAAGTTACTTCCTGGGTATGTGCTCCTTCCTTACCCATATATTGTTATGCTTATCCTTTTATTTTTAATGAAACAGGTATGCTTCCATTTCTCTTTTAACTTGTATTCGCCAAAGCAACATCTGGTCCGGTCAGGTCAAACGATAAATTGAAGACTTCGCAAATTGCAACTGCATGATTTTTAAGGATAAAAAATTATTATTATATGGAGAAATACTTAAAAGCTATTAATTCATCCGAACGGCAGCGTAAGAGAGCAATTTTAATAGTGTACTAGTAGTAGCTCCTCCCGAGTCCTGCCAGCTTACTTGCCTCTGCAAAATTTGGTTTGCATAATTGCGTCGAGGAGGGACAGAGGAGAGAGAGAGAGAGAGAGAGAGAGAATGAGTACATCACCGGGAACGCACTCGCTGGCCTTTCGAGTCATGAGGCTGTGCAGGCCTACGCTCCACGTTGACACTTCTCTCCGTGTCGACCCCGCCGATCTAATTGTGGGCGAAGATATATTCGACGATCCCATTGCCGCCTCCTACCTTCCCCCTCTCATTCAGTCCCACTTCATCAACCCCTCCTCCTCGTCCTCCGATCTCAGTTACCGCTCCCGATATCTTATCGATCACCCCTCCGATTCCTTCGCTCTCTCTGGCCTCCTCGTTCTCCCTCAAGCCTTTGGGTTCTCTCTCCCCCTCTTTCCCCTATCTCGATTTCATTTTCCCCTCTGTTTTTAATATTTTCTTTTGGTGGTGTTCTTCTTCTTGTTGTAGGGCTATATATTTGGGAGAGACGTTTTGTAGTTATATTAGTATCAACAACAGTTCTAGTTTTGAAGTTAGGGATGTCATTATCAAGGTTTGAGCCTTCCTTCCTTCTTCCTCTACTTTCTTCTCAAGTTATAATTTTTTTTACCTCATTTGCTTATGATGTCAATGATACTGGTTGATTATGTGAAGATTGTAGTAGTATTCTATTTATGTGCATATGATGTTATTGTTTATATGAGAAGCAACAAATTAATCGCATGATTTTGTAGTTCATACACCAAATGCCTAGTGTTCCTCTTTTTTCCCGTTGGTTTATGAAAGGCCTGCCTCGCTGTATTAAAGTGCTTGTTGAAAAATATGTTTTGAGCCACGGGTGGAGAAAAATTTTCACTATTTGAGATGTATCCATGAAGATTTTAAAGGTCTACAAGTGATTGAACGTTCATGACTTTTAAAAGTATGCATTGACGTGTAGGCAGAAATCCAAACAGAGAGGCAAAGGATCCTTCTTCTGGACACATCAAAAACACCTGTAGAAACTATTCGTGCAGGGGGCCGCTATGATTTCATTGTGGAACATGATGTCAAGGAACTTGGGGCACATACGTAAGTTCTGTCAAATGACTAATGTAATCACAACACGAGTTTTCTGTTTAGGTTTGTAGTCATGTTAGTGTCACCTAATTTCATTCTTTTTTATGGCCTTGCAACTCTAAGATTGGTTTGCACTGCATTGTACAATGATGGTGATGGCGAACGTAAATATCTTCCACAGTTCTTCAAGTTCATTGTTGCCAATCCACTTTCAGTGAGAACAAAGGTATAGTGACTGTATGTGCATGGAACTTTTTCCTAAATGACACTATTAGAAATTTATTTCATCTTCTGATATGAATGTCTTCATACACCTTTAACTAAGTTTTTAAAATCTTTATTTATGCAATCCTTTTTCTTGACGAATGAAAAAGTCATGCGGTCTTTATGATTCTTCTGCAGGTGCGGGTTGTCAAGGTATGTTCAACTTGATCCTATCTTCTACTGTAAGTTTATTATCCTTTAACTTACTGGCCAATATTTATATGGTGTATTGTGGCATCAATGCCAGCAAGACACTGATCTGGGAATAATAGTTCTTAAACAAGAGTTGTGATTGGTATGTGAATGATTTTTTTTTCATTTTTTGTTGGAGTGGTGTGTACTAATTAGGAACCATGTATGCCAGCTATATATTAGACTATTACTAACAATCTCGTGACTAATATTACTGAGATAAGGTTTACAGTTGTTATATGGATGATTTGTGTTTTCTCTCTCATTGGGGCTGATTTGTAATGCATCATTTTATTTCTAAGTTGCTGATCATGTATAGTACTATCTAAACTGAATCCAATGAAGACCACATTTGTGCTTATTCCAAATCCGACCCTGAAGTAGAGTTACTGGTTTTTTATGGAATTTTACAGAACATGCTGTTGGACATGAGTTCATATTTCTTACCTATTTGCTCCATATTGAAAAATGATTAAAGAATATCTGTAGGCTTCTATGAAGACTTCTGTTTGCATATTCGATAAATAACCAAGTTTCAAACAAGTCTGGATATCCGCTTGGCCCTTCCTGTAATTTCTGTCTCTTCCATCTCAGGACATCACTTATTTAGAGGCATGCATTGAAAATCATACAAAAACAAATCTTTACATGGATCAAGTTGAGTTTGAGCCAGCTCAGCATTGGACTGTGAAATTGTTAAAAGCTGATGAAGATGAATCAAGGACTGATTCCTTATCAAGGTGTGCTTTCATGCATTGAGTTTATGTCTGCTCATTCTTGTAACGTTCATATTGCCTTATTGAGATGGTATTTTTAACAACTTAACTTCCTAGTTTATGTCTCATGCATACAGGAAGGTATTTAAGCAACCTGTCCTCGTTAGATCTGGAGGAGGGATACACAACTATCTTTATCAGTTGCAGTTATCCCCAAATTGTTCTGTGCAAAGTAATGTTCTTGGTAAGCTTCAAATAACGTGGCGTACAAATTTAGGTGAACCTGGGCGTCTTCAAACGCAACAAATCCTTGGCACTGTAAGTGGATTACTTTTTATCTAAGAAGTGTATGATCTGCGCTCCCATTTATAGCTACTTACTTGGAGAGGGAAAAATCTCCAGCAATTTTGTTTGATAACTGTGTTAATGTTCCCTAAATCTGATCTTTCTTTATCATGGTTATATATACAGTCAGGAACATTGTCATGCAAATTTTACTTTTCCTTGTTGACGTAGTAATTTGCGAAAAGTATACTAGCATGTGTTGGATTTTCCTGGTTCATCACAAAATGATGTTGCTTTGTATCTTTTGGTTGGAATTATATTATTAACTGGTGTTTATTTAAGCATACTGCTACTGCGTTTTTTGGGTAGGTTCTATATGTATGGTGCTTGTATATATATTTCTTGTTTCTGTTCAAGTATAAAATACCTAAGTTTATTTATCATTTATTCTAATCAGAATTTGGGAATTTCCTTCTGCAGCCTGTTAAACGAAAAGAGCTTGAGTTGCATGTTGTTGAGGTTCCCCGTACCATCCACATGGATAGACCATTTTCGGTAATCAAGGATTAGTGCTTCCATTTTCCTTTTAATTGAACTTTCAATTCAACATTTTATCATTTCTACTACCTGCCGTTCTTGAATGATTAAGTGCATTAAGACAGGGTATTTTTTTCATTATCTAGTAAGTGAAATCAGTCAATTGTTGCAGGTGCAGTTGAATGTTACAAATCTGAGTGATAGAAAACTCGGCCCCTTTGAGGTTTGGCTAGCTGAAAATGATTCTCTTGATGAGAAGGCTGTAATGATTAATGGTCTTCAGACAATGGTAATTTTCTACTTTGGGCTTTGATGGGTCTCCTTACATCTGTCTAGATTTCAAACTTCACCTATATTTTCAAAGATGTTCTTTTGGTCTAAGTTATGCTTGTTGCTTAATCTTAAACTCAATCTGCAAAAGAGGCTAGTTGTTGTTACACTTCTATAGGGATATCCCATCAAAAGTTCAAAAATGGTTTAACCTGTGATTTCAAGTTTGTTCTCTGCTATTATTATATATTTCATTTTTTGGGGTTGAGAAAATACAAAACATTTGCAGGTTTTTGATTGGCATTTCACATAATTCAAAAACTTTTTGTACTAATCTTTGCACATGATGCACATTTTCAGGAATTGCCCCTGTTGGATGCATTTGGAACCACAAATTTCCCCCTGGTATGAAGAAAATTTTCACGTGTGCTTTCTATAACAGTTCAATAAGCAGGTCACGCCAGTAGTGATTCATTTTTTATTCATCAAGCTCTTGTGAATCATTTATACATGTATGAAAGCATGAAGTTTACCTATGGTCTGATGTAAGAGCTTTGTTCTGTAACTTCTTGATCCATCATGGCTTTATATACAATATCTTCAGCAGTGATTTAGTAAGTGATAACTTCAATGTTTAGAATTGATGACAGTATATTTGACTCTCGTTGCTACAACTTTGCTTTACAGAACCTGATTGCTACAAAACTTGGAGTTCAGAGAATAACAGGCATTACTTTGTTCAATAAGACAGAGAACAAAGCTTATGATCCAATTCCTGATTTGGAGGTTGGTTACCTACTCTAGTTTGCAGCGTTCTTGCCACCATAAATTTTTAATTGTTGCATGCAAATTCCCGGAATTCCTTTTGCGTACAGCTGTGAGTTCACGGGGACCCTTTATAGAAAATGGACTTCACCAAATTTAGGAAGTTTAATTGGATTGGTCCTTTAGTATTCAGATTGTTGAGTAATCCTAGAAATGCCTCTAAAATTGTGCATAATCAGAATACATATTATGGTGGATTGAAGGTGATAATTGTATTCATTTCTTACTTCTTTAACTCGTCCAACTTGCAGATTTTTGTGGATGTGGATTGATCAATTGGCAGATTTTGTTTGGTATTTACCTTTGGAGATTTACACAACTTGCATCTCTACTTTGAGTTATATGTCCAACTGGAGAAAGCATTGCCATTCAGATTCATGAACTGTGTCAAGAATTAAACATCTGAGAAGAGAAACAAATTAGAATGAGCGTCACGTCCTTTACGTCCGCGGTGGTTGGGGTTGGATGATCTTATCGGCCCTGTACTTCAGAGATGAAAATCTGAATCCAGCTTTGATTCATGAAACATATTTAAACTGTACAAGTGAAAGTAGCCTTTACAATTCAAATGAAACAAATTAATTTTGGTTGTTAATCAGTTATCTTCCTCAGTTACCAGTATGCGGTTATTAATGACCCGTTATTATCTTTCAGCACTGGGCACTGTAGTGAGGTTGTGTCATTGAGCAAACGGCTGTCAAAAGTTATTCGGGCTACACTGCAGCTTCATAGTATTTAAAACCTTGAGGAGTAAGGAGTCAAAAATCCAAATAGCTTACCGGGATCTGAGATCTAATGACTGTGACTCTCTTCATGATGAGAAAAATGTACTTAAAAAGTATTATTCAGAATGGCTTTCAGATTAGATTTTACATTTTTTCCCTTGATAAATTTATTATCCTTGAGAGAGGTCAAAAACAGGCAGGAAAAATCAGTAATTTCTTGCAGGCCATTAACTTGGATTACAGTGATCATTCTCATTGTCATGATAAAACTGTAAATCAGTTCATGTTATCATTGAGTCAAGATAGAGTATGTCAATTCATGTATCATTGAGTCGAGACAATTTAAAAAGGAAATCATAAGTGCTAGTCCTCGTAAGCTAGCTGCCTCCAATGCTTAACCTGGAATGAATATCAACCTTGAAATTAGCGTCGCACGACTCCACTGTCGATCCTTGGCATTGCTTTAACTTCGCTTCTTGGATGCTCAGTTCATAGCTCTCCAATCCTTATTGCGGAACATAAAATCCCGAAGGAAATGGTTAATCATCTCCACATCGTCTGACATTACCCCTCACCTATCAGTTGCTATTCTGGAATATAGTTCTATAATCTCATTTGCGCCCTAAAAACATATATCAAAAAGAGTAAATGTTACATCAAACGTGACTAAACCAACTAGCTGAAGACTTAACAAGGAGTATAAAGAGGCTTATCAGCGCAGTAAAAGACACATCTAGCTTTGGAAGTCAACATCCAGATCCTTGAGGACCTGTTGAGCAGGGTTACGGAGGATTCTGTATGCGTCAATAAAAAACATGGCCTTACTGGCGCCTTTTTAGACCATACTGTTTGGTGAGACTACATTTGTTGTTCAAATTTCCCAGATACCTACAAAACAACCTTCAATTTCACTTGTTAGATAGACAGCTCCAGAAAGAATAGCTGAAACAATAAATAAGAGATCTGGGATTTTAACTATTAATAGGAACCAAGTCTCTTATTTATTTTCCAGGTTTCACATTTCTGATTATGCCTGTTAAAGTTAGTTGTGTTTGCAGTGCACAAGTCAATATTCGAATGGCAATACTATAAAGCCGTACTTTTGATGTATCGTTCTTTGGTGTATTATAAGCAAGAAATGCACCATCTCCAAATCTAATTGAGAAAGCATTTGCGGGTTTAGAAGACACGAATGCCTTCAAAATTTCATCAGGGTGTTTTGGCTTTCTGGATGAATTTAGAGAAGCTTGGCCATTCTTTTCCTGAGGAGGATTTACTAGCCCCTTGTCGAATATTGCCAACTTATCTCTTAAAGGAAATAGAAAAATCAAGACTTTAATATGATATTTAACCACAAACAACGAGATGTAAGGATTTCGGTCAAACCTTACCTACCTGTATATGATCCCTTCTCCCTGTACATGGTCCCTTTCATCATGTCCAGTAACTATTGCATGTGTGTTTGTCGCCCACTTCCTCAACCTTCAGTATCTGTGATGGCCATAGAGAGTTGATATAATCATCAAATGTTGGTCCCTATCCTCACTAAGCATTTCAGAACACCACACCATCGGTTGAGTTTAGGAAGAGGATAGAAGCTCCAAACTTCTCCAAGTTTTTTTGCAGATCTTCGGTGGAAAGG
>JANIIA010000002.1:40750162-40765385 GCA_027478495.1 Erythroxylum alaternifolium | reverse complement strand
AAGCCTGTAGAGTTAAACATATTTTTCACTTTTTCTAGTGATTAGAAAATTAGTCAGAACTATCATAAATAAAACATCATATCATAAGAATTGGCTTGTTGTTTCCTTGTTGTTACGTCGAAAGCGTTCAAACAATAATTATCACTACTTATGTCAATAATAAGACGTAATATTTTAATGAGACAACCAACCAACCAATCATCCAACATAATATGCAAAAGGAGAAAGAACACCAATTTAATGAGGTTCGGTAATGTTACCTACATCCTTCGGCACCGTCAGAACCAATCCACCATCTTCAAAGAGAAATTACAAAATTTCTGGGTCACAATACAAATTCCAAAACTATTGGGTCAAATTACAAATACCCAAATAGTTAGACTAATACTGTAATTACCCAAACAATAGGGTATTACTTACAAACAGACAAAAATAAAGGGAAAAATTCAAGTATTACAAACTTCAGGGGCTTATATGAAAAATCATTAAACTATGAGGTTCTCTTTGAGAGATCTTTCAAATTGAGGGGAAGGAAGAGAATTTTTTCAAGGTACAACAAATAAAAAAGAGGGTCTTGTATTATATAGGCCCAACCAAGAAAGCCCCATGCCATCTCCCACCAATGTGGGATTGGTGTAATTGGTATATAAGCTCATTTTAGCAAATCTCCACCTTGGCTAATATGCCAATCCTTCATTAAAGTTTCACTTTTTTCCCAAATTCTCTATCCAAATGCATCGCCTCCAAATTTGCATCTAATGGCACTATCAACTCAGACTATATTGATGAAGTCCAAACAATGATTAAACTTGATCGCTGTCACAACCTTATTCAACATATTTTCGGGATTCTCGACAGTCCCAATCTTCTGAAGTAAGATTCTTCCTTCATTAATAATCTCCCGCACAAAATGATACCGAACATTAATACGCTTCATTCGTACATGGTACACTGGATTCTTTGCTAAATGAATAGCACTCTGATTGTTAGAAAATATAGGAATTTTCTTCTGACTAATTCCCATCTCATCCAGCAATCCCTTTAACCAAATAGTTTCCTTCACAACCTCTGTAACTGTTATGTACTCTGCCTCTGTAGTAGACAAAGCAACTGTGGATTGTAAAGTAGACTTCCAACTCACAAGTACTCTAGCAAGAGTAAACACATAACTGGTTGTTAACCGGCATTTATCCAAATCACCAGCATAATTAGAATCAACATAACCAATAGCACATTGATCACATGTATCTTCTCTCTCAAAGACTAAAACAACATCTACAATCTTCAGTAAATACCACAGAATCTATTTCACAGTTTGCCAATGTCCTTTACTAGGATCATGCATATATCTGCTCACTATTCCAATTGCATGTGAAATGTTAGGTCTCGTGTATACCATAGCATACATCAGGCTACCAACTACATTAGCATATGGAACTCAAGAAATATACTCTCGTTCCTCATCTGAAATAGGAGATAAAGATGAATTGATCTTTATATGTGGACCAAGTGGGGTACTTACAGGTTTTGACTCTTCTGAAATGTCAAAACGTTGTAATACCTTCTTCAAATATTGCTTCTAAGTCAAGCAAATTTTGCCTCGTTCTCTATCTCTGCTAATCTCCATTCCTAATATCTTTCTAGTTTCACCCAAATCTTTCATCTCAAACTCTCGATTCATTGAGTCTTAAAATTTTCAATTTCTTTGACGTTCGTTGAAGCTATCAACATGTCATCGATATGTAAGAGTAGATAAATGAAAGAACCATCATGTAGCCTCCGAAAATACACATAATGATCAAATGTGCTTCTTGGTGCCTCTGACCCATCATAAACGGATCAAACTGCTTATTCCACTACCTCGACGATTGTTTCAAACCATAAAGCTATCTTTTCGGTTGGTAAACTAATTTTTCCTTACCAGCAACTTCGAATCCCTTTGGCTAAGTCATATAGATTTTCTCTTCTAAGTCACCATGTAAAAATGCAGTTTTTACATCGAGTTGAACTAGTTCCATATTTAACTGAGCTACCAAGGCCAATAAAATTCTAATGGAAGAATGTTTCACAACCGGATAAAATACCTCATTGTAGTCAATTCGTTCCCTCTGTGCATAGCCTTTAGCCACGAACTTTGCCTTGTAGTGGACATCTTTCTTGTCAAGAAATCCATCTTTCATTGGATATACCCATTTGCACCCAATTATCTTCTTACCCTTCAGTGGTTGATCTAGCTCCCAAGTTTCATTCTTCTGAAGAGACTGCATCTCTTCTTCCATTGCTATCTTCCACTAATCAACTTCAGAATCTTTGACAGCCTCTCTATAAGTGGAAGGAATATCATCATCTGCAACTAGAAGTGCATAAGCCACCATATTAACAAATCGAGCAGGTCTCTGAATCTTATGTCTTGGCTTATTTATTGCAATGGATTCTTGTTGCTATTGAGGTTCCTGAGTAGAACCTTCTTTGTCATCTGCCAAATCCTCCGTTGTTAGAGGAGTACCATTATCTGTTTTTACAGATCTAACCAGGTTCAATGTAGTTGTTTCTAGCTCCACCTGTTGTAAAGTACTATTCACTGTTGTTTGGTTTTTTTATTTCTTCAACATAAAAGACTCATCAAATGTTACATCTTTACTAAATACAATCTTCCTCAAACTCGAACACCAAAGACGATATCCTTTCACTCTTGAAGAAAATCCCAAGAAAATTGCTTTCTTGGCTCTAGAATTTAGCTTTGATTCTCTCACATGATAATATGCAGTGGAACCAAATACATGTAAAGAATCAAAATCAGAAACAGGTTGTCCATACCAACCTCCAATGAAGTTCTATCACTAATAGCAGCTGATGGTAGGCGATTAATGAGATGACATGCATAAATCATAGCCTCAGCCTAAAACTCCTTACCTAATCCCGCATTAGACAACATACGACGAACTTTTTTCCAGCAATGTGCGATTCAAGCGTTCTGCCACCCCATTATGCCTTTTACAATAAAATGACGTACAATACCTTTATCTTGACACAACTTCAAGAACTGATCACTGCAATACTCACCACCATTATCTGTTATGAGGTATTTGATCTTCCTGCTAATTTGTATCTTAACCATCTTTTTCCATTTAAGGAAAGCACTAATTACATCATCTTTAGATTTCAAAACATACACCCAAGTTCTTCTAGAAAAGTCATCAACAAAAGTAAAATAGTAGCGCATACCTCCCATAGATGCAGTCTGAGAAGGTCCCATACATCTGAGTGAACATAATCAAGAATACCATTTGTATTATGAATAGTCGTGCCAAAATTCGCTCTCTTCTATTTTCTCAGAACACAATGGTCACAAAAATCTAGCTTGCAGGTCTTTGCACCTTTCAATAAGCCTCTTTTTACTAAGCTAAATAAGGTAGCCTCTTTTTACCAAGCTAAATAAGGCTTTCTCACTTGCATGCCCCAATTGCATATGCCATAATCTGGTGATCTCTAAATATGCATCATTATTAGAAACCATGGCCGCTAATCCAATCACTGTTTTACCATTATAGTAATACAAGTTGTTCCTCCTAGTGCCTTTCAAAATTACAAGAGCGCCTAAAGTGACCCTCAAAATTCCATCACTTATAGATACAGTACATCCTTTAGACTCTAAAGCTCCCAATTTTGGTATATACTGAACATTTTTCAGAACTCTGGTTGATCCATCAACATTTCCCAATCGAATTGAACGTATCCTAGCAGTCTGAAAACTGACATTATTGCCCATATACACAACTCCACCATTACTCTCTTCAAAATTAAAGAACCATTCTCAATGTGGACACATATGATAAGTACAACCCGAATCCATAATCCATTCGTCAAAACCAGATATGGATGAATGACTACTTAAACAAAAATCTGACACACTGTCATCACTTATGTTCTCACCAACACATGCTTTGGAAACAGACATTTCTTTCTTTTTCAACTTTGGACAATCTTTCTTCCAATGCCCTTTCTCCAGACAAAAGGCAGATTTATCTTTTCCTACTCTACCCCTCGACTTAGATTTTCCCCTTTTTACCGGTTTCCTACTCTGACTATGCCCTCTCACTGTCAACTAATTCATCTCTATGTTCTCTCTGATATTTTCTACAGATTTCATAGTTTGTTAGAGTAGAACAAACTTATTCAAATGACAGTTTATCTTTCCCATAGATGGGAGTAATACATAAATGATCTAATTCATTCGGAAGAGAACCAATTACCAGTATAGCCTTTATTTCATCTTTGAAGGTTTCCTCTAAGTTTAATAAATCGACAACTAATTAACTTATTAAACTCATCAATACGAGAACTGATACTCATACCTGGTCTCAACTGAAGACGAAACAATCTCTTTAGTAGACACAACCGGTTCTCATTGCTTTTCTTCATATGTTTGTTCTCAAGGGCTTTCCATAATACACTAGTTGGCTTCTCTTTGATGAACGGATACTTCTGCTCTATCAGACAAGAACGAATCAACCCACAAGCTTTTATATTAAGCTTGTCCCAGTCTGTCTCATTGATATCTTCTGTCTTTTTTTCTTCCAGAACCATATCCAAGTCTTGTTGACGTAATCCATCTAATACCTCACTCTGCCATAAGCCAAAATTACTCCAGCCATAAAAGTTTCCACATCTATTTTTGCATTGGACACTATAACTATCTTCCTCGATGTAGATGATGATGATACCATGGCTACCTCACACAAATGAGCTCGATAAACAAAATCACAAATAACCAAGCTCCACCAAGTAATTATATCCTCCAACTAGCAATCCAAAAATCACAACCCAGAATAGTAGTAAGTGCTCAACAGAGAATAGTCACTTACTATCTTAAACCTGAGCTCTGATACCATTTGTTGTGTCAAAATTGTTCAAAAAATAATTATCACCACTCATGCTAGTAATAAGACATAATATCTTAATGAGGTAACCACCCAACCAATCATCCAACATAATATGCAAAAGTAGAAAGAACACCAAATTTAACGAGGTTCGGTAATGTTACTTACGTCATTAGGCACCGCTAGAACAAATCCACTATCTTTAAAGAGAAATTACAAAATTTCTGGGTCACAATACAAATTCCAAAACTATTGAGTTAAATTGCAAATACCCAAATAGTTAGGCCAATACTATAATTACCCAAATAATAGGGTATCACTTACAAACACCTAAAAATAAAGGGAAATTTTCAATTATTACAAACTTCAGGGGCTTATATGAAAAATCTTTAAACTATGAGGTTCTCTTTGACAGATCCTTTAAATTGAGGGGAAGGAAGAGAATTTTTCAAGGTATTGTCTTATATAGGCCTAACTAAGTCACCCCATGTCATCTCCCACCAATGTGGGATTGGTGCAATTGGCATGTAAGCCAATTTTTAGCAATAAAATACAAAGCTTAGAACCATGAATATCTAGAATGAATCATGTTCATCCTAACTGCCATACCCTTCTCCCCAGTATGGCAAAAGAAATTCGTCCTCCTTTAAGTTGCCTAGTAGGAATGTTATTGATGTCATTGATAAGAAGTCCAAACCACAACCATAACACCAATGTGTTGATAGATATAGTAGTCCTTTCTTTGAGGGCAGCAAAGGGAAAAACTCAAGTCAAAATACTCGCAATAATTGTTGAAAGCAGATAACAATGTCTAAAATTACTTAAACAATGAAAAGATATGACCAAAATATCGAAGTGTAAAAGATAATACTTTAGATGCAATTATCTTTGGAGTAAAGATAAAATACTATAGCTAAAGATTAAGAGCTTATCGACACTCCCAGTAAAGAATGATTCATGAAATACATAAGCGTCAACAAAAAGACCAACACATCACTAGGTGGTAAGATGAATCCTAAAATTAAAAGGACAGGACCATGGGAAAATCCAATTGTTACAGTCTTCAAAGGGTCCTCTTGCTTGGGTACAATCCTAACTTACCTTGTAATGAAACCAAAAGAGCCTATATGTTCATTAAGAAATTTAATAAGCTTTTTAAAGTAAATTCAATTTTTGACATGAGGACATAGAAACGACAGAAATCACCTTCCATTATAAACAAAATATGGAATCCCAACCTTACTTCTAGTGCCTTTTATACTAATAAGTGGCTAATTTCATGCACCAAATAATACATGCAATCATCAAGGCTCCTGACAAGCGATTCTTTAACAACTCGAGGTCATCAATAGCAAAACATTAGTCTTTAGTCATAACTACTTCAGACATAAAAAGCTCCAAAACTTAAAATTGATTTAAATAAATAATCAATTACAAACTATGAAATTGACCTTATAAAGGTTTATTATAAGGGGAGAAGTTCTTATTACTGATTAAACAAATAATAGGAAAAAGTGCTTGCAAATAAGAAAATCAATTATAATATAGTAAGGAAAATGAACAATTGTTATTGACTTATATATGAACTATATAAGAGAAGAAAAGACAAATAGAGAAACTAGAGAGAGAGATAGAGAGAGAAAACTTTATTACCGTTACTTTTCAAAATTTGTTGAGCCTTTAAGAAATATTATAATTCTTTTTAAACATTCAAAATAGTTATATTTAAATTAAATTATGGTGAAAATATTATGGTTCAATTTGACCTTTTTCCTGTTAATGATATATAAATTGTTATAATAATTTTAATCTTATCTAATTATTTCAAAATAAATATTTATCCTCATCATTTTCTCTCAAATTGTGTGAGAGGTAGAAGAACACACAACTTAACATATAGAATCCAAAACTCGGCTTTGGATAGTAACTTGATAAGAATATCGATAATTTGATCTTCACTTGATAAATTTTTTTGGCTACTTTATCTCCAAAATATTGGAAATTTATGTCTAAATAATTTAAACATAAATGAAAAATAGGTGCATTGATAAGATAAATAGCACCTAGATTATCACACTAAAGCTTTAGAAAATGACCTACTCATTATAACCAAGTTCACATAATAAGGACATAATCCAATGTATTTCGACAATTTTAGTAGCAAAAATATGATATTTAGTTTTAATAGATGATCGAGAATCCATTTATTGATTTCCTATTCCTATTACAAAACCTACAACAGATTTGTGATCATCGATATTTCTTACATAATCCACATCAATATAGGAACTAACTTGAAAGGAGTAAGTTCATTTGATCAAGAGACCATAATAGATGGAAGAGTGTAGATATTATAATATTCTTTTGATAACAATCCTATAAGTAAGCTTTTAGAAAATGCATGAATCTAGAAACTTCATTAACATCATAACGTATTTGGGCCTAGTCAAAGACAAATATTGCAAACTATCAACTATGTTGTGATATAGTTTTGCATCTTCAAAAAGGTCTTCGTCATTAATTGAGAGCTTTATATTAATACATACTAGAGTGATAATGTTGTTAGCACCGACCATTTTAATTCTTTCTAACAAATCTATAATGTACTTGGATTATATTAATAGCAAGTCATTAGAAACTCAAGACACCTCTATACTTATGAAATAATGCAAGTAATAAAGATCCTTTAAAGAAAACTGTTTCTTTGGAGTAGTCATGACAAATTAAATAAATGAATCATATTTGCTGGTTAGTAAAATTATCCACTTATAAGAGATAAAAGTACTTAATACTTCCCCAATAAATTAAAAAATAGGAGGTTGTCTTTGAACCCTTGAACCTGATAAATTGGAGAACTTCAATGAGACACTCATACCATTGGCATGGTATTTCCTTTAATACAAAGAAATGCAAGCAATGTAGCGTACATACATAACTTGAGTATTGAGGATGCACAAAATTAGGAGGTTGGTCATAAAGACTTTTTCATATAAGTTACTATGAACAAAAGCATTAGATACATCCAATTGTTTAACATTTGACCCTTAAAAATAACTAGTAATAGGCAAAGTTGAATTACAACTAGCTTAACAATAAGACTAAAAGAGTTAAAGTAGTCAATACACAATCGTTGACAAAAGCCCTTAACATTAAGTCAAACTTTATATATGTCAAGTGAACCATCAAAATTTTACTTAACACAATATACCCACTTGTAGCCTATCACATTTTATGTTGATTATAGAGGCACTAAAGTCCATGTAGCATTAGCAATGAGAGCATCAATTTCTTCAGTCAAAATAGAATGCCAATTTGAAATTTTATTTGCTTGAAGGTAGCAAATATGTGTGTTTTTCAATATTTTATTGTTTTTGTAAAAAAACTTTCAGCTTTAAATTCCTAATTTGAGATTGGATAATTATAAAGTGTGTTGTTTAAAGTATAGGAGAAGCATATGGATATTTTGTGTGAGACAATTTGGAATTGTTTAAGTCAATAAAAAGTGATAAGCTAGGATTATAATTTGAAGGAGAGGAAGTAACAACATTATTTGATGGAGATAAAGTTGGTGAAGATGGTTATGGGTTGATGGGAGAAGTTTGAGAGAGAGTTAGCTTTATTAGTATTTAAAGTTTGACGTAGGTTCAGTAAAGAAAGATTTTATGGTAAAAAGACTATGGCTGAAGAAGTTAAAGTAGAATTGGATACTAATACATCACTTTTAGAGATTGGAAAAACTTGCTCATCAACAAACACTTGTCATGAGACCAAAATTTTCTTATTCAGTAAATCAAGAAAAAAAACCCTTTATAAATTATATATATCCTAAGAAAAAATAAAGTTTTGGCTATGTGGATAACTTTTTTTTGACTGTAAGGTTTTAACCATAGATATTAAAGACAACAAAAGACTTTAAGATTTGTAATTTGACATATTGTTGAAGAATATTTCACAGGGTGTTTTGTTATTCAAACAAGGTAGAGATAATATATTAATTCATGTACAACAAAGTCAAATGTATATTGGCAATATTATCGAGGAATTGAAGCATGTTGCATTAAAGCTAAACATGTTTCAACAATATGTCTATATTTGCATTTTACGTAACTATTTTATTTAGGTATTTTTAGACAAAAGTTACAATGACTAATATTATCACTAAGATACGCAAAAAGGGCTTGGTATTCTCCACCATAGTCATCTTGAAAAGAAGTGATTACGTGACTAAAATAGTTTTCAACATTATGCCAAAATCAAATAGAACACTAAGAACTTCATATTTATATTCAATAGAATATACCCATGAATACTTACTAATATCATCATAAATAAAAATATAAAAACGAATATTATGAACAAACAAGTAAGTACAAAGACCCTATAAGTCTAAATAAACTAACTTTGAAGGAGTTTGAGCTTGAAAATTAGAAACTGAAAATGATAGCTTGTGTATTTTGCTAACATTACAAGCATAGAATAAGCTAGTGTCTTTATTAGAAGTAAGGTTTATTATGTAATGAATGAAAGGTTGAAGAACTGTATAAAACAAGGCATGACTTAAACGGTTATACCGAGTGCAGAGAGAACAAGTGTGTGCTTGAATTGAATCATTAAATTGTTTATTTGGTTAAAGAAGAACAGTGAAGAGGCCATTATTATTTTAGTTAATGTGGAGAAATTCCCCATACAAATCTTTTATTTTAGAATATTCAATAAAGAATTCAATAGAAATATTGATAGTTTTGAAAAAATAAAACATATAATAAATTATTACAGACATTTAGTATATAAGGAATATTTTGTAAATTATATGAATGATTATTGGCATTTGAATAATTAGTTGAACAATAGAAGAAATTGATAGAGTATTATCATTGCTTATTTTGACCTCTTATGGTCTTTAATACTTGGAGTGAAGAGCAAGATTTTTATGACCTCAGTTAGATGATATGTAGGACTAATGTCTAAAATATATGATTGATTGACTATAGATGAGGTAGCAAGGTTGACTATTGGTTTGGATTTTTGATATGGTCGTAAATATGATGCTTGAAAATTTCTTATATCTTGAACAATTTTGAGTGATGGGCATTGGCAAAGAAATATGACCATTTATATTGTAATGGTGAGAAACAATTATAGAAGAATCATTGAAAGAATTTTGACAAACTTGATTGTTGTATGGACCTCGTCCAAAATTAGACTTGCCTTGTCTTTAACCTCGGTCTCTTCCTCCTCTCCCTTAGCTATGAAATGATCCACATCTGTAGTTTTGGGAAGAACCTTAAACATCATGTATAGCAAGAATAATGACATCATTATTAGCAAAATCATTTAAGAGATTAGTTTCCTTGTTACAAAATAAACTATATAATAAATCTCTAAAAGAAACAGAGTCAACCTATTTTCTAGTGAATAGTTGAATGGATGATATGATTTTCAAGACCATTGGTAATGTTTTATATACAATCCTTCTTTGGAATAAGATATCGAAGTGATAATAGTTAGTCATATATGCCTTTCGACCATTGAACATATTCAATAATTGATTCGATGGCCTTCTTTTCTAATTTATAAAAGTTCGACTTCAAGGTACGAACTTAGGCTTAGAAAGTAGACGCATATGTGATTTTCAACTTTCTCCATAGTTCAAAGTTGAAAATTATCCAACAATTTGAGATACAAAGCTTTCTAACATTGAACCTATTGTCTAATTTAAAATTAACTAATCTTGTTGAAATCAAGTAAGTCATGTTGAGTTTAGTTAGTCATCAATTATTTTTTAGATAATTTTAGGAGTACTATTAACAAATTTGATGAAATTTTAACTATATAATAGAGGGAACAATTATAGCTTCCATAAGTAGTTTGCGAGATTTAATTTAATTAAAATTTGATGAGTCTTGTTTCAAGAATTATCAATGGAGGAAATGAGTTATTGCGTTGTAGCAAATTCTCTAACTTAAAGTGTTGACATCATAATAAAAAAAAAGAAGAGCTAAGTTGTTAAACCAATGACAAATTTAATGCCATGAAAACATATGCTTAAAAAAATTATGTAAATTATTCATATACAAGAATAAATGTACGAGTAAGTAATTATAACAAATATAAATAGTTACGTTAATAAATACAATTGTTATAACAATACTAATATTGACTTAATTATTTAAAAGCAAATCCTTATTCTTATCATATTTTCCATCTTAATGAAAGGCATTATCTACATATTATTCTCACTAAATAATAAGAAAAATATACATGTGGCTATATTAAATCGTCAAAGATTTATGATTTGGTTCAAATAACAAAATAAATATTTATGATGTGGGTAGGCAAGCATATTGTAAACTGTGGTGCATAGTTGAGAAAAATTTCCATGAGAAGTTCGATTGGAAGTCGCTATCTTATCAAATTTCACATCCATGTGTCATGTTCGTCAGAGAAAGAAATGCAACCATAATATATATACCCACAAAAAAATGGGAAGAGATCCTCTATTCCAATTATGGTGTTCTTATTGTTCTGATTATGATGTTCTTATTGTATTCCATTAAATCTCATCCAGACATTTATATGGGGTTTACATAAATGTTTGGATGAAATTTAATGAAACAAAGATAAAATACTCTAATCGAAACAGAAGATTACATATGCAAAACATTGGGAAGAGATCCTCTAGTCCAATTATGGTGTTCTTATTGTTCTGATTATGGTGTTCCTAACGTATTCCATTAAATCTCATCCAAACATTTATATGAGGCAACATAAATATTTTGATGAAATTTAATGGAACAAAGATAGAATACTGTAATCAGAACAGAAGATTTCATATGCAAAAAATTAGGTTTAGATCACCTGTTTCGTTACTAATTGAATGAATGGATACTTATAAAATAAAGTAGGCACATGGATGCTTATGGAATAAGGAAGACACAAAGTAACAAAAACAAGTAATCAATTAGATAGATGGATGCTCGTAGAACAAGGTAGGTAAAAAATAATGGGAACATATGATTTGTGGATGGATGGATGCCCGTAAAACAATGTAGGCATAGAATAATAAAAAGATGTAATATGTTCCGTGAGAAATGGCTATGAGAGAGGCATTTAAAACATGGCGAGTAGGATCAAATACAGTTTTAATATAAGCTTGGTTTTCAACCCGAAAAGATGTTTATTGGTTTATGTAGTTTTGGCGGTGTCAACTTTGATGGGGCCTAAAATAATTCAAATCGCCATCAATTTAATTAACAAGATTAACAATTCCTTGACTAAGGGACCATATATAAATATATATATTTAGCCGCCAGAGAAGGTCAATTTTACGTCCTTTAGTATCTTAATAGCTCTTGGACTCATTTCAATCAATTAGATACGCCTTACGATCGCGAGCGAATAGTGGATAGCTACATTATACATTACCTGTTTTAAAGAAAGTAAATAGGGTTTTACGATGAGAGAGAATTCCCAAGGGAAAGGTCAGGTAATGGATAAACTTTGGTTGGAAACCAAAAGCTCTTCCTTCATATTTCAGTACTATCAACTCTTACAAAACAGCTTAGCAGTAACTGATAACTTAAAAAATACTCAATAACATCCCTTATATAACGTGAAGGCGTTACGGGCAACGAGTTAATGTTATATTCAAGCTTTGTTAAACTGTTTGTATCTCCTCGAACGAGTCAAAGGTTGATAAAACTTCTGAAACAAACCGATTACTCTAATCAATGTTCGGAGAGTGACATGCCACCCGAAATAACCAGGATATTTTTTAAGGAATGGAGAAGACGATGTCATGGTTGTGGCGTCCAGTAGTTTCTGGAAATATTTTCAACAGATTTTGTTGATATGCCATAGGTCATGTCACTATAAGGCATTTATGTGGTCAGAAGTCATCGCAAATCAGCTTGTGGACATACTCTGGTAACGCCCTCCACATCGTATTGAACATGGAACATGGCTATAAAAGTGGAGATATTTTGAAGGATGGAACGTAAGCAATTCTCTTCTGCCTTTGAACTAGTGTTATTAAACAAAGTGAATGAATCAGAAACATACGCAAACATAAAAAATCATAATTATATCTACTAAGAAAACAAACATTATAGTAACTAATTTAATAAATGAGAAGAGAAGGCATTAGATAGCTGCAATGCGTCATCAGAAAATTGACTTAACTGACATTCGATGCCAATTAGCATGGAGAAATGACTCCAGGCCGGCTAGCATGTCTTTCACGTACGATTATATAGTTGAATTCCATAACTTTTAAATCTATGAAATTAATATTTTCATCAATTTTATGGTAAAAGAAACCCTTATAAGAATATAATATTCAAGTTAAAGACTATTTAAAAAGAAGGATAGGAAAAGGGCAGGTGATTTTGAGAGGATTGAAATTGAATGGACAAAAGATTTAAATAGGTCAAAAAATGACACATAATATAATTCTTAATATTCTTAAAAATAAAAAATATCTTAATATTGATTAAGTTAAATAATATATTCCTCATTTAATTAGATTGTTATTTATCCATATAAAATATATAAAAAATCAATGTTTTTAAAACTGAATCGACTCGGCCAGTTTAAGAATAAAAACCTTGAACCACTCAATTTTTTTATTCGATTTTCAACTTAACGGTTCGATTTAGTTTAATAATCTTTGTTGTTAAAAATCTATTAATTTATTAATTGATTGACCGATTTTCGTAAACTAATCAATATTTATGAACCAAAATGAATCGATTAATCTTGATTTAATAATTTATTTTTAATCAAAATTTAAATCCTTTTATGAGTAATAATAGTCTTCTTCAATTATTTTTAAATTTTTTTAAATTTTATTTAATTTTAACATGTTTTATGATTGTTTAATACTGGTTGAACTTTTTAAACCTTTAAAATATCTTTTTTACTACTTTTAACTTCTGGAGGCGGTTAGTTTATACAGAGGAATGGTTTAATTTTTAAAACATTACAAAAAAATAAATTTTAACGATGTATGATAAGGACTTATGAGTTATTTCAAACCATTGGATGATAGTTTTATTTGAGTTGGGCTCGTAATTTATTTTGGTTAACCTGATAACATCTTTGAATTTACAAGTTATGCACTCTTGTAAATGTGCATTATCTTCAGGTTATTTGAAATAAATCCTTAATAATTGCTGATACATAATACAATTTCAATTGTATATGCAAGTTAATAGTTTATATATCGAAAAATTCAATTAAAAATTTTAAAATACTCAACGACTTTTTGTTAGGTATAAACATTAAAGATTCATGTTTTATTAAATCTCATTTACATATTTATGTGAATATCGTATAAGTATAAAAATAGGATTTAATGAAATAAAATTGAATCACTTTAACTAAGACAAATAATTTGATGTACCTTCTTGGTCACCAAATTTAAGCATATTCTAAATTTTCTGCCCTGAAAAATATATAAAATATGCACAAATCATTTATGATATGTTAATGTTTGTGCATGAGGTACACTTGCCTCATTCTCGTCGTCCTTACAAATTTACAGTTGATGTTAAATATGTTAATTGGCCTTCCCACCAAATTTCGATATTCTATTTTTCACTTTTAATTAATTCTGTCAATAAAAAAAAGAAATTTATGAAATCAAATATGTATGAGGTTAGATTTTTTGTTTTTGTTAGAATATTTTAAGTCTGTACCACTTAATTTTGTTCACATATTTGTATGGATCTTACATAAATTTGTAGATAAATTTTAATTGAATAGGGTAAAAGTTGGTTAACTAGAACGGAAAACTTGATACCATATTAAAAACCAAAACTCTTTTTTTTTTAAATAAAGAGCCCATATTCTTTAGAATAAGATCTCTTGTACTAATTATAGTATTCTTATCATGTTTTATTAAATCTCATTCACACATTTATATAGACTCCACATAAATATATAGAAGAGATTTAATAAAATAAAGTTATAACGGAATTAGTTAATAGAGAATTTGATGAAATACCCCTTTGCATCCACTGTCTACGGCAGTCATCACTGACCACTAAATCTACTTTCTCACCACCATTTTACTAAACTTTGACGTTTTTAATTTTTATGTAAATAAACTTTTTATCATTTTTATATTAATAAAATATTATTATATTCTAAATAACATAAAAATAATAAATTACTTAAAACTTTAATAAAAGAATTTTAAAAATCATCTTTAAAATTATTAAATATTTAAATTATTTAAATTACTCAGGGTTATATAAACATATATATATCTATATATGTTAATCCTGTATCATGTAATTGACATGCCTGAATTAGTGGCGTCTTTTAGTATCTAAAAAGGA
>JANIIA010000002.1:40639501-40654755 GCA_027478495.1 Erythroxylum alaternifolium | reverse complement strand
TGTGAAAGATAGATATCAAAATTATAAAAATAAGAACATAACATACATAAAATATAAAGTTCACTTTAAATTTTTTCAATGTATAACCGACTTGTAATATACTATACTAAATTGTTGTGATCCAACTATTTACCCATTCTTGATTGGTAATCGTTAAGTAAATCATACCATAATTTTTGATAATATTAATATATATTGAAGCTTAATCACCATACAACTTATGATAATAATATTCAATTACAATAAGCTTGTACGTTGGATCCAAAACAATATTAATTGTCATGATCTTACTAATCTTATTATAATAACTATCCAAAATTTTCATCATCTTGTTTGTAACTGTTTCATTCACTTCATTAAAAGAAATCACCATTCAAATAATGTTAGCTTCATCTACATATGTTAGCATAATAAATGAAAGAAATTAAATGATTTAAATAGAAAATAACTTAGTCTTAGCACATCAAAGTGTATTTTGATAGTCAGAGTGTTATCTTTTTAGCAAATAACCAAGTTTACCATGAAAAGGTGAAGCACATCAATGTCGTTATCACTTTGTACGAGAGATTCTGGAAGAAGGTGAATTAACAATCCAGAAGATTAATACCATTGATAATCTTGTTGGTATGTTGACCAAAGTGGTGACTGCAATCAAGTTCCAATATGCTTTGGACTTAATCAATATTGTTTAAATTTGAAGATGGGCGCTTTGAAACGCATTTGAAGACACTACTAAAATAAATTTTGTGAGAGGTTTCAAAAAGTGAAATTCGCTAAGGTGGAGATTTATTGAGTTGTTAACAATTGTGGCTCATCCCATAGTTAATCCCACATTGAAAATTTGTGAGAACGGTGGAGATTCCTAAAGCTATAAAAGGAGCCTCCCATCTTTAAATACATCCCAAATTTGTCTATCTTTTCTTAAGACAAAAATTTTCTCTCCCCTTTTGTAATATTTTACTTGTATTATTTTTAGAAAATAATGAAATATAAATTTTGTAGTATTCGCAGAAGTAGACATAATTGGTTGAACGTCGTTAAATTATGATATTCTTTATTTGTCTATTTAATAGTTATTGTCGGGTATAGTTGTAGTGAATTACTGTGCTATTAAATTACAAGTCTAAGAAAATTCTGTCTACAAGACTGAGTTTTAAGTGAAATCATTTATGACTCCTTCAATCTTTTCTGAGAATTTACTTGGTGTGATTTTCAGTACAATCGTCCACGCTCTATTCACTTAGACACCAATGATAAAAGAGGATTTGTTATTATTGATAAAAATTTGCCCGCATTTTACAACAGTAGAAGCTAATTCTTGTAATGTGTTTGAACGAGAGAGGGCATAACAATGGCACAAACTTATTACATACCATTAAATACTAGCCTTGTTATGATTGTTCAATTAGGCGCACAAAATGCACTATTGTCAGCCTTTGATAAGTAGAACTGCATTGATTCAGTGCACGAACGTCCAACCTTACTTTGGAAAGTATAGATAAACAGGTATGGACCCATGAGAATAAGGCGACTAATCAATTCAAAAGTGCAATCGTTTGATATTCTGAAGAATTTTGTCTTTATAAATCCAATAACAACTAAGAATTACAAAATCCCAGCTATAGCGGTGACAAGCTTGTTGATTGTGATACTTACCAAAATTGCCTTGGAAAACCTCTGTTCTATCACTGAATCCCTAGCTCTAGATCCCCTTAATTTCCTTAACAATTCATGCTCTAATCCTGCCGACAAATCTGTGGTAAAGACGGATTCTCTGTGCTTACTATCTTCTCCATGTTGTCAAGTTCATAATAACTCAAACAATAGCAGCAATACTCAGTTAAAGCCCCGCTGAGATGTGGATCTGAGGCAAGTTCATAGCAACTCATTTAACCAAAATAACTTATAACATTGTTAAAAGATTGACAAATCCAAATCCAAGCGTTAGAAAAGCCAGGCAATTGGGATTTATCAGGTTTATATGTGAACCAACAGGGTAAACAAAAGTTAAAAATTTATTACATAAAATTGTTTCTTTTAACATTATCAGACGTTTTTACCTTCAAATTTCTGAAACAAATACAATTAATTTAAAATTTTATTTTCAGTTACCAAATTGTGAAATTTCTGTTGGTAATAGTAATTTCCTGCTCCTTGACACAGTCTTTTAATCTCGTCTGAGCAAGAAAATCCAACAGCCTATTTTCTATTGTTTTGAAATGGGCTATTTGCATTTCTAATTCCAGTTTCTCTCTTCTAAGATTTTTGTTCTCTTCCATGAGTGGTGAAAGGATGTTTTCTTCAACAGCAAAACTGGCATTCTCTCGGTAACTAGAAGGCTTGAGGTATGCAGGGAATACACTTGGGCCACATTTCTTTCTGGTGATGTCTACTAACATGTGCCTCTTGCCCTTTTGAAACTTCTCATGCTTGAATTCCCATCTCTTGGAGGATGTTTTCTTGAATCTCTACTTTGAATTGATAAGTATAGATTTGCCAGAACATCAACAAATATAAATACTCAAGTTTTAGTTAACATCATGAAATTAAGCTTATAGTTCCGAGTACTCACATAGGTGTTAAGTTGGCGAATGAAGCTAGAGAAGTTGTTGTGCTTGAAGTATCGAGGCAGAATGTGGTCCGATAACTCGGAGGGTGACCATATCACAATTCCATTTCCCTCCGCGTTCCACGAAACAACTCTCTTTCCTTCACCTTCACCTTCACCTTCCCCTTCGCCTGCTTCCAAAAGATCATACGTCTTGGACAAAAATGGAGCAGGTGTTTGCGTTTTGGTTCTTGGAGATAACTTGTAGCTTGCTGTGCCGACCTCATCCTCCACCTCCATCATCGCGTTTCTTAAAGAGCTCAAAGGCAGTGCAAAAACAAGTTATTCCTACCTAATCCTCTCCGAGAAATCGAAAGTCTCATTTGGCCGAAAGGAATCGTAAGATTTTCTCTTTTGATGTGCCGCAATTCATATATTACGTGATACGTTAGCTAATTAACTTCCATACCAAATAATGCCCACATGTAGGAATGAACTTTCTTCCACCGACTTGAATTTTAATACAAATAATATCTACAAGTCAATTGATATGTACATTTTATAATGTAATCATGGACATAACCTTTTAAACTGGAATTGAAACTAAAATCAAATAGAGAAATAAAAACTAAATTCAATCACAAAAATATCAAAATCGCTAGCAATATCTTCAAATTACATGCGTAAATAAGATTAAATCAATGCAAGGCAACAGCTAATCATGTTTTTGGTTTCATTCTTTAGACTTGGTACATTCTGCCGATCGGATTAGTTCTTGTGACGTGTGATGAAAAACACAAAAGAAATACGGCACGATTAAAGAGGGGCCGATATTTCTGACTTACTTCCTTTGGAAAGGTCTACTGTCTGCCATGCCATGCCCGTATTTCTGACCTACTCGCTCACTCGTTACCTTGCATTCGAAAAGATGAAATCGCCCATTTTAAGTGTTCCAATATTTTGACTTGACAGAGTAGTTGAAGGATAAATTACGCTTTAATCTAACTCTGTTTTTTAGAGAAGGGACCTTATATTTGGTGCTTATAAGGAGTCACCTGAAATTCCCACACTGCTGCTGCCGGGACTCAAACCTAAGATCTTGCACTCAACATCCTTTCTAAAGACCAGTTGAGCTACTCGTGCGAGGCTCTCACTCAATACCTCGTGTTTATGACATGACATTATATTTTAATTTTTTAAAAAATATTAATTATATCATTTTACTAAGATTACAATTAAATAATTTAGACCCATTATATACTAATATGATATTAAAAATAATTTATTTACATATTAATTAATATATATTTTTCGCTTTAATATTTAAAATTTTTTAATAAGTTAGTACCATTAATTTTGTTACCACTTTTATATTCTAATTTAAAGTGTAATAAGTACAATAATCAAAATCGGATGGCAAAGTTTGGATTACGGAGATATGTTAATCACCTATAAGCTACAGAGTCATTTTTGCTCCGGTGTTTGTAATTAGGCTCTCACACAGAACGTAGTATTTCAAGTTGACCAGACACAATCCATAACAAAAACAGGAAAAATTAAGTTTAAACCCTACAGTCAAATTTTTATATTTTAAATTTTCTAACAGTTGTATAAACTGCAAGCTAAATTTTCAATTATTTATCAAATAAAATAGCATTCATAATTTTTTTAAATAAAAAATATTTTATAATTCTTAAGTAAATTAGTGATCATATATTAATAAAAGTACAATTACAAGAACTACAAAATTTACATTTGATAAAATGTAAGTAATAAAATATTAAATAAACAGATATTATTTTAGAATTTTCTAATGGTACCATTTTTTTTCACTATCGTCACAGAGAAAATCATTTGCTATAGGGTAACAAATAATTAGTATAAAATAATTGATTCAAAATATAAAAATATAGTGTACTAACTTATATAAAATAAATTACTTAACAAGTCTTTTTACATTCATTTCACCTTCATAAAACAATTAAAAGCTTTTTAAAGTCAAATTAAAAAGAAGGGGTAAAAATTAGGTTGAGTTGGAACTTTTATATAATCTGAAGGCATATTTTTCAACCTTTATCTTTTCAACTTACAAGTTTATTATTAAAACATAAACTATTTAATTTCAATTTATAACTCATTAAATTAAGTAGGATTAATTTTATCTAAGGGATTAACATTCTTTTGCTTTTATTTCCCAAAACTTAGGACAAGGAGTTCTATGTTATAATTCGTACCTTAGATCATTGGAGTCGTTATCTTAAACCAAAGCCTTTCATGTTACATTCAAATTACATAGGCAGCAAAAACTAAATATGAGACATCCTAAGTAGGTCAAGTTCTTTTTATCATTCACTTTCTCTTCAAAGTGTAAGGATGGAAATTCGAATGCAGTCATTGATGCATTGTCACGAAGATTCTCTATACTTGTTATTCTTCACTCAAGGCTGATTAGGTTTGAGATTATTAAGGCATATTACAAAAATGACGTAAACCTTACTGATTCATATGCAACACGTGCTAGAGGTGTGAATGGTGCTTATGTGTTGGAAGACAATTTCTTATTCAAAGGAAATCAGTTATGCATTCCTAAATGCTCATTCTTAGAGCTACTGGTTTGTAAGCCTCATTTGTGAGGTCTTGTGGGACAATCCAAAATCAATAAGACTCCTGAGATTCTTCAAGAACACTTCTATTGGCTAAAGATAATGGGTGATGTACAAGCTATTATTAGTCGTTTGTTGATTCCCACTCAACAATAGGAGGATGTTTTGATGGAATTTATCATGGATTGCCTCATACTCAGTGGGGTAAGGATGCGATTGTAGTTATGGTGGATCAATTCTTAAAGATGGCTCTCTTTATTCCATCTCATAATACCGATGATGCTTCACATATTACTGATTGTTCTTCAAAGAAATTGTGCACTTATATAGAGTTTCAAGGTTCACTGTTTTAAATCAAGATTCAAAATTCTTTAGTCACTTTTGGATAATGTTACGGAGGTGGTTTATAATAAACTTGATGTTTATTACTTCACACCATCAACGAACTAACAGTTAAATGAAAGTTACCAACCATACTTTAGGTACTCTTTTACATGGCTTAGTGTCGAAAATAACCAAGGATTAGGAAATGAATTTGGTTTATGTAGAGTTTTCTCATAATAGTTCTCCCAGTATATGACATTCGCTATTTGAGGTTGTTTATGGCATTAATACATACCTTCATATTGATTTGGTGATTATTCCAAAAAATAGCTCATGAATCATGATACTAAAGCTAAAGTCAAGAAAATGATGAAGCTTCATAAGCAAGTTCACACTAAGATTGAGAAGGAAAATGAGTTATATAAGGAGAAAGCCAACAAGCATCTCAAGAAACCAAAGTTCATGCCTAGAGATCTTCTATGGCTTCATCTTGGAAATGAGAGGTTTCCATCCAAGCATAAGAACAAGTTGATGCCTCATACATATAGTCCTTTTAGAGTCATTGAGAAAATTGGAGATAGTGCTTACAAGCTTGATCTTTCTGGAGATTATGATGTTTCTACTACATTCATTGTCAAAGATTTGAGTCCTTACTTCGTGGATGATGAGCTTCAAGATTTGAGGACAACTTTTTCAAGGAATGGGAGAACAATGCAATAGCATTGGGCCTAATTGTAAATAATCATCCAAAGTTAATATTTGCGAGCAATGGGCTAGATATACCTTCTTTTAGGCTTTAACAAGCTAATTTATTTATGATTTTATTAGTTATTTTCTTAATTCCAATAATCCTTTAGCTAGGTTTTCCTAATTAGACTAGGATTAAGTTTTTTAATTCCAATAGGCATGTGATTGTTTCTCTAATTAGAATGTGATCAAGCTTTGTTATCTTTAAGCCTATATAAAGGGATTAGGGTATGTAATTTTTAGCATATTTCATAATAGAATTCGTGTTATTCAACTTTTTAAAAAATGAATATTTCCTCCTCAAATCTTAATTTTTGGTGGTGTTCCTTTGGAGAATTAAGTAGGCTATTCCTTTAACTTGAGGGTTCTCCTTTATAGTTCAAAGATTGATTCTTAATTTTTTTTAATATCATTATCTTTTGTTACATTCTGATTATTCAAAGAGAAAAAAAATTGTGCTCTTTAAACAAGATTCTCTCATAATTATGCAAGACCTAATCTTCATTAATTCATAATCATAGCCTCCTTTTAAAGGAACAAAAGCTGAGCATTACCTTTTAAGTAAAAGGAAACGAGAATGATCTTATCTTCATCAGGTGTTTGTTGGTGGCAAAAAAAGTGCTTGCAACAACTTAACCATCCTAAAGGATCATCTTGGCCATTGAAACAAGGGAAATCCAACTTGGTAAACTTGGGAACAATGAAACCACCTCCTAAAGAATCTAAGCTAGACAGGCTTACAACCCCTTTTCCCTTGCGAGTTCGATTGTTACTATCTTCTTCAGTTGACTTTGAAAGTAGCCAAATCAGGGTAAGTTCATCTAGGCAAGCCAAGAAAGCTTCTTCTTAAATGAGGTTAGCAGCACACTCCTTTTGGAATAATTGCAACAATTGGCTGAATTGTTGTTAAATTACATCTCCCATAACCCTAGGCTCTAATACCAAGTTGGTCCAATCCTAGGATACAGATTGATTTATAGGTCAGTTTGAGTTATAGTTAGAGAAGGACTGTTCCTGAGTAAGGTTTGCGAGTGAAAAGATGATCTTCTTCAGCAAAAAAATAGTTACAGTCTCATGTTGCTCAAAGAGAACTTAAAATCTCTTAGCTTCAAATTCTCAACAACTTGACTAAATTCTATAAAAATTGACTTCTTTATTAACTTGGCCCCCTTTGAATACAAATTGGTGGAATATCCACCATAATAATAGGAAATCATGTGAAAGTGAAAGATAACCTCCAGTAACATAGAAAGAAAATAACAATTACTAACATAAAAACAGAAACTAAATTAAAAAGTAGGAGGCATGATAGAAGATGCCTACAAACTTAGGACCATGATCAAATATCTCTTCAGCTTACTAACATGGCTTGAACTTTTTTTAAGAGAATCTTTGGTAAACACATTGTGCTAAGAAAGCACAGCATAGAAGTTACAGCTTCCCGTTTGAATGGCGTGGAGACCTAGGAATCATGGAATTGATTTTTCTCTACAATTGTATTTTGACATTTATCAAAGATTAAGGATAGCTCGAAGGGTTTAAAAATTAAAAACCCCTTATGCAACAATGCAAGATTTGTAATTATCACTTTAAATTGCCATAAATGTTGGGTCCAATAACAGGCCACAGGTAAGAGATATGAATTGATAACTACAATACTATCATTCATTTTCATTATCATTGTCTCAAGTGGGTCAGTTTTTGCATTTAAGAGGGAAAAAGAAAAAACATAGCTTGAACCCCCACGGTACGCAACTAGTGATAAGGCCTTTTGCAAAGCCTTTTTCAAGAAAGGATCATCTTATCATACTTTTGAAAAACATGCATTACCCTTTAATTAAAAATTATTTATTAATCACAAAGTTTATAAAGAAAAGTTAAAGCAATTTGATAGATAGGTTCGAGAGATATTTGTTACAGGCTGCAATGGTCCACATATTTACATAGAAGGAAAAAAAAATTTGGTAAGTTGAAACATGTTCTTTTCTACGGCTTGTTTGATGCGACAAATCCTCTTCCTTATTGTCAAGCAACTTGGTACCGTTTGCTGTACCTTGATAAGATTTCAGGTTTGTAATTTTGATAACCTAATCCTCGGTAACTACTGTGCGCTGTCCCTTTCCCTGGACAACTTCATGCGAAACAGCTGTTTATGTGATTATGTCTTTCAATAATTGCTTTGCTCCTGCCACCAAAAATGAGAATTGAGAAACTTCTTTTTCAATTTACAGACTACGGAGAGAGTTGTGTTCTGTTCCTGACTTGAGCAGAATTTAATCCCAAAGTTTTATGCGTTTACTTCTAAAACTCAGATGCAATATTATCATTCACTTATAAAAAACGTCATATTTACCCAAAATCAAAGGAGACTTCCAAATAAAACGAGTACCCTTCTAGTAGTGATATACTAATTTATCTGCCTGCCTACGGAAAAGAATCACACGAACAAACATGCCGATGGCCTGTACAAACTATACAACCCGCAGCATTTCCCATGTAATAATGTATAACACTATGTTTTAGTTTAGAATACAATGAGGCACAGAAGAAAGCAACAAAAGAGAAAAATTGAGATTCTGTTCAGTGACTTGTCTGCCAGCATTTCCTGCCTCCTCAGCCGAGGGTTACCACTTCCCACAAGGTGATATGAGTTGGGGTATGCGTACAAGCTCTCAGAATTCCCAAAAACCCTTGCATAAACCATTCCCCCGAACGTTCCCACTGATGGGTAGTGTAAACTTGCGAGTGTAGTGCCTCCAAGATCAACCAATGGAGATGGGGGCTCTTCAAAATTGTAGTTATGATTTTGGTAAGGATTGCGATAAGGAAGCTGCTGACCAGTTTGGGGTGAGTTGGATACCAGAGCTTCAGCACCACAAGCAGGGGGTCTGGGGGGTATGACCATCCCCCGATTGGCTATCTTACCTTCATGTTCAGTTTCGGCTGGTGCCTGACCACGTCCATAGAGAGGAACCATGGTTGTATGCGATATATCAGCCTTGCATACTGGGCATTGTGGATGTTCATCTGAGGCTAGGGAAGCACTCTGAACATGGAGCCACTTGTAAATGCATGGCCAGCAGTAGAGGTGGCCACAAAGGGTGACAACTGGCTCATGCGCAAAGTCAAAACAGATATTACAGTCAAAGCAACCACCAAGGTCATCAGAGGCAGCTGGTGTGCTGGCCACTGATTTCCATCCCCGCGTGAAATATGGCTCAAAGTCCATGATCTGCTATCCAAGTTTGTTTTTGCCACCAACTTAATGATCTGATACACATAATACAAACGGCAATTAATTAAATATGATTGATCGTCCCCCACTAATCCACGATCATTAGCATTTGAAGCTTTTAGTTGCAGAAAATTGAATGCGGAACATGTCAAGACATCAGAATATATCTAAGTAACTAAGTCGGAACTAGGAAACGCTAACGTTCATTTCAAGTTTTCGAAAAAGTTCAGAGGGAACTAGGAAATGTTAACAATCACTTCTAGTTTTCGAAGAAGTTCAGAGAATAGACATAAATAGCAGGCCACAACTCATACTTCAATTTTTAACATTACGAACCATAAGGTCAGCAGTCCACGTTTAAAAAAAAAGAAAAGAAAACTAGAGGTACCGAGTTAACCTCCATTGCACATTCTCATTCAACACCCTTTGAAAATATTCAATTTCATCTGTCTGTGAAAGGCAAACTGATGCCAGTTACTTCTAATTGTATTCCTAACCTAATACAAATAAACAAAAACTAAAAGCTTTGACTGTCAGGTAAACGGATCTTTAAAAAAAAACTTGTTCAATGATGAATATTGAGCTTATTAATCATCAAATTGCAACATATTCTGAATTTAAGGGCAATCACACATACGGAAGATAAAGCACTGAAGTAGTTAGGGAGCAAGGATGAAAAAAATCCACTACAGCAAGAGAGTAACAGCATTCATAATAATCTTTTCCCATACCAACAAGATAGACATAATCCTCCTGAAAAAACAAATTCTAATTGGCTAAGCTATCAGTTTCATTAATTGCAAGCTATCAGTTTCATTAATTGCAAGGTTGTTGAGGGACAAAACATTTAAGTAGCCATTGCAAAATCAATAGTCAACTCATTAAAGAAAACGTGAGGCCTGGAAGCAGTGATTATTTTTGCTGCTTATATTATTTGAAGTACCTTCTAGAACGAAAAGTACAGGTCAACTATGTCTAGATAACTAACTGAATAATTAAAGGACAATAATTAAGTTCTGGTCTAACTTTAATTGTTTAAAGATTACATTTCATAGATCCATAAATTGATAATTACTATGCAGCATTCAAGAGCATTTGTCTAATTAAATTTAGAAAGAATTGGCTAGTTTTCTAACATACAAACATAAGCGGATGAAGAACTATGACATCAGAAAACATTCTGATAAATACATATATAGAACTAATACAACTGACGAAGAACAGACTACTTTTCCAACATACAAACATTAAAGGGGTGAAGAATTATGATATCTGAAAGCATTCTGATACATGCATAAAGAGAACTACTACATAGCATACATAAAATCACAAAATATACAAAAAGTAATAATTTGTATTCTGCAATTATTAATATTAGAATGTTATCAAATCAGATTTTTGCAATTCAATATACTAACTTATGCTGATGAAAGTCTGAAAAGCAATCAAATTGATAATGAACAAGATCAATGAAACTTAAGAACTCTTTACGTTTTCTCAGAATGTAAATATTTCCCGGTATAGTAACAGATGAGAAAAGATAATCATAAAAAGTTGTTGCTTTGACAAAAGTGATAAAGACGTTTGAAACGTTCATCGAAAGCATAGGATCTGTTCCATGGCTGATATAGACATACATCCTTTCTTAATTCAGTCGATATGAGACTCAAAACATGGCCACTGCCTACGAGCCCACCCTCTGTCACACAACATATTAGGTTTTTCTGAATCACTCGTGCTTAAGGATAAGAGAGCACTTCTACCACTGACAGCATATAAAACGCTAAATCCTCAGGAATATCAAAAGGTCTCAACAAGATGCTCAAAAACCATAAACTAATAACCCCAAAACCCAAAACGCTACTCATTTGATTTTTAATCCTTACAACAAAGCCATTTAAACAAACCCTCCAGAGCTCAGCATCCATGTTTTGATCCGTTTTCTCTAACATAAATTCCCCACCATTTCCCCCATCCTTTTTGCAGAAACTAAAACGCAACAAACATAAACAACAAAACACAACAGACCAAACAATTAAGCAAACACAAAAGATGGAATAATTAGGAATCAAAAGACAGAAACAAACAGCAGGAAGCGTCAGTTAAACATACTCCGAACTGAAAACGGTAACCCAGCACGTGGTAGGTGGCCTTAGTTGTGAAAACAAGAGCCTGAATGATGCTCCTCCAATGGAGGTGATTTTGCAGAGAGAAAAGTAAAGAGACTAGTTACGAAGATACAGGCGTAACGCACATTACAGTAATATAGGGTCGGATCGGATAGGATAGTGGGGAGACATTTAAATAATCAGTATTTTTATTTGTAAGAAGTGGCGTGAGAAATGAGGAGTGAAACAAACGAGGGTCCCACGCCTGTCACTTTCACTTACCTAGCTGCTGCCGCCATCGTTTCGCTTCTCATTTCCTACTTTCTTTTTTTTTTAAATACATTAAATATCTCAGCTTAATCGGACTAATCTTAAGGCTCTAAGACCTCATCT
Organism: Erythroxylum alaternifolium; assembly: GCA_027478495.1. Classification (NCBI taxonomy): domain Eukaryota; kingdom Viridiplantae; phylum Streptophyta; class Magnoliopsida; order Malpighiales; family Erythroxylaceae; genus Erythroxylum; species Erythroxylum alaternifolium. The sequence goes on along the minus strand of JANIIA010000002.1, from coordinate 40,642,797 downwards.
CAAGAACTCTAGAGGATATAAATATGAAATCTCAAGATCCATCAGGTTCCTACGTAGCCTACGCTTTTGCACACAAGGAGTCGTCACATACTTGATTGGTCGATTGTTGATTGATCGCTGGCCCCCAACTCAGCATCAGGTTCTAAGCAGAACTCGGGTGCCCTAGTAGCTTCAACTCCCACACTGTCGCTGGAAGCGAGACGTCCGTAATTGATCCGATCAAAGAGCTGTGCTTAGAGAGCCAGAGGATCATCAATAGGACAAATTTCTCATTTCTCTTCCTTTGACGTGACTCGAACTCAAGACCTCCTATAAAGGAGAGCCTTAAGTGAGGAGCTGAAACTATTAGGCCACTCCTCATTTCCATACTTTGGTTTGAATTTAACCGAATTACTTTTTAATAATGAAGATTCTCATTGTTAAAGATACTTCAAGGTAATATAATATTGTATGATTTTATTTAGCTATTAAGTACCTGTTTAGATGAGCTTATATTAGTAGAGTTTTTGTCAGTAGAATTTTTATTAATAGAGCTTTTCTAAGAAGAGTTTTTTTAAGAAACTAGTTGACTATTTAGTTGTCATTAAAAAAAAACTTTTTTGAAAGAGCTTCATACAATATACTATAGTAACATAAAAATAAAAAGTACTTTTAATTTTAATTATATTTTATTTTGTAATAAAAATTATTTATGCATATACATATTATTTCAAATATATTAAACAATATGTAAAGTAAAATATATTAATTATTATATAATTTTAAATCATATGAAACATGAATGAAAACATATTTAACTAAATCTTTTGTATGGACTATAACGTAAGTAAAACTAAAATCAAAAATAAATATTAAAACATATAAAAAAGTTAAATAATATTAAATAAATCTCAAAATAAACATAAAGATGTATTTGTGGATATTGTAGGAATTATGTGTAAGACATAAGAGTAAAAAGGATTAAAAAATATGTCTATTAATTGACTGAAAAATTTACTTGAAAAATGTTTTTTTAGAAACTCTAAATTTGAGCTTCTTAAAAAAAAATATTTTAGTTGCAAAAAAGTTATATATATTTAAAAAGTACTTTTTCATTTTACAGTCAAACACTTATTTAAAAAAAACTTTTGCAGTAAAAAAAAAACTTATTTACTTCCAAAAATTTAACCAAACAGGTACTAAGTAAAATTCAACTAATGATTGGTATTTGAGACATAGCTGATCAACTAATGATTGGTATTTGAGACATAGTTGATATAACCAGGCGTATGAAAAACGTTGGAGTATTCTATACCATACTTGTTATACTATGAAGCGATTTACAACTTAAATTTAATGGGTATAATCTATAAGTAGAGTAATCAAATCATATCATTGTCATATGTGAAACATGTTACATGCATATTTTTCAACGGAGAAATAAGTATATCGATATTTGTGTATTTTGAATTTGTAGTCCTCTTCTTGTCATTGTTCTTAACTGCGTTGGTCAAAATAACGAATCGGTGAAAATTATGCAAATAAAATCATCAAGACCAATAACTATAAGTATATGAAGGTGACAAAATTCAATTAGTTAAAAGGGCCGGTCGATGCAATAGACAGAAAAAATTAATAAATTATACTGAAACTAAACAATGGTACCTACGTCTTGTGTTGTTGCCCATGCCTATGCCTATGCCTTATTCCTTCATTTTCTAACAACCTTTGCCCTTTCACACTCCCCCGTCACGACTCACAACCCTTACCCTCTCCCCGCGTGTTGCAGTATGTCATTCTTCTAGAAGGAAGATCGTACGTAATGTGGAGAGCGTGATTCTTCAAAGTGAAGCAAGATATCCAAGAGAGAAAATCCTAAGTTTTTATTGGTCCAAAAAGTTTATCAGTTGTCGCAGTCGCCAAATTTGTGTTTTTCAATATACAAAAGCAAATGGAAATTATTGAATTTTCTAAGACTATTATTATTTTTATTATTTAATTAGAGGCTGAAGTTCCTAATTATTCGATTATTATTATTTAGATTAGAAAAGGGGATAAATATCGGTTGACTAAGGCTCGTTTGACCATTTGAATTATTATCTTCAATTGTTCTTTCCTTAATTCCAAAATTAAGATAAACAAAGGTAGGAAAACTTAACTCGGTCAAAATTTGGAAAGGAAACATTAAGAACATGCGAAAGAGAGCTTAGGAAACAAAAATCTGCCCAAAGTTGCAAGTATTACATTAAGATACCTGTCATTAATTTCTTTTATTTAATTGCCCCTCCTTAGTCTTCCAACTGACAACTATGTGCCTTTTACATACTCACAAAGTTTAGGAAGGTTAAGAAATATGCAGATTTATTTCCAACTAATCAAGAGTTTGTTTCTAATAAGTTTACAAGAAAAAAGAAAAAAAAAAGAAAAAAATTGGCAACTCATTGAAGAAAACAAAAGCAAAAAAACACAAAGAAATAACTATATAAAAATAACAATAAAATATGAATAAGAATAAAACCTCAAATATTAGGTTAAAAAGATACATAAATAAAATAACAATAATAAATAACATACAAATAAAGAAAATAAAATAAAGATAAAAAAGGTAAATAAAAGATAGATAAGTAAATAATAAACAGACAAGAGAGAAAATAATAAATAAATAAAACATGCAATTGTAAGAGAGGAGAAAATTTTTAATTAATTAAAATGACTAAGGGATAGGTACTTATGATATAATAGTTTAGGCTAAATATAAGACAAAAAATTCAAAGGAAAGACAACTTAATTATGTAAATCTCAAATAAACAGGATGACCACATCTTTAGATCTCAACCTTACGGTACACTGGAGATTGACACTGATGCACTAACTATTCCATATCAGTCTGATAATTATTCAGACGCTTGAGAGTCACTCGGTAGCACCCCACTCTCGCAAGACCCGAACCCGACATCGATGGGTGATATTCGAGTCTGTGCCCCGCGAGGGTGGCGTGCTAGAGCACTCAATCATTTCAAAAATCAGTATAACTTGTTTCATTTTGAAACAACGACAAGCATATGTGGAAATAATAACCAATTTGGGGTCCACTTTCATTCATAAACATTTTCATTCAATGCCAAAATATTTACAATTTCAAACCACTTTAATGGTATTGTAATACAATTGTATACAAGAAGTTCCGAATTAAACAATTCAATACAATTTGAGAAAAATGCAATGCAGACGCGAACTGATCCCGACCTCTATCCTTCACTTGTATGCTGTAGGTGTACTCCCGTTGGCCTAACAGGGTAGTCTTCTGATCTTGCAAA
>JANIIA010000002.1:40621690-40639401 GCA_027478495.1 Erythroxylum alaternifolium | reverse complement strand
TTCGGAAATCGGTATAAAATACTTTATATTTTTTTTTGAAAACCACAATCACACATATTATGCGGAAGTTAAATAAAATCAACAATAATTTTAATAGCCATTTGGGCGCTTTCACAAATACAAAATGCTTTAGTTATTTCGGAATACAATTTTATACAAAAAGTTGCAAAATAAACAATTCAATACAAATTAAGGAAATGCAATGCAGACGCGAACTGATCTTGACCTCTATCCTTCACTTGTATGTTGTAGGTATACTCCCGTTGGCCTAACGGGGTATTCTTCTAATCCTGAAAAATAATTGCAAATTTTGGGTAAGTTTTGCGAACTCAATGAGTGAACCATCATTGATGAGTTCACTGGATTACACAATACAACACATATTTCACAGTTATTCATTCAACAAATAAGTATGTATTCAAAAAATTAACATAACAGAAGATCGCTCGTTTCAACTTGCATATCATTCAAACAGTGTGCACGTAATTGCATGGGACATGTATGAGACTCATATTTGTTCTTATTGTTATGACTGAGTGCCTTTCACATACATATACAAAGTTTGGTCCATAGGACTCAATCGGAACAAATTCACGGAGCATGGCTCTACGTGCAGAACACATATATTACGGAGCAAAGCTCTACGTGCAAAACACATATATCACGAAGCAAAGCTCTACGTGGAAGCGCTTCAAACTGGCATCTCAAGTCACAACGCCTTTATCTAAGCATGCATTTTATGAAATGCATCAAAGATTGAATATGTTATACACAAAATCTCATAAAAATGTTCAGATGATGTTTTCATAATCATCGGACCTTAGTCTGGCATTCAACTATCGTTGAGAAACTGAATCATTTGAAATCATAACAAATCAAATACTTCCAATATGTGGTCATAGAACAAACTCCTCGGACCTGAGGTCTGGAATTCAGAATCAGTACTCACACAAAGTTCAATAATATTGGAAGTTAACAAATTGAAAACATACAATCAAATAATCCTAGGAATTCATCTAGGTTGACTCACAGTACGCTCCCAGTAGCTATTGCCTGGATGGTCCGACAATGTCGGACTGTCGTCCGACGTGCTCCTCTAAACAGACAGAACACATTCACCATTATTATCGTTTGTACAAACGTACTAATTATAGCAAAGTATAGAAGTATGCACGATGCATGTTCAATGGCAATTTCAGGGTCTCTTTTTAACTTCTCTCTCTCTCTTATCAAAATTTATTGAAAACCTTTAACCTTACGCTTCTGTTCTTATTGTCCTCTTTCCATGATACTCTTTCAGGTCTCTCGTAAACTTAGGGGGCGCAATGGGTATAAATTTATTTACTGAAAATGCATCTTTGCAGAAGATGCATCTTTACAGATGATGCAGCCTTACGAAAGAAGATGATTTACAGAATAAGCTGATTTACAGAAGGAGATGATTTACATAAATAGATGACGTCACCCAGAGGAAGCTGACATCATCACAAAAGAATTTTTACTATTAGCATAACTTTTCCTATAGACATCGGATCAAATTTTTCTTTATATGATTCAAAAGAGGACATCAAGATATACAAATCCCATGAAGACCTCAGAGACCAATTTTATCTTCTGAAGGGTCAAAAATATGACAGAAACTATACAATGAACAGTAATCTAGAAGAAGTTTAGGAACAGTAACACAAAAGATGTTTTACAATCACCATAACTTTCTCTAGAGATATCAGATCAAGGTGTTCTTTATATGGTTTGAAAGAGGATTTCAAGATCTAAAACTTTTATTAAGTCCTCCAAGGACAATTCTATCTTCTAAGGGGTCAAAAATGGAACAGAAGATAGGTATAGACGAAAAATAGAAGAAGCAAAACACAGAAGGAAATGATTTATAGAAGAAGATGACGTCACCCAGAGAAAACTGGCGTCATCACAAAAGAAGTTGGTTCATAGAAGAATGCATCTTGACAGGCGATGCATCCTCACCGAAGAAGATAACTTACAGAAAAAGATAGCTTACAGAAGAGAATGACTCATAGAGGATGCGTCTTTACAGACGATACAGAAAACAAAAAAAGCAGAGCATATCACCTTTCGTGCCTATACGAAGTCTATACATCGTTTTCATTGCTGTTATACCTCCAAGCATGAAAACATCATCTACACCACTTCCTTTTTAACTCCAGAACATCACACAACTCACAAAGCCAAAACTTACATAAATACCAAAATCGCAGACTACTATTCATGCTTACATTCTTCTCTCTTCTGTATTTGTTTTTCAAATTACCCAACATCCAGAAACCTCATATTTATTCTCTACACTGTGAATCCTCTCATGCATATACATATCCAACATGCATATACTCATGTATACAGTGGAAACAACATTACAATCACTTACTTGCTTAACAAGTACTCTAACATTGAAGTGGAAGTCAGCACCGCAAAAGCTGCTAAGATGCTATTTGGTGATGAAGGTCAGGGAAGAGAATTACAATGTGGAGTGTTTCAGTGAAGAATGGGAACTATAGTAGATTCTTCCTAACTTAAATGATATAATACGTGGGTCCATTCTATGTCCCTCACGTATGCAATTTATCTCCACTGACTCACCATTTGTCATAATTACAAATTGTAGTAGATTCTTCCAAACTTAAACAATAGAATACATGGGTCCATTGCTTGTCCCTCACGTATGCTATTTATCTCCATTGATTCACCATTTGTCATAATCACAATTTATCATACGTAATTCTATTTACCTGGAAATATCAATGAAAGCATGTACAATCGTGTGAATGTGTCACCACAATATGTAAGTCACAAATAACTTATGTCTAACGTGCATTTATCTTAAGTCATATAAATGGCTTATAGTTAACGGTTCTAGCCGTATAGGTAACAGGATGTTACACACTCCCTCCAGATCATGATAACATTTTAGAAAGACTAAACCACCCTTCCTCTTTACTAGAGAATTAATGAGAATCATAATGTTGCATCTCCTACTAAGGAAGATTCTTTTAAGTTGAATGATCATACTGTTAGCAAAGTTAATTAGAGTAAAATCACTCTCCATACTTGGCAACCTACTAATAGTTCCAGAAGGAAATCAGCTCGTAAGAAAAGTAACAGTACTCCTAAAACTAGTACCCCTACATGATGATGCTTATCTGGAATGTACGAGGGCTTAATGACCCTCATAAACAGGCTATGGTTAAAGATATAGTTATGCTTAAATAGCCTTATATAGTAGGTTTATTATAAACAAAAATTAGAGCTTCAAGACTTTCTCAGATCTCTAAGATTTTTGGGAACTAACTGGTTTATCGTTACCAACTTATCTTCCCACTATAATGGCAGAATTCTGTGCTACTACAACATGAAACATGTTTCTGTCCAGTCAATTTTAAAGAGACTTATTATGGAACTCTATTCAACAACTGAAAACAAATATCATAGACCCTTGGCTAGTGGCTGGTGATTTCAACTGCATCAAGTCCACTACAGAAACTAAAGGAGGGCGAGGCCTATAATCAATCATAGGTAAAGAGCTAGAATCTTTTCTCCAAAGAGTCCACTTGACAGACCTATGTTTTAATCGTATACTTCTTACTTGGACCAACAAGTAGCAAGGCTCTTATTTAATTCATAGGAAGCTAGACAAGGTCGTGGTTAATCCAAGCTGGTTATCTACTTTTCCTTAATCTTTTGCACATATTGGTTTTAATCTTTTGCACATATTGGTGATAATCTTCTATCTGATCGTTCAAATATCATGATTCACAATATGTCACAACTTGTATTCATAGGAACACCGTTCATATTTTTTAATGGCCTCAAAAAGCAAGAAGGTTTTATGGACCTAGTCATGAACTGTTCACAAATCAATGATGAAGGATACAAGTCCTTCCAGCTTATGCAGAAATTACAAAGGGTAAAACATCAATCAAAAGCTTTTCTTCTCAATTTTCTCGACAGATCCAAGAGTGCAAAACAAGGCTCCAGCTAGTTCAAGAAGAATGCTATCTATTTCCTCGCGATTCTCAACTCAGGACCTTAGAAAATTTACAACTTAAGGAGTATCAACTAGCTCTCTATTTATATCCATCCATACTTCAACAAAAGGTAAGGATGACTTGGTTGAAGGAAGGGGATTAGAACACAAAATATTTCCATGCTTCCTTACTTGTAAGAAGAAATAGCAATCGAATTGTGTAGCTTACTGATGAGCATGACATCTAATACTATGATCAACAATCCCTTATGACTATCACTTGTGAGTGCTTTATTCAATTGTTGGGAAGTCCACACCAGACTAATCATCTACCAGATTTGAGTTGTTATTTTGATGACCCTATTAGTAAACACACAAAAGACTTCCTTATAGCCCCTTTCTTAGAGGCAGAGATTAGAGAAGTTCTTTTCTCAATGAATCGATCGAAATCTCCTGGCCCTGATGGTTTCACGACTCATTTCTTTCAACAAACTTCGACCATCACTGGACAATATTCACACAATCTATACTAGAAACATTGCATTCAGGTAAGATGTTGTGAGAAATCAATCACACTTTTATATGCCTAATACCAAAGAAGTTAATTCCTAGCTCCCTATCAAATTATAGACCTATTTCATATTACAATACCATTTACAAGGCAATTGACAAGCTTTTGGCTAGAAGATTGAAAAAAAGTCTTAAAGGACGTTGTCGTTCATTCTCAAGGAGCTTTCATAAAGGGTCATTCTATTGGAGACAATATAATGCTCATAAAAGAACTACTTAAGGAGTATCAATCTAGGAAAAAAACTGAAGAGTTGTATTTGGAAAATAGATTTTTATAAGGCACTCAACACAATTAGCTGGACATTTATCAAAGTATACCTTGATGCTTTACATTTCCTAATCCAATTTATGAAATGGATTATTTTATGCCTTCAAACCTCATTAAAAAACATTATTGTCAATGGAAGCCCCACTAAACCACTAAATTGTAAGAGGGGGGTTAGGCAATGTAATCCCCTCTCACCTTATTTTTTTGTTCTAGTTATGGATGGGTTGTCGCCATTATTGGAAAGCTGACTTCACACAACGGTTATTTCTATTACCATCATAAATGTCATGCTCTTAAACTCACAAATATAATGCTTGTCGATGATCTAATCCTATTGTCTGGAGTGGACAGGTTTTCCATAAATATTCTTAAAGACATCTTTACCCGATTCTCAAGCTGGTCTAGGTTGAGAATAAATATCCAAAAATGCAACTTCTATTGCTCCTTGGATGTGCAAAATGCTCTCGAGCTTGCTAGTTTCTTGGGAATGGAGCTAAGCACACCATCGTTTAAATACCTGGGAATTCCCCTATCTCATGCTAAACTCACCTATTCTGATTGTCTTCCACTTTTGGAGAGATATAAATAAAAAATTTTAGCTTGGTAGAATCATTTTCTTTCTATGGTTGCAGAGTCATATTTATTATCTCAGTTCTCACTAGCTTACACATTCATTGGATAAACAACTTAATTCTGCCTAAGAAAGTGACCAAAGATCTAGACAGAACTGTTAAAGCTTTCCTCTGATTTGATTCTGCAGATAATGCCAAGAAAGCAAAAGTGAAGTGGGGAGAGGTAACACCTACCAAGCAACAAGGAGGCCTAAGCTTACTCTCTATAACTACTATGCAAAAGTTTCTTATTTGCAAAAAAAGTAAGGAGGTTACTAACGAATAAAAACTCAATCTGGATTAAGTTGATTCATGAAAAATACTTCCTTTCTCAAAGTTTCTGGCAGCTACCTATAATTAAGAGTGGTTCTTGGATCTTTCATCACATGCTGAAAATGAGAGATATTATTTATCTGTATATTCATTATCAACTGGGTGATGATGATTTCATATGGTTTGGTATAATAATTGTACTAACTTCAGTCCACTAATATGAAGAAATGATTTAATGCAGTTCAAACGACACATCCTTCATAATGCGAAAGTAGTATCACTCATCTTTGAAGGTCAATGGTCTGGACAATTCAAATGATTTCATACATTCTGTCAGTTTTTCCCTTGTCTCCAAAACAGAAGCAACGAGGATAAAATCTTGTGGAAACTCCACTCCAGCAGCTCTTTTACAAACAAGTCATGCTAAAACATCCTCGAAACTAGTTACTTAATTGTGCCCTGATACTCTCTTCTTTGGGAGCAATACATCAGCCCCAAAGCTTCCATGTTTATGTGGTTAGCAATCAAGAACAAACTAACCACCAAAGATATATGGCACAAGACTTTCAATCCCATAAGTGAATTATACAGGACACTAACAGAAGACATGAACCATTTATTTTTCAGTTATATCTACTCAACTATTGTATGGAGTCAACTTCTTCATAAGCCTGTAGAGTATAGCAATGCATATGACTGGATTAATACACTCTGATGGATCATCAACATATCCAGCTCTCAAAGGACGAAAAATTTGCTTTTCAAAACAGTATTTAGGCTTACAATTTATAATATATGGAGGGAGAGGAATGACAGGATTTATAGACAATAGCAAACTAGCCTTTACCAACTGGCTGAAGAGATCATTAACGAGATTTGTGGCCTTGTGATAGCCAAAGACTTCACTCACTAGCTATCCGATCATATGAAAGCAAGGTGGTTTCTATAATTTAGTTGCTTGGGTTCATTGCAACTAGCTTTTGTGGCTTTAGCATTGTAGAAAGTTCTTTTTGGATTTCACATGGGAAACCCCATTATAGTAACTTTGTAAATAGTTTTACTATAGCTAATGAAAATTCCTTCAATTTTAAAAAAATATTCAAAATACCTATAAGAAAGAGAAGGACCTCTTTATGAAAAATCTTGACTCGTATCCTATTTCATCAAATTTTCTTATTAAGGGTCAAGCGTTCGATAAGTTTTAATAGAGTTATATCATTTTTTATCACTTGTCCCTAGTTCATCCTAGCTCTTTCTCTTTTTATGATCAATGATTACTTTATCAACCACCGTCAAAATCTATTTCATAGATATTTGGCATATCTTAATTTCCATTTAAACATGGGTTTGATTAACACTCCATGGTTATATGAGCAAAAGAAAGCAACTTTTACTAGTAAGTCTCGGTAAAGCCCCCCTCTATTCAATGCTAAGCATAATGAGTATAAAAGATTTAAAAAATTCTTTTTTTTTCTTAATGGAAAAAATTGCCAAAACTAAACGATCAATGGAGGATAATTATTCCAAAAAAAACTATCAATTTAGCAAAAAAAATCGCCTGTGCCAAGATGTCGATGACTATAGTTAACCAAAGTTGTCATAATATGTTTGAACCACCTAAGCCTCTTAACACAATAGCTTAAATCCCTCTTCTAAAACATTGTCATTTTGGTTTTAACTATTTAAAATGACTTCCTTTTAGTTTGTAAGTGATGAAGCATTTGAATTCTTAGACATAATAGGATATTCACTAGCACATTATCTCATTTTATCCAACATCCCTTTCTTCATTTCTTTCTTTTTAGGCATGGTATAATGATTAGCATGTGATCACGCCTTATCAAGCATTCTTCTCTGAATTTCTTTATGATTAGGCATAATAAAATATTGACTACTACGTAATCACCCCTTATTTAACATCCTTCTCGATATGATTTTTGAATAATTTCCTATTTTTTATTTAAAATTTTACTCAATCTCTTTGACTCCTTTTTGTTTTGTCCAGAATTCTTCCTAAGATAAATTAGAGTTTTCTATTCTTTTTAGAAGTCTTCCTAAGATAAATTGGAATTTCCTATTTCTTTTAAAAGTCTTCTTAAAATTTAGAGTTTCCTATTTTATTATAATTCTTCCTAAGATTAATTAGGTTTTATGTAAACTTATTTGAACAACTTTTAATAGAGATTAACATAATTGTCTATTTTTAAACCATTTTTAGTACCTCATCAATTTTTCTTATGAAAAAAGATAAAAAATTTGTGACTAAGTGAGCATAAAATAAGTTCACTTTGCTGACTTCAAACCAAGTAAAAAGGTTAAAGCTAAAAAATGATGTTACTAGTCATTAGTAACTAGGAGTAAGTATAACAAGGTGTATAATTTTCATATCAAAAGGTTAGGTAACTTTTTAAACAAGCCTCTATGCTCTAGTGCTGATTTAAAGTCAGCATTGTACTTTTCTATCACTAAGGGTTGTAAAGATGTTTGAAACTTGAAGCATCTTTCTTATATATGTTCATTTAAGCATTAAGTTAAAATTTATGGAATGAGTTAAAATTTGAAGGATTTTGGACTTAAATTAAATTGATTTATCACTTGATGTAAGTAGCTAATATGCCTGAAAAATTAATAAACTTTGCAATTAAATAAATAACAGAGAGTCTTGATTGTTCCGATTGACTTATTAAATTCTTTCTTGGAGTTGCCCCTTATTAAAGTTAAAAGTAATGAAATTGATTTACTTAAAGACAAACAATTGCTTAGGTGTGAAGAAATTTTATATGTATTAATTAAACTATGTTCTTAATATGATTTTAGAGTGTTTTGTTTGTATTTTGATAGTTTTTATAGGTTTTGATACTTAATTTAGCTTATACTTTATCTTCAAACCTTGTTTTAGCTCTCCAATGAAGAAGGAATAAATTTACATAAAGTTAAGTCAAGTTAGAGCAATTTTGGCATAATTTTATAGGAAAGATTTAGAATATGATTTAAGACACGAAACTGTTTCCAATTAATATTGATTTTTTTTTTGTATTCAAGGTAAGCGTGTGTACTTAAAGGATTAATTGATGATCAAATTTTGCTTCTAATAAAACCCCTAATATCCGTAAGTATACGGATCGTAAACTTGTAGTATTAAAGGTGTCAATTCTACGAGGAAATAGTTAGAACTAAGTGAACCTAACTTTGTCTGAGGTATCGGGATACGAATTGAATGAAAATAAAATATCAAATTTTTAAAAAATTAAATAAAACTAAGCAAATAATCAAATAACAAATAAATTACTACAAATATGTGAGGAACATCAAGGATGAAGCTTAGGATTCATTCTACCGTTATTTTGCTCCCTAACCATTAGTGATTCAATTATGTGTTGATTTTAAATATTCTAAGGGATTGACTACACTTTCTCAAGACCTAATCAATTAGCCCTAATTGATTAACCCTAATTGATTATAAAATTTCATATTTGGCAACCTTTCGCGCGATTCACAAAATCTACCTAATGTTTTTAATTAGTTCTTAAGTGATCTATCGAATTATCAGGTTTTCACACAAGATCTCTCTTTGTATGATTACCAATTTGATATTTGGGAGATTTATTAGGTCACTAACTCGTTACCCAACCTAATTAGATTACTTTTAACTCACTCTCTCAATTTATTATTGAAGTATTAGCATACCCAAACATCACAACACCAGAAAATTGAATTGAAATTATCAACAATCAAGTCACAAAACAACTCAAGAAAAAAATCCAAATCTTATAATTAGAGCATCCTAAATGTGAATAACATATTCAAATCCAAGTTACACATCAAGTTTAACAAAATAAACAAAGGAAAGAAAGAAAGAACTTGATTTGAACTCAAACTTGAAATCTGGAATTTCTGGATTGCTTTTCTTGCTCCTCCTTCTTGCTCTCTCACTTTGGAAGATTATGGCTCCTCGTTTTTTTAGTGTTTTATGTTTTTATATAGTTCTTGAGGCTTTTAGGGTTCTTTCTAGGTTTTTCCACTTAATTTGGTTCCAAAAACCCTAAAACGTTAAAATTACAAAAAGAGTCGCGTGCTAGAAAAGTTGAAATTCGCTGGAATAACTATCTGCGCTCTTTGTCACGATCGTGGCAAGACAAGACACGATTGTGGCTTACTTCCATACTTCTAATTCTTCTCTTCTCTTCAATTTACTGCTTCCATACACTCAAACACATGTCAAACACCTCTTGAAACATAAAATTAAGATCAAAATCATGCTCTAAGCCTATATACATGATAATCATCTAAGAAATACTCAAAAGTACCCTTAAACGTCTATCAAAACATAGCATAATTTACACTTATCATTGTGAGTTAGGGTTTGATCATCAAGCAATTAAATTAAATATATCTAAGAAGAATTTGTGTTGGTAGTGATTTTACAAAGTTGGGTCTATATTGACTTTAATATCGCCAATTTCTAAGGTTTATAGACAATAAAAGAAAGCAAAACCAATATGACCATATAAAAATTTAAGCGTATTACTAGAGACCAATTAAAGTACCTTGAGATAGAAATGAGCAACTTTGGATAGAAAAAAGATGGTTTATATCATAATTCAATTGAAGGACTTCAAGATTTCAAGCTCTATGAGAATGAATTATCTTGTTTTGCATTCTTTCTTAATTTTACTAGTTTTCTTTATCTTAATATAAACTAAATTAGGATAGATCTAGATGAGATGAACACTTTTAAATTGATTCTTTGATTTAATGAAAGATCCAATTTTTCTGGTGAACTATTCATGATTATTTTTTATTTTTGAATTGAAATTTGCTAGTATTTTAATTCAATTTCATATATCATATATAGGCATATGTTGTTTATTGATGACATTGTTTTAGTGGATGACACAAAAGAGAGTATCAATGTCAAACATGAACTTTGAAGGGAAATGTTAGAGTCGAAGGGCTTTAGATTGAGTAGGACTAAAACTGAGTACGGGAGGTTTAACTTTTTGGTGTATAAGGTGGTTGTCGATGTGAAGGTGAAGATTGGTTCAAAAGTTATACTAAAAAATGAGTGTTTTTAAGTATCTAGGATTAATCATCCAGAACAATGGAGAGATTGATAAAGAAATAGTTCATTAGATCATTTCAGGGTGACTAAAATGGAGAAGTGCATCAGGGGTTTTATGTGACAAGAAGATACTACTCAAGCTAACGGTAAATTATATTATTTAGAGATTAGATCTGCCATACTCTATGGGACGGAATATTGGTTATTAAACAGGTGCATAGTCATAAGCTAATGGTGACAGAGATAAGAATGTGTCCGTTAGATGTGTAACCATACTAGAAGAGATAAGGTCAGGAATTCAATGATAAGGGACAAATTAAAGGTGACTAATATTATTGAAAAATTAAGAAAGACAAAGCTTAGGTTGTTTCGACATGCCAAGAGGAGGCACCCAAACGCTGTCGTGAGAAGATGTGAGAAAATTATACTTAGAGACTATAATAGAAAAAAAAAAGGCCTAAGAAGAATTGAGGTGAAGTGATCAAGAATGATATAATATTTTTAGAACTTACTGAGAATATTGACCCGCAATAGAAAACTTTAATGTACTAGGACATTGATAAAATATGTCTCGTTAGGAATAAGACTGCATATTATCGGATCTCCCCAAATCCTACGTTTCAGCTAATTTTTTTACCGTGTTGTTGTTTTCATATATCATATATATAGGAATTGATCAATTCATATGTATGAATAATAAGAGTTGCATGGTGTTCTAAAAATATGGTCACATAAATTTTTTAGGTTAGAATTAAATCTAACAAAAAGTTTTGTAAAACAAGCTAATGCATTCTAAAGAGAAAAATATTTTAATAAATAAACTTAAGGATAGAAAATGTATTTCTTGAAAAAGAATATAGTTATAATTTTAAAATTTATACTGGCCCAAAAAAATATAATTAATAATTAAATTAAGATAAATTTAAACATAGAAAAATGCTAAAGAGTTTATATATATATTATCATTTGATTGTTTCATTCTTTTTGTTTGCTTTTGTTTGCTATTTAGATTTTAACTAGTTCTTTTAAGTCAATCATGCATTTTGTGAGATTAAATAATCGAAAGATAATTACTCCGATGCTTATTTCTGTGGAGGTTTGAAGAGTAAGAAATTCTAGAGTTAAAAAAAATGCACTATATATCCATTAACGGCAAGTGAAAAGGTGAGAGCGTGAAAGGAAAAATGAGCCATAATGAATAGGCGAGAGCGTGGAAGGCGTGTGATACGTCTGCAAAATATAAAATTGAAATGAGAGACCGAGAGAGAGTGGGTGGGCTGGTGGAGAAAGCAATGACATTATTTACAGCTTACAATGTTGACTAGACTTTTCTGCGTCATGACTCATGATTAAGCTTGCATAAAATACACTACATGTGATTTCGGCTCTCCTTGCAGCCTGTGAAGGGAAATGATCATGTTGCCGCGTGGCAATCCACTAGTTGCCCAACTGGAAGGATTTAGTATCTAACTATCTAGTATACGCTGCAGAAGATCATTACCATCATATTAAAATAGCTCAACCAAAAATTTGAATCAGGAACATCAGTGGTTGAAAAAGCGCGCCAAAAACACTTGACCTTCAATGTCCCCGCCCAGAAGAAGCTCCAAGAAACGGATGGCCGAGTTGGTGATCGGAAATTCCGAATCCAAATTCTGTATCCAAGACCGTGTAGATATCGATGTCGATCTCTCCAGGTTCTTCTTCTGATCATAGGGACATTTCTCATCTTTTCCCGTACGTTAAATGAACAGCGAGATGATATTGCAGTGATATAAAGGGGATAATGTCGGCGCTGCACCAGATCAGAGAGAAAGCGCAGAAGAACGGTCAAAAGAAGAACGAGGAAACGATTTTTAGGTGAGCTGACTCGGTTCTGATCAGATCTGACTCCTGTGATTTGGTTCTCAGTTGATTTAGTGTCATTTTGCGAGACTAGATGGATTTTCAAAGACTGCGTATCTCTAGGCTTTGATTTTTTTACCGATGGGTGTGTAAACTCTTAAGTGTATATATTGATGCGACCTGAAATGATTTTGTTAAGGTTCCACGGAAATTCAAATTTGTATATAAATATGCATTATTATCTTATGGCAAGAAATTGCAATTTGGTGGCAGTGTAGCTTCTGAGATAAAGTTAATGATTGCCGACTTGAAGTCAAAAATAGAGAAGGAAAGGTAAACTAGTAACTAGATAGATGTGCTTGCATAGTTTTTCCCATATTATCTGGTCATTACGTTTCTGTTACTTTTAATTGCCAGGCAAAGTTTTGCCAAGGCGCTTTTAAAGAGCTCAAAGGAGGTTTGTAGACAAGCATGTGAAAGTCGAACATAATCGGGTGCTTAATGGATTAAATATTTATTTCAATTTTTAACAACTAACTGGTCAACCCCTTTTTGTTAGTGCAGTGTGAAAATTTTTTAAAGAACGAGACTGCTAAGCTTAAAGAGACATATGAGAAGTTTTGCGAGGACAAAGAAGCTCATCTGGTGGGCCTAAAAGGTGCTTTTGCACAGCTCCATGTCCTATGATTTACGACTTTTACTGTTAATGCTCAACTATGATCATTTAGGTGGTCTTCAACAAATCTGGTCATTTACTCTTTTATCATACTTTGGGAGTGGTTAGCTGTCGAGTCGCATCTGCCTATTGGAGCACCTGTAGAAATTTAACTTACTGGCTACAGCTGTCAGTAGTTATGTTGACGCCCATTTAACCATTTCAAGCGAGGAATCTGTACTCTTAGAGGTTCATTAAAAAAAAAAGACTCTTTTTACTAGAAATACTCAAGAATGGGAACTATGCCATTATTCATACATTGTCCTTTTAGATTGATGTCAACTTCTACTCAATTTGATGTGAGTGCTGTTTGATGATTTTAATCTTAATTGTACATCCATCAACAGATATTGTTGGCAAATTCGAGGAAGACAAGGGAAGAATGTTGATGCGTTATGAACAATTAAGTGAGTCCTCTACAACTAGACCCTTGTTTTACTGTGGTGAAAATAATTGCGTCAATCTTTTGGTGGCCAGGGAAAAAAGAGAAAAGCATGATATCTGAGCATGAGAAAGCATACGCTGATAGAATTGCTAATTTGACGGAGTCATTGAGCAAGAGAAAGCAGGTAAACTTAATTATTAAACTGACTCCCAAGTTCGAAATCATATTTTTATTTACTTGTGTTATTAAAACACAGGATGATAAAACTTTTAGCATTTTGAGGAAAACGGTTGGTTGCTTTCTTGAAAATGCCTCGGATGAGGACTTCCCTTCATATGATTGAAGATTGCATCAACAGAAATATGCTGCGTGCTTACAGTCGTGTAAAATCCCTATACTACCGTTTCTCTACAAGAAAAGAAACCTGTATACATTTCCTTCTACATCCTGTCTCTTTTGCATCTCTTTCTCAATAACTGTTGTTATCTTGCTTCATGGTTTGCATGTGACTCTTACTAGTGGAAGAAATTCATGATCTTTATGGGCTGATGAACCTATCTTGTTCATCGGGTGTTAACATTTATTCCATATGTCTACGGGGCCACGGTTTAACAGCTGACCAACAGTGTGCAAAGGTGGGAGTGATAGTTCTCTAATGGTCGACATAAGGTACAGTTGTCATTCTAAATGCCAATGGCTACTTGTGCAAACTAACTTATTACTCATCCCCAACGATCATCAAAATAGAATGTTCAGTTTAATGTTAGAAATTTTCTGAATGTTGGAAAACAATTAATTACATTTTCACGGTTTCAATAAATTCATGGCTAAGGGAATCAAATTTGATCCGATTAAAGATAATAAAGTAGCCCAATAAAATATTTAGATTACTGGGTTGAAGTTCGAAGAAGAAAATGAACCTTAATTAGTGTGGCAATGACCTATATTGGGCCTGTGATGAGGAAGCTCAATATAGAAGTTATACATATAAGGTTAAGGTCTTTTGCAAGTGTTTAAGCAAATCGTAAATATTCGAATTCTTTGACCCGTCAAGAGGTTCACGTATTAAGAAAGTTGCGGAACGATGTTAACGACATCTTAGTAATCAACTTTTGTAATGGTTGTTGAGGAAAAGGGATTGTTTTGGGTTCGGAAAGCTCAATTGAAGTTATGGGTTTGAAAAACTTGATTGAAGTTATGGAAGCAAAATTAGTATTTTTCTTGCTCTCTTTGTATCTTCCCTTTCATGTTCTATCCTAGGTGTGTAACTAAGGCTCGTATTATGCACTAAACTTAGTATTAGAGCAGTTATATGATAGACTGAACGTAAATGCAAATTTTTCAATTTTCTCTATAAGGATGTCGAAGAAATCAACCCAAATTTGTGTTTTTAATTGCGTATTGATGCTTGAATTGAGGTGAATTGAGTATAACATTGAAAAACGAGTTAAAACAAGCTTCGAAGTGTGAAAATCACACCCAAAACTCACTGGAAATTTCCATTTTTTAACGAGGGGAGAGAAAACTGTGTGATACGTGGCAGGTGGCATATGAGCTAGTGTCGGTAGGCCCATTTGTCATCTGCACCACAAGTGCCATGAAGGTTGGGCACGCGTTTGTTCAAGTGAGGCGGGTGCATCTCACGCGCCATACCAAACTGGAGATGTGTCATGGCAGGCACGCGCAATGCACTTGCCATCCTCCACCATGCATAGTGCTAACGCACTGCTATGGTGTTGCTGACATTAGCACTATAATAGATGGTAACGTTAGCACATTATAGGACAAAAAAACTCGAAATTTTCATAATTTACGAATGGTATCTTTGGTTTTTTTGGTTCAGTTTTCAGGTTTGGTGAATTTAGAAAGTGTTGTTTTAAATTTTTATGGATTTATTACATTAGTAATAAATAAGGTTTAACTTAAAAAATCAACTAAAGGATACTAAACCCATTTTTGAGTTATTTTTCATGCTTTGAACTTCAAATGTGAAAAGTGCATGAGGTTTTAGTATCTCATATGGTACGATTATTATTTGGTATTACATGATAGTTACTTAGATTCAGATTGTTCTTCTGATTAATTTTCAAATACAGTGAATAAATGATGTTTTGGGCATCGATATGTGATAATGAGAATGTGCATATGAATTTTGCATTTATTAATGGTACATTATCATATATTATATGCTCATATAGAATGTGAGGATAATATAAAGATGTATCTCTTGTGTTTGTTGATCTATTTAGGTACTAATAAGAATATAATCTCCACAGTAGACTTTCAAGTTAGTATTTTGAATTATTTTGCTTGCATGTTTGGGAATGTCCCTGGTTTTATGTTTGACTATTTTGCCTACATGTGTTGGTCTTATATGATATTTTGATATATGCATAAATACATTAGATGGATGAAGCTATTGTTTGAGTGATTTATTCGTCCATAGGTGGTAGAATCATAAGAGTTCGTGGGGTGTACTCTGATCGTTTTTATGTGGAGGTCTTATTTGCATGTATTGTATATTTATCTCACAAGTGTTTCATCATATGTGTGACGAGATTCTTGGTACATATACTATTTATGGCTTTGAGTATCATTGTTGTCTTACATTTGTGCTGAACATTACAATGTCAATTTTGCAGTTACCTTTTATGTAAACAATAATAATGTCACGATTGAAACCTCAGATGGTGTGGAGTTTGCTTTAGAAATGATAAACATCAATATGACCATAGTGAAGGACAGGTCACCTACACCCACTTCATATTGTTTAGATGCTAAAGCAACATTTGTAGCCTGGGAAAGGTCAAACAGGATGTCCTATTTGACCATCAAGAGACCAATCCCGTATCAAAAACTAACATAGCTAAAGACTTTCTAAACAATGTCTCCCAAAGGTATATGATATCTTCCAATGAAAAGATAAGTACCTTGATGAAAGAATTATTATCCATGAGGTACATTGGACAAGGGAGAGTGAGGGGGTACATTATTAGAATGGTACATCTCCTGAGAAAGTTAAAGGCATTGAACATCGTCATTGTTGATGCCTGTATTGTACACCAAGCTCTGAATATAATTCCTCCAGAGTTTGGTATTCAAGTTACTACGTACAATTCGCAGGATGAGGCTTGAGACTTAATGCTTTGATTTCTCGATGCATTGTTGAAGAGAAGCTAAAGAATATTGCTCATACCACCCCACTGGCAACCAAGGGAAAAAAAAGGGGTAAAGCTTAAGAGGTTTAAAGGTAAGAAATCTAAACTTTCTTCTAGTATGAATATCGGTCATTTTAGTATTGCCAAAGGTCCTATGGATGTTAAAAGTATGAGATGCTTCTTTTGTTAGAAGAATGGACACAAAAGTCCAATTGCCAGAAATATAAGTCCTGCAAGTAAAAATAGGAACTGTTAAGGATTATATGAAGGAGAGAGCCAAATAAAGAGGAGAAAAAAACTGATGGTTAGCAATAATGAAAAAGCTTTTGTAATGTTTGTAGCGGATGTGTGTTTGAACCATAATACATGGTTTGTTCTTGTTTTACATGACACATTTTATATACCCTCTTTTAGGTGAAACTTGATCTCTATATTGATTTTGGATAAAGAATGATATAGTTTTGTTATTGATACTTCTGTTGTACAGTTGTCTTTCAATATGAAAATGTTGGTAATGTCTTCTTGTCATATGGATTATATAGAATGTGTCTTACCCCTCATGAGATGTATGTTTCTTCATATATTATTGAACAGGTTACTAAAAGGAAACCCTTGATAAAGGATAAATTATACATGTGACATAAAATGTTGGGGAACATTTCCAGAGATAGACTTAAGAGATTGATTAAGGAAAACATTCTCCCAACTTTAGATTTTGATAATCTAGAAACATGTGTCTACTATTGTAGGGGTAAATTGACCAAAAATAAAGAAAAAAGGATCAACTCATGCTTCTGGCTTATTAGATCTCATACATACAAATATTT
>JANIIA010000002.1:40594102-40617830 GCA_027478495.1 Erythroxylum alaternifolium | reverse complement strand
GAACATTTGGATTCTCTAACTCGTTAAAAGAGGTTCACGTATTAAGAAAGTTACAGAAAGACGTTAACAACATCCTGATGATCAATTTACGTAAAAGTTATCGAGAAAATGGGATAGTTTTGGCTGCAAAAAGCTCAATTGAATTTATGGAAGCAAAATCAGGTATTTTTCGTGTTCTCTTCGTTTCTTCCCTTTTTACGTTCAATCCTAAGTATGTAACTAAGGCTTGTGTTACACACTACATTTAAAATTAACATCTTATGAACTCTTAAGAAAAAAATTGTAGTTTAGAAATATGGTTTATAAGAATTTTAAATGTATTATAGGTAAAGAAAGGAATGCTTAGTTTTGGTTTGATATTTGATATGAGTTTGACCCTCTCTTTCTATTGCATAATCATAATATCTGGAGAGCTCTTCCTATCTTGATAATTCTGGAGTGAAAGTTGTCATAAATGAAGTTAATTGGAACTGACCAATCATGCTAGCAGGAGATTCTCTTAAATAAGGGAAGGTTCTCAGCTCTAGTTCTTAACTAGGATAAAGTTGATACCTAAATTTGGCTCGGACATAGATCTAAAATATTTACAAACCAATCTTGGCTGCAAAACTATTTTCTACCTGAACAGAAAGTGCACTGGTATAATCTGGTATGACAAGATTAACATCCTAAAATTTTCCTTCATCTTATGGTTGGTTATATTGGGGAAGCTATGGATCAAGAGTGGGATTAGATTTAGTATTTCAGATAAAAGACGTGGCCTATGCTATAATGAAGACGAAACTATCTAGTATTTGCTTTTCATGTACTCCTCTACTGTAGTTTGACATAAGCTAACCAAGATATTATGGTATGGATAGGTAAGAATGAGAAGTATGTTATTTAGAATGACCTTTATTTGCTTGGTTTATGTGATCTGGATTGAAAGAATCAAATTGGGGGAACATATTTTATGGAGTAATACTATGACTTAGATTAGAGAAGCAATGTTAATCAAGGCAAACGAGATTCCTATCAGTCAACACGTTGCTTTGTCCTGAAGGCTAAAACAAAACATTGTGTAATCTACTGACTACTCACATTTTAAGACTTAAAATGCTTTTTGGGTTTTTGTATTTTTCTTGCTATCCAATACCATGTAACCTCTGCCTCTGCCTCTGCCTCTGCCTCTTTGTTTTGGCTTTACCCTGATTCCCTTTCCGAGCTTCCTAAATATTATTTCAATTTTCTAAATGAACAATTTGAATCTTGCTTTAATAATAAAATTTGGTTTTTTATTTTTTACTAATTTAATAAATATTATCTAATTATTTAATATTTAACAGTAACAAAATTTAGTCATTGTAATTTAATTAACTGATAATAAATATTTTATTTTACTTTTAAAATTATTTCAAAATGAAATACTTTCAAAGTATAACTTTATTTTAATAATTTATTTAAATTTGATTTTTAACCCAAAATTAATCAAGATGATTATGTTGTGAATAAATATTTTTATAGAATTAAATTTATTTTTAAGTACAAAATTTATTTTTAAATTCTAATAAATGCATATTATTTTATAATTTTTGTTTAATATTTTAATAAAAAACTATCTTTTTGTAGTATAAATATTGCATACTATATTAAAATAAATAAAGTATTATTTTTTTATAAAAGTGTCGCTAATTTGATAATTAATAATTGTTATGGTATAAGGCAATAGTGGAGGCAAGATCGAGATCAAGACGAGTGAGAAATAAAATACATTTGGGCAAGAATAATAGTAAATTGTGATATATAAGGATTTACATGGTTCACCCAAGCTTGGCTACTTCTACAGATGTAGATGAGAGAAAAATTCATCATAACAAAGAAGATTACAAATTAAAATCTTTAAGCACAACAAGGATAAAATTTTTTGTGTATAATTTCACAAAATAAAACTCTCATGGAATAAAAGTGAATACAAGTTGGAGCTAATATTGATAAAAATAAACTTTTAAATGTTGCTAAGTGTCTCGGCTTTGCATGCATAAAAAGAGAGGGGCTTAAGATGTATTTATAACGCTTAAATTCTGCAGCCTTTGCCTTGCACCAAAAACCAATTTGTCTACAAAGTCGGTTGCCAAAAATATTGTATATGATTTAAGCATTAAATGCTTGGCTTGAAAAGTTTGGCCTTAGATTCCTTAACAAATAAGCTAACATTTGTAGCTATAAATTTATTGATTTAGATTGACGTGGAAGAATTTGGGCCACTAACTCACAATAATTAAACAAAACATTTATTTCATAAAAACAAAGATTAGAAACCAAAATCATGAAATAAAAATAAAAAATTACAACAAAATAATGACATTGAAATCAAACAATAGAACAATAGAGATACGGTTGATTCTGTTTTTATTTTTATCTTCAAATTTACTACAAAATATGTCTAATTGAGTTTCTATTTAATGTCTTCATGTTTTTATAAGTTATGAAAATTATAAATAAATTTGTCTTTTATTTTTCGTTTTTATTATAATTTAATTTGTTAATTAGATAAATACTTAGTTATTTGTTATTAATAAAATATAAAGTTATGATCTAATAATTTAATCAATTCATAATAGACATTTTAATTTATATTTAAATATTTTAGAATTACATTTTCAAAATATATTTAATTAGTTAAAAATTAAAAAATTAATTTAAAAATTTTTAATTTTTATCCATTTTAGTAAATATATTATTTTATAAGTTTTTATTTACTAATTTTGAAAAATCTAATAAATTTTTTGTTAATATTCATTAATAGATATTAAATAAGATAATAAAATAAAATGAATTTACCTACAACTTTTATTTAGGATTTATTGATATTAGTAAAAAAATTTAAATATCTATCAAATAAAATTTTGATTTATATAAAAAATGAAAACCAAAATCATGGGGGGAAAAAAAAACCAAACCCCAATGGCTCCCGAGGTATCAAAGGTAAGATCGAGGTTGGGTTAGACATTGGCTTCAGTTGCTGAGACAACCAAATTGAGATAAACCATTCGTAACGAATGATGTTATATTTCCTCGGTTCAATGACCATTTCGTACCTTACAAGTATTAATAACCTCAACAAAAGAGGGGTTTGTTTCACATTGAGTGAATTAGGACAAAAATGTATTATATAAAATAAGTAAAACTGCTTGATAATATAAATCAAATGCTCTTTAGTCAAATCGTGATTAGAAACTGAGATTAAGAAATTAACGAGAAGAGATTGGAGAATGAAGAATGGCTGAATATACTTTTGCTGATTCATTTGTTTTCTCTGGAATACATTAAGACTTCAAATCAATGGAAGGAATAGCCCAGACTAGAAAGGTCGAAGGAACAGATTCTTTTATATATCCAAAAATTTCATGTGAAAGGTCGAGGGAAAAGAGCATGTTACTTTTTACAGGCCGATTCAGTGCGAGCGGAGAATAATTTAAGTATAGGTAGCGTAAAAGTATCTTCTATAATTGGAACTTTTCTAAAACATCACGTGAAGAGCATCAAATTTCTACCGTTCAAATCCAGATGTCTGGTGCGCATAGATCTTATTGTTATAATAATCACATCTGGATTTATTTAATATGCGTTTCACATCATCTTTTACTTTAAGGTCGTTTTGAAAGCACTCGCGAAAATGACTTTAAGATTTTTCTATGGAACCAAACCATTAGAGCATCATGTGGCCTAATTTAATGGGACACTCGAATGTCATGTTCGAATTTTGGGACATTATTCTTAACATTGTCTGTAAGATACAGCGAGGTCCATCAAGAAACCAAAACAGATCCATAGTAAGACAGACTATCAACCGCACAAATTGAGGATTTCGAACTCATCTCTAAGTATTTCCAAATAAAGTTGATATCGAATTAATATAATTAATTTAACCGACAAATAACATTAGTTATTTATTAAAAATGTTTAATAAAAATAGTTGCTTATTACAAACTATTTATGTGTAAAATAACTTATAAGAATACGATTTTAAAAAAAGATTTATAAAAATACGAGTGTTATATCATAATAATATATAAAACAATATTTCATTTTTAAGAAAAAATATACATTTATTATTTTTTTCCACAAACAACTAAGATATAAAGCACATGCAAATTATAATGATTTTTTCAATAACAACGCACGTTACATTACGTGTCCAAAGTTTAATATGGTATATTTCAAGAACAAATGGAAGATTTGTATTTGCGACTAAATTGCTTTATCAAAGAATACACAAGGTAGGTAAGAAACATATATTCTTACCCAAAGAGACCAATATTATCGTTAAGAAAGAAAATTTGTGCCTAACAATAATCCATATAACGGGAAAAGTTAAAGAAACAAAAAAGGATCTTTAGCTTTTCTCCATCGAGACATCAACATCTAATGTAGGATAGCCTCGAGCTGATAGGTCTCTTTAGTTATCGTTTACAACGTTAAGATACCGACAAACTAGAGAGAAAAAGGTAAGAGCACAATAGTCATTAAATTATAATTTTTTATCAGCTCACATCAAAACGCTCATATCGAATAGCTTTTTTTTAAAATCAGCTGATTAAATTGTACTAAACATAGTTAATAAATATTTGACATATACATACAACTAAAACTCTTCAATCAGCTAAAAAATAGCTGACAGGCCCAAAATTGAAATGAAATACCTGATGATATTTTCTGTCCTGGACAATCTTTAATAGCCCGAGAAACGTTCAACTGTGGCTGTGAAGTCCTAACATGAAGTGACTTCCGGACCCAAAAGTTGTTCCATTTTGGTTGGGTTAACTTCTAACGATTAAGACAGACAACGCTCGTCTTCGAGAAATTCTGCAAAGTGCTGAAGCAATACGCTTCAGACTAATATGCAAACAGACACAATATGTATTCAACTATGCAATACATAGTAATTGGTTGGAACACAACACATGTCCTACCGTCTGCATTCTTTAATCCTCGACAAGATCAAGATGATAGAAAGACGGCCGGAAACGAATAACGATAACCTTGCTTTAAGAAGATCACAAAGCTTGAGGGAAATGAATATTTAACATTTATTTATTCATCTGCATAGGGACATGTCTGGAGCACACATCCGCAAAGGTAAATTTGTTTCTTGATGGCACCGGAAGCTTTCTTGAAAATAGGAGAACACCATGAAGATTACTCAGCGAACATGATTGGTAGGTGGGGAGTGGTACCCCTGTATTACAGACCAAGGTGGCCGTCTGTTGTGTTCCTGCAGGTGAATCATTTAGAAACAGACCATTGTGTTCGTGCAAGCGAATCATTTAGCAACAACAAGAAAATGAAACAAATATACATATGCATGTTGCCTTCAAAAGTGATTTTTGGCAAGAATCCTCTGGCAATTTCATGGAACCTTTCCAATGTTTATTGTAATTAATTTTCTCAATCTTGCCAAATTTCAGGATAAAAATCAAAGACATGTATGTTTAGTTGATGTCTACAAATCTTGAAGAAAATCAGATGGAAAAGGATTTCTTTCTTGATCTTTCAACGAAAAGTACAGAGAATATATAGGAAAGTATGATCCTGAAAACCTCCTTAAATCAAGGAAATTTATTTATTTCTCTAAATAATAAAATTCAATCAATTCAGCTACTAATTTCTAACTTTAAACCGACTAATTATCTCTAGTTGATGCATAAATATTGATCATGTCCAACTTGCTTACAAAGAACTCAAAATTCTGCCTCAATAGACCTTTAGTGAAGCATCAACTTTAATGTACACTTGTAGATACAAATGGTACGAGTCCACTTTCAACCTACTTTTTATAAAATGCTTGTTAATTTCCATACGTTTTGTCCGATTATGCTGTCACTGGATTAGTGACAATATTGGTAGTTGCTTTATTATCACATAACAACTTCATTAGGACCTCCACCAGTTTCTTAAGTTCTTCCATTCCTCTTTCAAGTCAGATTATTTCACAAGTTTACTAAGCTATTGTCCGTATTCTACCTTCACACAACTCCTGGCCACCACACTTTGTTTTTTACTCCTCCAGGTTAATATATTTCCTTATAAAAATGTACAATACCTAGAAGTAGACCTTCTGTCGCTAATAGACCCTATCCAGCTTGCATTAGTGTAGACTTCAAATATTTTTTGATCATTTTTTCTTGAAGAATAATCCTTTTCCTAGAACTCCTTCCTTCACTTCACCGAGCTTTAAAATAAATTCCATAAGAGTATCTAATTGTTTAAATCCACTCACCCCAGTTTCTTCTAAAAGATACAAGATATAATTCCAGTGGGTGACTAATATGCCTTCTTAAATCTAGCAATTTCCATTTTGAGAAAATATCTAAGAGATCATGAGTATTTAATTTCAAACTTGTTTGAGAGATTATGTTTCAAAATTTTCATTTCCTCAGAATCATCACCAGTGAGGACAATGTCGTTTATATACACAATCAGAACTGCAATCCTCCCTTCTGTAGAAATTTTTATGAATAGAATATGACCAGACTACTCTTGTAAGAAACCTTAAGATTATATCTAGTGAATCTGTCAAACCAGGCCCTCGGTGATTGTTTTAGCCTATATAAAGATTTTCTTAGCTTATCTATCCTTTTTCCAGAGCTTTCAATAAATCCTGTACACCTTTTCTTTAAAATTAAAAGGTGTTTTTGATATCCAGCTGAAGTAGAAACCAATCTAGATTAACTACAATAGAAAGCAACACTCACAGTATTCAACTTAGCAACAAGTTAAAAAGTTTTTAAAAAGTCAATGCCATAGATTTGAGTAAACCCCTCGGCAAATAACGAGCTTTATATCTTTCAAGTGATTCATTACAATTGTACTTCATAGTGAACACCTATTTACATCTAACCAATGTTTTACCTCTTGGAAGATCAACTCTCTCCTATGTTCTATTTTTCTCCAAAGTTCCATCTCCTCCAGGACCACGTCCCTTTACTCAGGAATATTTAGAGCCTCCTGTGTATTCTTAAGAATGGAAATAATGGACAACTTAGAAGTAAATGCTCAAAATGATGGAGATAGACTTTGACAAGATAAGAAGTTATATAGATGATATTTAGTCCTTTTCTAAGAGTAATGAGTAAATCTAAGGTTTTATTTGACTCTAGAATAGATATTAGTTATAGGCTCAAACCAAGATTTACCCAGTTGGTCTCTAATTTTTGGATGTCTTCAGGTTAGATTCTTGATCATGCTGCAAGTTGTCTGTTCTTCTTCTGTCATCCTGGATATTTTCTCAAAAGAACTTTCCCTTTAAAACGATGTCAATCTAACCTCGCACCTATTTTATTCTTTTCTTGATATTGAAATTGAAATGGCATCAAGGATGGATCCGTATTTCCATTACTGAGCCATCATCAGTTTTTAAATCAGGATTGTAGAAAATATCTACCTCATTGGCAGTGTTGACCATAGTCTCACTTTCCTTATGAATATTAAAAAAAGACAAATCTTCACTAGGAGTCTCCCCCTAAAGATGAGGTAAGGGAACAAAAGGTTTATCTTTAAAAAAAGTGCAACCATGGAGACAAATTTTTTGGACATCGAATCAAAACACTTGTACCTTTTTCTAAGTGGAAGGATAACCAACATTTTCATGCTTTAAAATCAAGTTTTCCCCCTATTATTTTCATGAATATAAACAAATGCAACATACCCAAACACAATTATCATATGATAATCGAGAGGAACGAAAACATTTATTAAAACAATTAAGAGGGTTTAAAATTTTACTCAAATCCTAGTTTGAAACTATATTGGATCGTTTAATAAAAATCTTGAAACATGCTCTCAACATTTTTAATTTCTCATTACATAAAAATACTCAAGTACTTCTAGTATGGTCATTAATTTCATTAACCATCTTTTTTTCAATTATTGTTTTATATTCTTGAAAGTCTACAAATATCACTATGGATCACAGTGAAGGGTTTTGTGGCCATCTAAGGTTGTGCTGGAAAAGATGTTCGATGATGTTTGAAACTTTGACAAATTTTATACTGAAATGAAGATTAATCTTTATTTATATAACAAACTTTAGAAACAAATGTATCATATAACAGAAACTTCGATGTTCTAATCTAAAATTTCATTACATAATTTTACTCTTATGACTACTGAAATAGAATTGAGGCAAGTTCTTTAGGATTAACCGTTTGAGTCCTATCCATCTTTGAAAAAATTGAGACCTCCAACTTGTTTAGCATTTCAATCATATTCTTTATGTTTAAATCTTGAAATTGACAATCAGATAGAGAAAAATTAGCTCACAATTATTTCACTAACTAACAAGAAGTTACAAGACAATTTTGAAGAACATTATAGAGTGTAAGATCAGGGGAAATAACAATTGATCCTTTCCGAGCTACTACTCGGAAGGAATCATATGCTATTTTTACTTTTTTATTTCCTAAACGAGGACTATAAGTGGAAAACAATTCAGATAACTCGGTCATATGATATGTGACCCCAAAAATGATTATCCAAGAATTATTTGGATTGACAGTAAGGTAGGAGGCAACTAAATAATTACCCTTTTGAGCCAAAAATAAGAAGGATTTGAACTAGAGAAATTTTGAGATTGAGCATTTTTATAGATTTGCTCTATCTTTTCCTTCGTGAATGGTTAGGCCAGAAGATTCTTCATGCCTAGATTCAATAGCGTTGGCTTAGGAGCTACAGTTGTCTCTGAATTATTTTTTTTTGTGCGAATTATTTTTACAGTGATCACACCAGGGGCTGTTTTTCCTTTCTCCCTTAGCTTCTTTCCTCTAGATACACTTCAACCTTTGATCTAGTGTTCCCAATCATCGTTTTTCACCTTTTCTCCTCTCTCCTTACTTCCGAGAAAACCTCCCAAATAGGTCCGTGTCTTTCTTCTCAAAATTCAGCACCTGACTTCATCTAATTCTTGATTTAACCCTATAAGAAAAACATAAACCCTTTTATTTTCTTTCCTTTTTTATGTCAAACACTACCATTCGAACAGTGCCATTCATCTTCATAATATAGGTCCAATTCCTACCATAAGGTTACAAGTTAGTTATGAAACAAAGGAACATCGTGATCTCTTTGCTCTGCCTTCCACAACTTTGTTTTAGTTCAAAAAATTGAGAAGAATTCTCAATATCCAAATACCTCCCTCAAGCCACATCTCATACATCTTTTGTTATTAGGAAACCTTACGGGGTTTTCCAATTGCAAGTTCCATTGAATTAATCAACCAAGCTGTAACCAAAGAATTTCTAGACCTCCATATTGTCATATTTGGATCATCTGAAGTAGGCCATGTTATCTCTCCAATCCAATGGCCAATTTTTCCTCTGCCATCAATGGCCAATTTTATTGTTTGCACCCATTCCAGGTAATTCTCGCCATTCAACTTGTGATCCTATCAATTGAAAGAGCAAAATCGAGCCAAAAAGATCACCACTGCATTGTGTGTTTCACATTGTAGCATCGAGATTAGTCGCAATCGAATTGCTGAAATCATTGGTAGAGGACGAGGAGTTTGTTTCTCTAATCAATCGTCACCAAACAACAGCCTATTTATGACTAATTTGAATGGGGAAAAAAGGTTAAAGAGCCATGACTCTTATACCATGAAGAAAATCAAAGGGAAAAGTAATTCTTTCTTGATCTTTTATGAATAGTAGAGAATATATACGAAAGTACAACCCTAATCATCTCCTTAATTCAAAGAAATTTATTCTCTAAGCAATAAAATCCCATTAATTCAGCCACTAATTTCTAGCCTTAAACCAGCTAATTATCTCTAAAATATCAACTAATTATCCCTAGAATATCAACAAAGCCAAACACATATCTTAAGTATAGTTTCTATAAAATGTAGACCTATATATTGGAGTAGTAAACTGTGCCTCAAAAAGGGACCTCTTCCCTATTATGAAACACAAGTTGTGAGTTTGCTTTATCCCAATGATTAATAACAAAACTACGCAAGCATCATCTACATATATCTATGTGGTTAGTCACAACAAAAATCTCTACCTAACAATTATTATCATGTGATTAGATGCTGTGGAAAAGCTGGACATAATGAAACTAGATCTTTACAAGATTCTTCTGTTAATCAGGAGCAGATTCTTAGGAATAAATTTTCAGTTTGTAACCTCCTTAGTTAAAGGCAGGTTGTTGAAATTCAATTCAGGAAAATATTCTTTTAATCAAGGAGATAATCTTAATTGATTTAGGTCTACCTTTTAAAGAACCAT
This sequence comes from Erythroxylum alaternifolium, assembly GCA_027478495.1. NCBI lineage: Eukaryota > Viridiplantae > Streptophyta > Magnoliopsida > Malpighiales > Erythroxylaceae > Erythroxylum > Erythroxylum alaternifolium. The sequence continues at coordinate 40,607,565 of JANIIA010000002.1, read as the reverse complement.
CAGGTATGCGTCAAGGTTCTGCTTAAATACCTGACTAAAGTAGTTGTTTAAATAAGTTTTTATAAGAATAAAAGCTCTCAATAAATTTCTACATGATATCAGAGCAAATCTGAACCAATCCCTATCACATTCTTGTTATCATACATCAATGACAAATTTATCAAGTCTGCCCTAGCAAGTGAATAAAGTGACACATCCAACCCAAACTCTGGCCAAATAGCCATACCTACGCATTCTACCCGTTTTTCTGAAAATATCTTGATGCAGATTATTGGGCATAAACTTAATAACCAAAATTTAAGCTTGTGGTCTCAATAAGTAATGATTTTCATGTGTGGGAAAGGAAAAGTAGACTATTTTACCAGTGTTGTCATCCAAAATCTGGAAGGTGGAAAATAATCTAGTGATGTCCTAGCTGCTAAATTCCATAACCAATGAGACAGGTGAAAACTTCATGTATTACAAGACAGTGAAACAAATCTAGGAAGAAACCCATGACATGTATTCAAATAAAGACTATTCTCCTGTGTTCGAATTTAAAGGAATTCTAGGTGATTTGAGACAAAGTAAGTCATCAGTCACGGAATATTTTAGTCAATTAATTCGGTATTGGCAACAATTAGATATGTTGGAGGATGTCTCGTGGAACTGTGCAGAGGATGGCAAACAATATAGAAAGATCCAAGAGAGGGAGAGAGTTGACAAGTTTTTATTAGGACTACAACTGGTTCGTGGACGGACTCTTTGCACCAAGCCTATGCCCAAGCGTTTGTGAAGCTTTTGCAGAAGTACGAAGAGAGTATACTCGGAGGAAAGTGATGTTGGAACATCAACAAGACACCCCAACCTAGAAGAGTCTACACTTGCAGTAAAGTGGCAATTCTCAAACTCTTCTCGTGGTGAACAACTAAATAAATCAGGCAGCAAGAATACCCAGGGGTAGAACAGTTGCCCTTGGTGTTATCATTGCAAAAAACTAGGGCATACGAAGGAAACATGATGGAAAATACATGGAAAACCAACAAATTGGCAGCCTTCCTCTCGATCATTTCAAACAAGCCATAGGAATATTACAGCGGCTAAAAATCAAAAATTCGAAGAAACCAACCCATTCAACCAAAAACAAATAGAAGCCTTGCAGAAAGTGATATCAATCTAGAGAACACAAAATCCTAATGAAAGGAATATAGTAACTATGGCACAAATAGGTAACTCCTACACTGCTCTAAGTGCAAAGAAAAATTCTACACAGTAGGTTGTTGACTCTGGAGAGTCCAACCACATGCCGGGAGATATTTCCATATCTAATCAATAAAAATCCATCTTTATTTTAATGTGAAGTCTGTCAATTATCTAAGGATCCTAGTTCCTTTCCTATTCAGCCACACAAAAAATCCCATCTGTTTTATATGATCCATAGTGTCATTTAGGGACCATCCAAGGTAAAAAAACATTTTAGGGCATAGGTGGTTTGTCACATTCATTGATGACCATACTCGAATCATTTGACACTTCTTAATGAAGGAGAAGTCAGAGGTAGGACAAATATTTTAACTTTTTCACAAGAAGATTGAAAACCAGTTTCAAACCAAAGTCCAAATTCTCAAAACTGATAATGCAAGCGTATTCTTTCACTCAGTTCTTGGAAGACATCTTAGTGAACATGATATTATCGTCTTAGTTCTTGTGTTGATACACCACAAAAAATGGTAGAGTAGAAAGAAAAACAATCACGTATTGGAAGTTGGACGTTCACTAAAGTTCTTGTGTTGATACAACACAACAAATGGTATAGTCGAAAGAAAAACAATCACCCATTGGAAGTTGCACGTTCACTAATGTTGACAGCTCATGTTCCAAATTTTTTTTTGGGAGGTAGCAATTATGACTGCTACATATTTAATTAACCGAATGTCGTGTCATGTCTTAAACTTTCAAACTCCATATTAGTCTCTCATCATCACATATCCCCACATTCGGTTCATGACCAATTTACCTCTAAAAATCTCTGGTTGTACATCCTTTGTCCATATTCATCATCAAAATCATAGCAAGTTTGATTATAGGTCCATTAAGTGTATTTTCTTAGGATATTCCTCAAATCAAAGTGGGTATAAATTTTACTCTCTAGTCACAAAAAAAGTTTTGTGACACCATGGATGTTACATTATTTGAAGAGCAACCATTCTACTCCAAATCCAGTATTTAGGGCGAGAGTTCTACAAATGAATATCAGATTTGGTCTATAGATTCTAGTGTGCCTATGCTCAGCCTGGTTACTCCAAGCGTCTCCAGTCCACTTGCTACAAATGTGCCCAATTCGATTGCTCCAGGTTTAATGACAGTCCCTAGTATACCTAGCCCTATTATGCCTAGTCCTAGTCCTTCTATTCCTGATGTCCTAAAGAATACAAAAGAGAAAGAGCTAATTGTTTATTCCAGAAGGCAGAAAGAAAAAAAGGAGACTAAACATTCAATCATCCACAACATTGTCAAGAAGCCATCCCAAGCCCTCAACACCACACAAGAAATGGTTCTACCATATCATATTGTTCTAGTGATTTGAATGATTTGGACTCACCTATTACTCTAAATAAAGAAAAATGAGCATGCACTTTCTATCCGATTAGAAACTTCGTGCCTTATGACAACTTGTCTCCTAACTACAGGTCATTTTCTATCTCTCTGAGTGAAATACAAATTCCCAGAAATGTTTAGGAAGCTCTTGAACAACCTGGATGGAAGGAAGCAGTTATGGAGGAAGTGAATGCTCTAAAGAACCAAATTTAGGACTACATGGAACTAACTGGTAAAAAGAAGGTAATTGGTTGCAAATGGGTGTTTGCAGTCAAGTACAACATGGATGGAAGCATAAATCAATTCAAGGCTAGCCTGGTTGCCAAGGGATTTACACAGTCCTATAGTATTGATTATGAGGAGACTTTAGCTCCTGTTGCAAAAATCAACTCTATTCGGGTTCTTCTCTCCCTTACAGCTAATCTAGGATGGCTTGCATCAATTAGACATAAAGAATGCCTTCTTAAACGGTAACCTAGAAGAAGTGTACATGGAAGTTCCTCCTAGTCTTGATACACATGAAGGTTTTGAAAAGGTCTGCAGGCTAAGGAAATCATTGTATGGGCTCAAACAATCACCTCGGGCATGGTTTGAAAAATTAAATGGAGTTGTAAAAAGGTACGGGTTCACTCAATGTCAAACATATCACACTATGTTTATCAATTTCTTTCTTGAAGGAATGAAAGCAATCATGATAGCGTATGTAGATGATATCACTCTCACAAGTGATCACTCAAAAGAAATCAAGTTTCTAAAAGATGTTCTAGCTGATAAATTTGAAATCAAAGACTTAGGAAAACTTAAATATTTTCCGGGGATGGAAATAATTCGCTCACAACAGGGAATTTCAATCTCACAACAGAAATATATTATGGATCTACTGAAAGAGACAAGCATGTTAGATTGCAAACCAGCTCTTACTCCTATGGGCCCTGTGGTGAAGCACCTGATGGAAAAGGAAGGAAGTTTGACAAATAAAGGGAGATACCAAAAACTAGTGGGAAGACTAATCTACCTTCCACATACTAGGCCATATATAAGTTTTGTTGTAGGAATGTTAGCAGACACATGAATCATCCAACAGAGAAACACTTGGAGGCTGTTTTTCACATCCTAAGATACCTAAAACAAAATCCAGGAAAAGCTCTTTTCTTTGGAAAAACTACAAGTAAATATTTTCACCAATGCAGATTGAGCAAGTTCATTAACAGATCGCAGATCTACTACAGGGTACTGCACATATGTCCGGGGTAATATGGTTTCATGGAGAAGTAAAAAACAAGTTGTTGTTGCAAGGAGTAGCACATAGGTAGAATTCAGGACAATGTGTCATAGGATTTACGAGGGAATTTGGCTTAAGAGGATGCTAGAGGAGTTGAGAGCAATTAACTTGATTCAAATAACATTGCAGATTGACAAGAAAGATACCACCGAAATAGCAAGGAATCTAGTTTATAATGATAGAAAAAAGCATGTCAAGACCGACCGACATTTTCTCAAAGAAAAAATCGAGCAAGGCATACTTAAGCTCTTCTATGTTCCTACTGACCAGTAGACAGTAGTATATTCACAAAAGCACTACTCAGATATAGTTTTAACAACTTGAAATCCAATCTGGATATGATCGACATCCATAACCCAGCTTGAGAGGGGAGTGTGGAAAAGCTAGACAAAATGAATCCAGGTCTTTGTGAGATTCATCTGTTAAGTAGGAGCAGATTCTTAGGGATAATTTTTATATTTTTAACTCCATAGTTAAAGGCAGTTTGTTCTAATTCAGTTCAGGAAAATCTTCATGTAATCAAAGAGATAATCTTAACTGATTTAGATGTATCTTTTAAAGAATCATGGAGTATGCCTCAAGGTTCTGCTTAAATACCCAAATAGAGTAGCTGTTTGGATAAGTTTCTATAAGAATAAAAACTCTCCACAAATTGCTACAAATGCATTTTCCTTTCAATGATATTTAGTTCTTGTTAATGACGTTAACATCATTTACAAATCCAAAGTGGTAGCTTTATGAACACACGATCTAAAAGCCAGGTGTCTAAACTTGCAAAGGCATGATTAAGGCAAACACAACAATTCCGAAATGCAAAAGTGCATGGAAATACACGTAGGGTACAAATAAAAGCATACATGAGGAAAGATTCACTCACTCCTATTTCTGTCACAAAATGGCATGAAGAGCAACGAACCGATGAAGCTCCATATGGATACATCAGCAATACAGTACAACCACCACAGTTAACTTGCCCAACTTCATGAGCTGCAAGTGATGATTGAATAAAATTTCACTAATTTGGCAATCATGTCAATGTTTTAGAACGTTAGGCTTGGCAAAATGACTCTTCAACATTTCGTATAAGTATTTTACCGGCAAAAACGCATACAAGGGAGAAAGTTCAACAAACAAGACAAGCTATAACACCCTTTGTGAGTGAATATGTCCACGTTAGAGTAAAAACATCAACCTTGCAATACTACTCCATCTATATCCTCCCTATAGACCAAAGTGAACATCTTACTTATAGTATGGGCACAGACCAAATGGGACCTTACACTTAGAGTGCCTAAGTCATGCCTCTAAATACATGATTAATAAAAGCCCTTAATCAAAATATATCTATGTGACATTAAATTTTAAGACAAACCTGGCAGCTAATAAGAAACCCAGAGAACTTCCTTTTTAGCTTAAGCTAAAACACAACCCTCAACTTGTTAAACCAGAGACCAGGACACCAACTCCAACACCCACCAAGAGAAAAGAAAGATAAAAGAACCTTCAAGCACATAGTTGCTGGTCTGACAACAAGAACATTGGACATGTCTGGCTCCTTTTGGATATGAAAGCAGCTTGCGGCAAGATCCACATACCATTTGACTCTGTTCTGCACCTAAAAAGAACCCACAAAATTAGAAGCTGTTTCACACATGAAACTACTTAAATTACGTTCAGAAAAACACAAGCATGTTAGATTGTAATAGTTGTATTGAGGAAAAAGACTTTTCTTTTCACTTTATTTGTTCCTTCGATCTCAATGAGAATAAACAAAGTCATTCTTTGATACCATTCAAATCCAATGTGGTTCTCAGTGTCGATAAAATTAGAATTATGTCTAAAATAATAACAAACATACTTAGAACTATAATTATTCGTGAAAAGGTGTACCAAATATCAATTCAGAATGTCAACATAAGTGGTTATAGTCTACATCAACAATTACAAAATTTAGATTTTTCTCCTAGAGTACAAAAGCACTACCAAGTAGCTCCTTGCGACGTACAATATAGGGCACTATAGAATTGCTGTATAACAGTAAGTCAATAAAAAGCACGGCGATTCACCTGAAGAAGACGACGCCGGCGGAGGATGATGTGAAACTGGAGGAGGTGGGGCCGGAGGGATGGCTTGCCAACCTGGCGGTGGGCCCTCTTCCACATCCTCTTCCATCTCCATAGCTGCTGCTGCTGCTGCTTCTATCCTATCTGTAACAGATTCTCTCTCGTACCTTCAATAACCAAAGTGGGTTTTCAAAAATGAATGTCTCTCGTTAACCACCCGACCGGCCTCACCAGCTTAAGATGGGTATGGATGTGCTCATGTCAACAACGATAGTTTTTCTTTCCATGATTTTAAAAAGAAAAAGAAAGAACTTTATTTTTAAAAATTTTAAAACTTTTCACGCCAAATCGAGTGAGGTCAGGTTAAACGTAGACTACAAGCCCGATTAGGCTGCATCTAGGCTCAAATGTTTCAAAATCGAGCCCGTCTTATCTCATCCTATTGTCATCTCTATTCTCACTTTCCTACTAAATGTTGAACTCCAACATTATGAACTCCCACCTCCCGTGTCCTCAAAATTGGTGGAGGATGTAAATCGCGAGATGTGCCTCAACTGATCAGGGACTTAGGCTTACCCACTGATCTCACCATACAAGGGGTCCAAATCTTAAAGATTGCTCCCAAGATTCAAACTCTCATCTTGCAGGTTGCTAGCATGGCAGGCACCACACCAACCAAGCCTTTGCCAGTTGAGGTAGGGAGGCTGTTTTCCAAGCTTAGAAAATTAAAGAATCAGGTCTTTTAAGTAGTCTAGTTGAGTGAAAATGCTAGCAGTAGCTCAGTAACTCTGAACCATCTCTGCAAAAATGGGATCATCATTTATATCCCCTTCAATGCTTGTAACCTCCTTAACTCTGGGATCTACAACGTTGTTCCCCAACGAAATAAATTGGGACTCCAGCTTTCGTTGTCACTCGTTCTTCTACTTCCCTAAACCAGCCTACCAAAGGTTTACTGCAGAAAATATGAACCTGAGAGCAAAAGTACTACAACGAAAAGAACATTACCAGGGCCAATGAAACTGCCAATCATTGGCAATTTGCATAACTTGGTTGGTTCACTACCACACCATGCTCTTAGAGACCTTGCTAAAGAACATGGACCCATCATGCATCTGCAACTCGGCGAGGTTTCTACGGTTGTTGTATCATCAGCTGAATTAGCTGAAGAAGTACTGAGGGTGCAAGATATCTCCTTTGCTCAGAGGCCTACCTTATTAACCCCCACAATTATGACCTACGGTGGTTCAGACATTGCCTTTGCTCCATATGGTAAGTACTGGAAGCAAATGAGGAAAATTTGCACGACAGAACTCTTGGGTCCTAAAAGGGTCCAGTCCTTCACTTCTGTTCGTCACGATGAGGTCAAGAAACTCGTCGAATCCGTCCGATCCTCTGTAGGAAGTACGATCAATTTTAGCCAAATGATGTGCTTATTGGCAAATAAAGTAGTTTGCAGATCAGCATTAGGTAGCAAGTGCTCAGAGGATAAGCAAGAGGCTGTTGTAGACTGTGTAAAGAAAGGGATAGAGCTAGCAAGTGGGTTTAATATAGTTGATGTGTTCCCATCATTGGAGTTTCTTCAAGGAATTACTGGGATGAAAGCTGAAGTTGTAGCCCTTCAAGATCAGTTGAGCGAGGTATTGGATACAATCATAGAGGAGCACAGAGAAAGATTGAGGACTACAGGTAAAGGTGGTGGCGAATCAGGAGAGGATGATCTTCTCGATGTCCTTTTAAGGCTTCAAGCGTCTGGCAACCTTCAGTGTCCTATCACTAGAAACAGCTTAAAAGCCGTCATTCTTGTTAAGTTTTCTGTTTCTTTCACCTGTAGAATTATATCAAAATCGAACCATAGCAATTTCACAGCTCATCATCTTTTTCAGATATTTACTTTTAATACTGTTTCTTCCGATTCGTGAACCTTGACATGAAACTAATCAACATGACAAATTACTTGTGCAGGATATGTTCACTGCTGGAACTGACACTTCCTCAATAACATCAGAATGGGCTATGGCTGAAATGATGAAAAACCCTCGAGTGTTGAAGAAAGCACAAGCCGAAGTAAGACAAACCTTCAGAGGAAAGAAAGCGATCGCAGATACAGATGTCGAGGAATTGAATTATCTGAAGGCAGTGATAAAAGAAACACTAAGGCTACACCCACCAGCGCCATTGTTGCTTCCAAGAGAAAGTAGAGAAACTTGTGAGGTTAATGGGTACGAAATACCTGCCAAAACCAGAGTACTGATCAACGCATGGGCAATTGGGAGAGACCCCAAGTATTGGCCTGATGCAGAGAGGTTTATACCAGAGAGATTTGAAGATGGTAGATTGGATTTTAGAGGACAGAACTTTGAGTTCATACCATTTGGAGCAGGAAGAAGGATATGTCCGGGTTTAACATTTGGCTTTGCAAACGTGGAGCTTCCACTTGCTCAGTTACTATACCACTTTGACTGGGCGTTGCCGGACGGAATGTCGCCTGAGAATTTAGACATGACCGAGACGTTTGGAGCGACAGTTGGCAGAAAACACAGCTTGACGTTGATTGCCACTCCTACAGATGATATCTCAGACCAACTTGCGGAGGCCATGGAAGTTCTAATATAAGATAATGAATATGTAATAATTTTCGTGATTTGGGTTTAGACCACTCCATAGTCGTCAATTACTAAAATGAAAAAGTGCCCGTTTGTTATATTTCACGCGCACAATCACACAATCAAAGTAGCGAAAGTAAAAGTAAAGAAAGAATGACACAAAGATTTAACGAGGTTCGGTTAATTAAGCCTACGTCCTCGGGCAAGAGCAAAGAGAGGATTTTCACTATGAAGAAAAACGATACAGATGGATCCCCTTGTACAACCAGGTATTTATTTCCTTACATCCAACACAGATTTCTGTTTTTATTTAAGTCGGGTCGCACCGCGAGCTTATCGGATCAGGTCGCCATTCGGATCCACCATAATTTCAAGACAAATAATAACACCGTTTAATATCTGTAAATAAGAAATACCTGTTAGATATTTTAGTGTCAAGTTGTCTTTTTTTTATATGCTGCTATGTGTTGTCCTGATCTTTAAGAATGTGATCACTTCGTGACTAAATGAAATAGTGTTGGAGATAAAATAGGCAGATAGTCATGGAAACGTGTGGGTTTTTGGTCATGTTTTTCTTGTTGATGTAATTCCCGATATAAGGCTTTGATTTGCTGAATAAATTGTAAGTTCAAGTTTCAACAGCGATATGAAAGCTTGATGAGTTAAGATTGTGAGAGATTGTAAGAGAGTGAAACTTGCGAGGCAAGAGAGAAATAAAAGTGTGTATTTCACAACAATAGCTACAGAATCTAATTTGTGCAACCAACTATACCATGTTTTGATGGTCATTATGACCACTGAAGCATACTTATGGAGAATTTCCTGAGCTCCAAAAAATATTGGGTAGTTGTTTCTGGAGTAGCAGAATTAGTAGAAGGTGCTGTCCCCACATATGCTCAAACAGAATATGAAGCATTGAATTTGAAAAATCTCAAAGCAAAAAAATATCTTTTCCAAGCTTTTGACCGTTCAATCTTGGAAACTGTTCTTTGTAAAGACATTTCCAAGCATATTTGGGATTCTACGAAGAATTATCAAGGAACTTAAAAGGCAAAAAGGGCACAACTACAAGCACTAATCTTGAGACTTCAAAGATGAAGATCGGAGGATCAATTTCACCTCACTTCTTAAGGACTATGGAAATGGCAAATAAAATGCGAATTCATGACGAAAAGTTGGAAGATGTCATAATAATTAAGAAGATTCTTCGCACCATGACATTAAAATTCAATTATGTAGTTTGTTCAATTGAAGAATCTAATAATATTGAAGAACTTTCAATTGACAAATTGCAAAGTTCATTGTTGGTTCAAGAGCAGAAAATAAATCAACAAGATAAGGAGGAGCAAGCTTTTCAAGTCTCATTTGGCAATCACTCTTTCACATCAAGAGGTGGTGGTTGTGGAAGGGGAAGGGGTAAAGGCAACAATTATAACGGTGGAAAGCATTCACAATAGAAATCTGAAGAAAAGTCTCCCAATTGTCAAGGAAGGGGAAGAAACGATGACAACAACCATTCAACTCACTCTAAGCCAAAGTTAGCAGATAAATTAAAAGTTAAATGCTACAGGTGTCGCAGGTATGGCCATTATAAATCAGAATGTTGAACTAATGTAAAAAGAGATGGTGGAAGGCAATCTATATAATTTTGCAGAAAATGAAGAAAAAATCTCTTTATAGTGAAGGAGCAAGTGAAGGAGGAAATTCACTAGCATTTGTGGTACTTAGATATTGGATGCAGCAACCATATGTGTAGAAACAAGTCAACTTTCTCTACTCTAGATGAATCTTATCGAGACTTTATAAAGTTTGGAGACAACTCTAAATTTTCAATTATGGGAAAAGTGCAGGTAATGATTCAAACTAAAAGGGATGATTTTCAAACCATCTCTAATGGTCTTTATGTTCCAGATTTGAAGACTAATCTTCTAAGTCTTTGCCAACTACAATAGAAAGGGTATGAGATTGTCATTAAAAATAGAGTATGTAGCATTCATGATGACAATTTGGGCTTAATTGCTCAAGTTAAAATGACTACGAATAGAATGTTTCCTCTCTATCTAAATAATTAACAATCATTTCCATTAATCAAACAAGGAGATGGAGCTTGGTTGTGGCATTTTTGTTATGGGCATCTATATTTTGGTGGATTAATGGCCCTGCAACAAAAGAATATGGTGATTGATCTTCCTCAAATTTCACCTCCCTCTCAAATTTATGAAGAATGTGATGTTAACAACATTGAAACTCATTTCTACAAGGAAAATCATGGAGAGCAAAGAAGGCACTGGAACTTGTTCATTTTGAAATTTGCGAGCTCATTACACCAACTTCGAATGGAGGTAAAAGCTACGTAATTACCTTCATTCATGATTATACTTGAAAATTTTGAGTATATTTTTTGCATGAAAAATCTAATGCCTTATGTGCCTTTGAAAGTTTTAAAGCACTTGTTGAGAAAGATGTTGGCAACCCAATAAAAACTCTCTATTCAGATTGTAGGGGAGAATATAACAGTCATGATTTGGCAAAATTTTGTCAACTTAATGGAATTAAAAGGCAAGTAGAGCGAAAACGGAGTTTGTGAGAGGAAAAAACACACTATTATGAACATGGTGTGAAGTCTTTTGATAAGTAGTAGAGCTCTTAAAACCTTTTGGCCTAAAGCAATCAATTGGAGCATTCACATTCTGAACAGAAGTCCTACATTTGCAGTTCAAAACATGACTCCAAAGGAAGCATGGAGCGGAGAACGACCAGCAGTAGATCAATTTAGAATTTTGGATGCATTGAATATGCCCATGTTCCATATCAAAAAAGAAAGAAACTAGATGACAAAGGAGAGAAATGCACTTTTCTTAGTATTAGTGATAAATCAAAAGCTTACAAGCTTTATAATCCTAGCACTCAAAAATCTCTTCAGTTGGGACATTATTTTTAATGAAAATTAGTTCTGTCCATGGACTAAAAAAGCTATTGGAAGCCAAATTGTATCAAGCTTCGATGGAGAAAATGGTAAAAAAGTGAATCAGCCCCAACAAAACCCTATCTCAACAATTGCAGCACTTGAAAATCCTTAAAATGATAACCTTGAAAATTCTAAAATTACACCAGCAGTGGATTAATAAACTGAAGCAGTAGCTAATCTCACACTCATCGTGTTCAAAGAAGGTCAGCATGGATGTCAGATTATAAGTTAATTAGAATAGATAAATTGATCCTCTTACTCATCTTGCTTTATTTCAAACTGTGATCTGACAAATTTTGAAAGTGTCATCAAAGATGCAAAATGATGCAAAGTAATGGATGATGAGAATGCAACCAATGAAAAAAAATGATACATGGGAACTCATTGATCTTCTAGAAGGGCAGAAAAAGATTGATGTTAAATGGGCCTACAAAACCAAGCTAAAGGAGAATGGAGAAATTGACAAGTATACGCCACGGTTGGTGGCAAAGGGTTACAAATAAGAGTTTGGTATAGGTAGGAAGTTTTTGCTTCTATTGCAAGATATGATACAGTTAGATTGGTGATTGCATTAGCCGCTCAAAGGTCAGGGCCCATCTATTAATTAGATGTAAAATCAGCATTTCTCCATGGAGACTTACAATAACAAGAATTTATTAAACAACTTTCTAGTTATATTAAAATTCGTATAGAGTAGATTACCGATTAAAAGAGGATTTATACGGATGGAAACAAACACTTAAAGATTGATATAGTTGTATAGATGCTTACTTTCGAAAAGAAGATTTCAAAAAAGCCCATATGAGCATACTCTTTATACAAAATGATTTAATTTACACTAGTAATGATAAAGTTATGTTTGAGAATTTTAAAAGATCAATGATGCTTGACTTTAAAATGTCTGATCTTGGGTTATTGTATTATTTTCTTGGCATAGAAGTAATGCAATTTGTTGGTGGAATATTTATTTGTCAAAAAAGTATGTATAAGAAATTTTAGACAAGCTTCAAATGAGCAATTTCAATCCTGTCATGACACCAGCAAATGATGGATTAAAGCTTACAAAAGATCCTGAAGGAAGGAGGATTAATGGCACTCTCTTCAAACAAATTGTTGGAAGTTTGATTTATTTGACAACAATAAGTTTAGATATCATGCATGCAATAAGCTTGATTAGCAGATAGATGGAGAGTCCAAAAGAATTGCATCTTTTAGCTGTAAAACGAATCCTTCGGTACTTGAATTTGGGTTGTTCTATAAAAAGGGAGAAAAGTCATATTTGATTGGGTTCTCTGATAGTGATTATGTTGGAGATTTTGATGATTGAAGAAGTACTTTGAGTTATGTTTTTATGTTAACTGTAGGTGCGGTCTTATGGTTATCAAAGAAGCGATCAATTGTCACCTTATCAACAATTGAAGCTGAATTTATAGCTACCACTTCATGTGCTTCTCAAGCAATTTGGCTAAGGAATATTTTAGTTGAGCTGCGTCTCAAACAATAAGAAGCAACAAGAATTTACTATGATAACAATTCAGCTATAAAGTTACCCAAAAATCTAGTTTTGTATAGGAGAAGCAAGCACATTGATGTGAAGTTTTATTTTCTAAGAGATCTTACTAGAGAAGGAGTAATTAATCTGATACTGCAGAAGTGAAGACCAGGTTGCTGATATACTCACCAAATCCCTCAAAGTGGTGTCATTTGTTAGGCTTAGGAAATTGCTTGGTGTCTGCCATTTGGAAAAGCCAAATTCAATTATACTTGATAAATTAAATATTTGAAAACATTAGTTTAAGGGAGAGAATGTCAGATATTTTATTGTCAAGTTTTTTTTATGTTGTTATGTGTTGTCTTAGTCTTTAGGAATGTGATCACTTCATGAATAAATGAGATAGTGTTGGAGCTAAAATAGGAGTCTGTTAGTCATAGAAACGGGTGGGTTTTTTGTCATTTTTTTCTTGTTG
>JANIIA010000002.1:40565684-40587793 GCA_027478495.1 Erythroxylum alaternifolium | reverse complement strand
CTATTGTCTATCTCTATTCTCACTTTCCTACTAAATGTTGAACTCCAACATTAGGAACTCCCACCTCCCGTGTCCTTAAGATTGGTGGAGGATGTAAATCGCGAAATGTGCCTCAACTGATCAGGAACTTGGACTTACCCACTGATCTCACCATACAAGAGACCCAAATTTTAAAGATTGCCCCCAAGATTCGAACTCCCAACTTACAGGTCATCAACATGGTAGGCATCACACCACCCAAGCCTTTGCCAATTGAGCTATACCCTAGGGGCAGTCTCACTTTCCTACTAGGCATCATCAATACGGGCATACTCTGTTTGATTTTCAATCCCCAAATCCTTATAATTTGCCTGAGTACTGTCTTTATTTCGTCTCTCCATTTAGATCTCTAACTATTCAGTGATTGTCATTCCATTATTGTCAGCGTTGAACGTTGATTGTCTCTCTATCATCTCTGTCGCACGCCTTCATATGCATAGCCTCTTAACGATTGCAAACTTATTTATAGGTATCTTTCTAACTCCATCTAATGTAATTACATCAATGATAAAGAGAAGATGTTACCGATATGTGAAATTTATTGTTTGTTCTTAACAAATTAGAGTTTGACAATGCATTTGGTATTGCAAGTATCGCATATTTTTAGGTCATGTTTAAGAGTTTTTAGATAGTCAAATATGATAGTTTCTTTTATAGCATGAATGATGGATTCTATCAACCAATTTTTTAGTCTCTCATATCGTGCCTCGTATTAGAGTTTCATTTACTAATCAATGATGGATTCTATCAACCAATGTTTTAGTCTCTCATATCGTGCCTCGTATTAGAGTTTCATTTACTGATTAGTAATTCAAGTGTACTTTATTCTTATATATGCTAAACTAGCCTAGTTAGACAAAACAATTTTAGTAGTTTTGGTGATCTTAATATAGTTTCAATTCAGTTGGTTAAACTTTTAATTTTTTTTATACTTAACTTATTTCCTTTTTTGAAAAGTAAGTAATTTATTCACTAAAAAAGGTGAATATTGACACTATCTGTCATGATACAACACATGTTTAGCCTTTTTTTTTATATACATTAGGTATCTCAGCTTCGTCGGATTAATCCTAAGCTCCTAAGCTTCCACCCCAAGAACTCTAGAGGAGGTAAATCTAGAACTCCAAGGTCCCTCAGGTTCTTACGTAGCCTGTACGCTTCTGCGCACAAGGAGTTGCCACATACTGACTGGTCAGCTGCTGATTGATCACTAGCCATGCTCAGCATCCGATTCCCATCAACCCCAGATTTTCTAATAGTTCCAACTCCTACACTATTGCTAGAACCGAGACGTTCGCAATTGATCCAACTAAGGAACATGCTCTGGAGGCTAGAGGATCATCAACAGAAAAAAATTAAGTGTCCTAATTGTTACTCTACTTTTGGTTGTTGTAGCTTGTAATTGTCTTGAAGTGATGTTAGATTTTCTTTGAACTTAATACATCTTAGTTTAAAAGATAATTCGAAAGATCTTGGATCAACACATCTATATTTGCTTTTATTTGTATGCGTAAAACTATAAAATTGTGACAAACTTGTGAACGTAACATTGGTTAATAAATAGGAGTTTGTATATACTAAACTCACTTTTTTTGCATTGTTGACTAAGTACACACTTTTTATTAGCAGATAATATGTTTTGAAGGCCAATATTCTAAAATATAATTTGCTTATTATCAATTTAAGCAACATACTTCATGTAATCATATTATTATAAAAGAAAGTAATATTTTTTATTTGTAAATGTGTCTCTACTTATACTAGTCTTACAACTATTGTTTTTTCAGTTGCTTATCTTACTGTCACTTTTCCAATTGTGTCCCCTCTATTATTGCTACTCCTTTAGCTATTGACCCCAAAGTTGTTACTGCTAAGTCCTGAATAATATGCCTCATGTTAACGTCATGACAAAACTAAAACAAGTGATTAAGTTGAATGCAATGTCAAACAATGAATAGAATAATTTTGCATATATTAATTAACTACAAAATGCTAGTGAATGAAAACTCTAAACCCATAGCATTTTGTAACAAAGGAATAAGATCAAAGATCATATTAGGGCTCCTCGCTATGTTTTTGCATACAAGGTTTGAGAAAAAGCGTAATATATAAATTAGAGATGCATTATGGAATAAATAAAATAGATTTTGTATGCATTCTCGTTGTTGCTCCTAGATAGCTTTATTAGCATCATAACTAAATTGAAATGACAGTAGGGATGGCAATAGGCAATAGGGCTTGGATTGATCCAATATCGAACGTAATTTTTTCAAAAATTCATGCCTCAAGCCGAGCTCAAGCTCAGACTGCCCAGGCCCTGCCCGGCTAGAAACTCGACACAAAACAACTTCATTTTGATATTTTATTTTTAAAAAATTAATTCAACCTAAGCCCAACTTGCTATCTCGGTTCCAATCGAGTTTTAGTTTAGGTTCGAATTTAAGGCAGCAGGTCTGAGCCCAGCCTAGCCCATTATCATCCATAAATGATAGCTAAAATATAATTATTAATGGGTTGTTCATTAAGAACGTGTTATATTGCCCCTTTTACTATTGTGGCAAAAGGCTCCATATTTTCTATATTTTTTTCACTTGACACTTTGCCAGCAACGATAGTAATGCATACACAACCTAATTTATTTATTGCATAATGCATCTCTAATTTATTAAAATAATTACTAAATTATTAATTACTTATATTGGCAAGTTATTCAATAGGCTTTGTTACATTGCACATCTATTGTGTCAAGAGGCTTCACATTTCTATATATTTTTCATTAGACTCTTTTCCATATTCTTTCTTTGAAGTGTCTACTCAAGAACTTGGCTAATGCCATTTTAGGTTTATTAATTGCAGACATGTATGCTCAGGCCTATATGTCTTAATTTTGGAACATTTTTCATTATTATCATATGATGCATATAATTGCATCTTTTATCTTTCAATGCATCTTACTCTAATTCGTGCGGACTCACTTGTTTTCATCTGACATTAAATCTTATAGTTACTAAGTAATCAAAAACATCATCTTTGAATTATTTGGTATTGGGAAATCTCATACCCAATGTCCACTGTAATGGTCCACTACGTAGTTAATGTCTAAAACTTATATTAGGCCTTCTTAGTGGCCCTCTAAGCTCCTATATACTAGGGTATTGATCACTATCAAGGAAAAATTTATAATTAATTGAATAAACCTCTATTAATTGGTGTCCATATGGAATTTACTCATCAAATGTATTTTACCCTCCTTTATCTTCGTTATGATCTTTATCATGTGAACTAATACTATCAATTGAATTATTATCATTATTTTCAGAACTACTTTTATTTTCATGACTATCTGCATATTAACACATACATCCTAAAAAAAAATACTTTATGAGATTACTTCATTAGGCATAATATCACCATCAAGCCCAACATCATTTCTAGCAAAAGTTGAAACTTCTAAAACAAAAGTTAGAGTGTCTACCTTATGTATAATATACACATCAATTGTCTTGTGCACTTTTAACAAGTTAATTAACTTAATACAAAATTCCTTTGATTTAATAAGTCTTTGAAACTTATTAAGTCTGAAACTTGCTTTAATAAACCTTGTCAATTTGTTGGTACCTCAGATCCTTTCCGATTCACGAACATATAAATCACAAAAACAAGTTTAACTTTATTTGTTAAAAAAAGCATAATGACCGTTCCTCATAACTTAATTCAGGGATTTAACTTAAAGTACCTACCATAAATAACCTCGAGCTTCCATATTGAGACATTATAATCCTTTACATATTGAGACATTATAATCCTAAAAAATCATAAGTACATAACATATGGAATTATAAATAGAGATCACATTGAAATAAAAAAGACATAAGTATACAACAAAGATACAATATGTTGTATGGCATATATCTTTTTCCTATTAAATCAACATTATCACAAATTTCATCTTATAAATCTACACCCCCAAAAGAAGCGAATTAAAATAATATTGTTAACTAAAGTTAACTAAGGTTTTTTTTTCAAAATGTACTATTAGACAATAGGATATAGGTGTGTAGTAATTATCAATTAATTATTAAAATAGTATTATTTTTAAACTTTACAGTAATTAGATACGTTAAACTTAGGTTAAAGTTTACACTTATTTATTGGCTTAATGGTCTTATAGACACCACCTGATATCAAATTTATAATTAGTTTTTTATGTTAAGATAAAGGTAAAAATATTAATCAACGTACTTACCATATGGTAACTATTACGAAAGACTTTATAAGGAACTCCAAGTTCACACCAAAATACACCTAAATATAAGTAAAGTAGTTGAACTCCAACAATTGAACCCAACCTTTCTGATTCCTTCGTGTTTAAAATATTTCTTATAATAGTTTAAGCAAACCAATGTGATTAACTTATCCAACAAAAATGGACAATGCTAAGAAGAAAATTATGTACAAATATTACAAAAAAAACCAACTTTATAAACTTTTACAATAGTTACAAAAGGTATAGAGCTTTAACTCTTTCTATATGAAGCCTTTACTCAAGCTATTTATAGGCATTTGGAGACTTGTAAAGTACGAATATAAGAAGTTAGATAATAAGGCCACTAAATCACTAACTTAGTTAGTGGTTAAGATCAACAATTATTTTAGGCACTATTTTAGTGGGTAGTTTACATCTCCACTATATACGAAAAATAAACATGTGAATATGAAGCTGAAGACACACCATTTCATTTTACCATGTTCTTTTCCATGTCCTCACACTATATTCATGCTTTAACCTACTAACTTTGTCATATTACCTATAATATTCATTCAAAAGTGAAGCTTAGTCAAGTTCCAATCTAACTTGCACATTCTCAAACTGATGTACACTCATGATCTACTCTGTTCATCTATGATTCATCATTTGAGCACCATTTTATCCTTAATAACATGAACATCTAAGGCAAGTCTAACTCACCCAAGCAAATCAACAGCTCATTGTCCATTAAAGCTAATTATATAGCTCAAACCTTGCTTGATCCTACCTAGTTAAGTCATCTTAGTTCGTTTAGCATACTTAAGTCATGCTAGTATTTGGTTTAGGCTCAACAATGACTAGCAAAAAGGGACCTACAACATTTAAAAACTAATAAATCATCGACATCGGATAAATCTAATGTTGTCATTGGAACAAATTAAAGGTAAGTATTTACCTATTCTTTTAATTTCCACAAGGTTATGCCTTTCTCCTACGTAGTTTCCATCCATTAAATCAAGAAATTTGTTTTTTATTACTTCTTATGTTGTCCCATTATTCGATGATCCAAAATCTTCTTGATTTGATCATCAAAATTTTTTCTTATAATTGGTGGAGATCTTTTCACTTGCCTCCTATTTGGTTTTGTTATATCCTTAATTATAGCGTTTAAAAAACTAACATGTAAAGTTGGATGTATCCTTAATCATTTCAGCAACTTAAGTTGATATGCCATATTTTTATCTTTTTTAGGATCTTGAATGGCTAATCATATTTTGGAACTAAGATTTGATGTACCTGTTTGTTTCTAATATTTTCCTAAATTTAAGGAGTTAGTTTCAAAAGTATCTTATCTTCAATGTCAAATTTAGGAGGCATCCTTCATCGATTCGCTTATTTTTTTCATCTATTCAGAAGCTTTCTAAAGACTATCTATTACTTCATCCAATAGCTACTATTTTTCCTTATAAATCGATGTACAGTTGTGAATTTTCTCTTAAATTTTGTTGAGTTATTTCAAGAGGGGTAAGAGGCTATTTTCCAAACATAGGTTTGAAGGGACTCTTCTCTATAGTCAAGGATCTATTCAAGTTACAATGAAACTATACATTACCAAGTAAAATTAGTCAATTTTGTTGACTTACATAATGTCAAAAATTTTGTTGACCTATATAATTTCATAAATATTCTTTCAGCAAGTCATTGATCGCCACCATCTGGCAATTCATGTTACATGTGATTTGTAGTTAAAAAAATTGAGATCACATCCTATCATATTGAAAAGAGATATATAAAATTGATCAGTAAATCAAGCATCTTAATCATTTATAATTTCCATCCAAAATGCTTCACCACATTCTTGTAAAAGGTTTTCTTTTGACATGAAGCTAGAGTCTACATAAAGAATGCATACTTGGAAAATCTGTTAATCATCACTATAATTGAAGTCATGTTATCCACCTTTAAGAATCTACTATTGAATTACATCAAGACTGACATCTACAATATTTTTGGAATTGGTAAGGGGCTACAACAATCTTGCTCCCTACTTCCTTACATGATTATCTAATTCAAAAATAAGGTAAGTTTTGAAAATTACCTTAATATTGATGTCCATCTTTGACCAATAATAAGAATGAGAAAGGAGAGCTAACATTTGTTGTACTTTTAGGTGACCAACTTACTTTGAGCATATACTTCACTTGTGTAATTTGGCAATATATGTTATTAAGTAAAGTTACAACTATATTTCGATTTAAAAAGTCCGATTTAAGTCAAATAATGGTATATAAATTGTAAATACTTCTTTTTGACTTAATGTGTCAGCCACATTGTTGTACCCCATTAGTTTATGCT
Organism: Erythroxylum alaternifolium; assembly: GCA_027478495.1. Lineage (NCBI taxonomy): Eukaryota > Viridiplantae > Streptophyta > Magnoliopsida > Malpighiales > Erythroxylaceae > Erythroxylum > Erythroxylum alaternifolium. Next base: position 40,581,150 of record JANIIA010000002.1, on the reverse strand, counting down.
CCCACACAAAGTCATATTTGACATAAAATTCCTACTACTAGATTTGTTTCATGAATAACTTTATTTGAGTCTTAAAAAAGTATTAGCAATATTATTTGAACAAATAATAAACCTTAAGTAAACCTGTCAAACATCAAGGTAATGCACTACTTTCAGGGTCAAGTATCGCTAATCAACGCTATAGAGTACGGATGACAATGGGTCGACCTAAGCCCAACATGGCTAATGCAGCCAGCTCAAACTATTTTTCAAATTAAAAATGCAAAAATGACATCATTTTTAGCAAAACGCAAAAAGACGTCATTTTTCTTATAAGCATCGGGCCCCAAGCCTGGTCAACAAGGCCAAGATGGGTTTAGTCAGGCCTGGGGTTGATTGTCATCTCTACTATTGAGTTTATGACTTTTAAATGGAATAGGAGGGCCATTTGCCCCACGACTCCACCTAATATTTTTGTTCAAGAGATGCATATGTACCTGAAAAAGGAGATCAAATTGGAAAGCTTCAGTATAAGTTTAATTAGAATAGTTGGTTTTAACTTTTTGAAAGCTTCTTAGCATGCTTTATACCAACACCACTGTTACTTAATTTTAACAAATCAATCAAAGAAATCATTTTCTTCAAATAGTCTATAATAAATCGACGATAGTATTTCACTAAGATAAGAAAGTTGAAAAGTTCCTACACCATCTTAATGATCCAGTAATCAACAATTGCTTATACTGTTTTAGTATCTGCTCTTACTTAGATCTTACTCACAAAGTGTTTCAAAGAATTGATCTTAGAATGGGCAAATTCACACTCCTCCATCCTTAAAAAGAGTTAGTGTTATTAAAATTGGTCAAATATTTACATATGTTCTACTAAGTTAGTGATATATACCATAATATCATCCTAATAGACCACCATAAAGTTATCCAAGAAGTCCTATAATACATAATTTATTAACTTACAAAATGTAGCAGGGGCATTTGTCAAATTGAATGGCATGACTAAAAATTTATATGATTTATACTAGGTTACACAAGTTGCTTATACTTATCTCCCTCAACAATATACACTCACTAATACTCACTTTGGAAGTTGAACTTTCTGAACATCATAGTCATTGATAATTTATCCATCTAAGTATTTAAATAAATGAATATTTATTCTTGATAGTTACCTTATTCAAGGCTTGATAGTCCACACATATCCATAATGTTCTTCCTTGCTTCTTTTGAAAAAACACTTAGATGTATCCCATTTCCAACAATTCATAACTTAATTCCATAATTTCACCAACTCTAATTGAGACATTCAATAAGGGGCATAGGTTGAAGGAATCATACTTAACATTAGCTCAATCTTATGCTCAATTTCTCAATAAAGGGGAAGAAGGCTTTCTAACTTCTTAGGCATTATATCTTTCCAACAATATCAGTAACTTCCATTACATTGTCTTCAATAATCTCCTATATGACCATCAGGTAAGTCTTTATCCCTTTTTAAGATTTTTTTGATATTCATGGTTAAAATATGTGCCATTGTTTTTGTTTTATAGTTCTGTCACATGAATGTTCTCATTTATAAATATCATAATTCTAAGATGTGGATATAACACCACTTTTACTACCTTGAGAAAGATGATTACCAAAAATTAATTCAAAATCATTAGAAGGTTTGGCCATTATATTACACTTCTCAAGCTAACTTCCAACATTCAATGGAATGTAGCGTATAATTCCTACAAATGCCTGTGCTTTTGTTAAAGGAGTCTTCATTTTTATCGAGTTCTTACTCAATTTTAACACCAACTTCCGCACCATTTATTCTATCACAAAGGAATGAATTACGCTTGTATCGAATTTAGTTGTAATTGACCTATATTCTCACATAAATCAATCACTCAAAGGGACTAACTTCAATACTCAATATATTAAGTAAGCAAATGAGATTAAGTCCAACTTTTAGATGGTCACTTTCTTTTTCACCATCCATTATTAAAGCATTAAAATTCTCCTTCCTTAGACAATCTCAAGTATAATGAAGGTTGTTACATAAGAAACAACCATGATTTTTCTTTAATGTTTTCTTACCTTGTTTGGGTTATTCATTTTAGTTAAGACTTCCTTTTGTGATCATGTTTCTTTTAGCCACCATAGTCTTTCTACTTTTTTCCCTTCGCACTTATCTTGGTAATTTACATTTTAACTTTTAAAGAGAAGAGGACACTTTTATCTCCTTTGGCACCTTAATATCTATCAAAACATATGCAACTCATAATAGTATGTACAACATCCTTGAGTTTTATCGACGTAACTCTATTTATGCCCAAGGTTGTAACTCATATATGAAGTTGAAGAGTTTGTCCTTGTTTGACATGTTTTCAATATGTAGTATTAAGGAAATAAAATGCTTAACATTATCTCTTATCGAGACATCTTGCTTTAACCACTTCAAGGCATCGTTAGTAAGCTAACAAGTCTTGTTAAGGAGAAATTTGTCCCCAACTACTTCTTCATCTTCTCATATATGTCTATAGGAGTACAAGCAACATTTGTTTTCCTTCATCTTCTCATATATGTCTATAAGAGTACAAGCAACATTTGTTTTCCACTATAGTTTTATATCTCTATTAAGATACATTATTGAATGTTAACACTCTTCATATCCAACAATTTAGCTACTATAAAGCAATGTTCCATATTCCACAAGAAATTATTAAGTTGCCCAACATTTCAAATTCCCTAAAAAAAACTTTTGGTTTACACACCTTAAACGAAGTGCTTTCAACTTGACCAATATCTTAATTAGTAATGGCATGCTTAAAGATTGTTATTTTGAAATAGCTTCCTTTTGCGTCTCTATTAAGCCAAACACTTGATCTCGAAATGCTTGAATTTTTCAAACTAAAATGCATAAGAAGAGGCTTTTTTCTCATATATAAATAAAGGACCAATAAACTCATCCATCAAGTAATGAATTATTAAGATTACTGCCTCCCACTATTGAATTAATAATATAGGTATGATTCTAGTTGTTACAAAGACTTCGTAAGGAACTTCACACCAAAATGCTCCAAATTCTAAGTACAGTAGTTGAACTCACACAATTTAACTCATCCTTTTCCAATTCCCTTATGTTTAAAGTGTTTCCCATAATAGCTTAAGCCAACTAATATAATTAACTTAGCTAACATAAATAGAAAGGAGTAAGAAAATAAAGATGCACAAAGTTTATCGTAAAAATGCCATCATTTATGAACTCTCACAATAGTTGCAAAGGGTACAAAGCTCCAATTGTCTCTATGATAAAGCTTTTGCTTTAATTGACTATATATAGTATTTGGAGAATTGTTAAGAAAAAATACAAGAAAGTGGATGATAAAACCAATCACTAATTTAGTTGGTGATTGATGTCTCTAACTATTTTAGGCACTACTTTAACAGGTGGTTTACATCTTTCACCACTTTTCCACAACCTAAGTAAAAAAAATGTGAAAATGTATGTAAAGACACATCTCTATGCTTTAACTATGTAACTTTGCCATATTACCCATGATCATCATCCAAAGGTGAAGGTTAGCTAAGTTTACAATCCAATCCGCACATGGTTTAATCAATACATGCCATCTAGTATGTCCATCCATAATTCATTATTGAGCATCATTTCATCCTTAGTCCAAACAAGAACGTCCAAGTCAAAGTCCAACTCACTTCAACTGATCAACACTCTAAGATCCATCAAAGGCACTTGAAGCTTGAAATATAATTATCCCATCTTGTTTTCTTACTTTGGTTTGTTTTGCCTCATGCCTAAGTCATACGTTATTCATGCCTAAGCTAGCTAATCTTTGGCTAAGACTAACCAATGAGTAGGAATATTAAGGGCCTAACAATAACATTAACAAAACCCAAAGATGAGAGAATGGAACTATAAAAGTGTTACAAAAAACTAAACCTTGGCTCTAAACAAAACAAAGGAGGCCTAATATGTTACAGACAACGAAGAATTATATTTAACTAACAAAAATTCAACACACACACACACACTTCAAAATAAATATAGGTGAATTTATTTATTTGTGTAAGCTAAATTAGTGCAACGAAGACAATAATCGACGCCGATGAATATAAAGAAACAGCCATCGAACAATTTAAGACGGAGATGAAAAGTCGAGCATAATTAACCAAATTTAGGAGTGATTTAAATCAATCAGACAAATGAAAAATTGGAATACAAACCCATATTATCAACTGGATAATGTGTATCTCATTTAAATAATAATACTACCAATATGTCTTTTCGTTTATACTTCATCAATTTAAATATAAACCCATATTTTCAACGGGGTAATGTTGTTTTTACTCCACCAATTTAAATGTAACCCCGTATTATCTACTGGGTAAAGTATAGCCTATACTAATAATAAAAATTACTTAACATGTCTTCTCGTTCGAACACCATAATTTAAATATTTAACATTTTTATATTATTATAAAATTTTAAACATTATCAAATATTAGAATTTAAGTTGGACCTTTGTGAAAATATTTAATAAAAATATCTTGTTTGCTTATCTATAACTAAAACTACTTTATTGTTTGTGACTGACGTTATCAGGTATTAAGATGATAGACCCACTTCCATTATACAAAATTTGAAGACTATACTGAAAATCAATGTTTTAAAAATTAAATCGGATATCGAACTTGTCAAAAAAAAAGGTTTAAGGTTTAAAGGTTTTGCTAGTATTAAACCTTTATAAAATCTGTATATAAATAAGAAGTTAAAATTATAAAAATAAGTAAAAATATACTATAAAATAAAATACTTTATTGAAATAAAAATGAACTAATAATGCATATTAATATATATAATAAACTAATAATAAATCTAATAATTTAAACTAAGATTGAATATAATTAATAAATCTAATAATTTAAACTAAGATTGAATCTAACATAAAATTTTAAAAAATAAAATTGTATTTCCATATTATCATTTATTTAAAGACCCATAAAAGTTAAAGTATGTCCAAAAAAAAGTCAATAAAAATGACTCTAACTTTATTTTAACTTTTTTTAATGTCCTTTAGACATACTTTTGTATAGTTTAAATATTATTTTAAACATATTCTTAAATTATCTTAAGCAAAATTAATTATATATACTATTTAATAATTCAATTTAAATAATAATTATAATTTAAAAATAATAATTTAAAAAGTTTCAATTAAAGAGATAAATAAAAAACTTAAATTTTGACAAATACAATTTATTAACGAGATTAAATAAATTTAATATTTTAAAAATAAAAATAAAAATTTATGTTTAACAATAACAAGTTAAAACAAAATTTTTAATCAAACTATAAAGAGATAAATAGGTGATATAAATTTTGAAAAATATAATTTATTAGTTGAATTGTGTTATAGAAAGAATAAAATAATTAATTAAAATTTTAAAAGATGTTTGAAATAATTCCGTTAAAAAACTTATTTTTTGTACCAATCTTCATTTGCATTAATGATGATTAAAAGATGCCGGAGACACACGAGTTGGTGTGCAAAAGTGAAGTTAAACCCCCCATGCTTGACAGATTATCACTTTTATTGCAACCGATTAATCCGCCAGCTTTTTGGGTTATAAACACAAACAGACCGAAAATCATGCCGGTTGCCAGCTCGATCTGGTTTTAAAATCATTGCTGAAAACAAAATTAGATCCACAATCGGTATCATAGGCTTGTACTTTTTCAGATAGTTTCTAAACTCTAAGCTCATATTATTACATTATACAGACATCTAAGACACCAAAGATACAACAATTTATCTCATATCTCATTTCTCAATGGGTAAATGGACGTTGAATCCTATCTTGATGATTTTCCGCACAAATAACACTAATCAACACTATTAAACTTACAAATACAGTGTCAGAAATTGCCTGGGTTCTTTGTGCTCGGTTGTGTAGAGACTGTTACCAAAATACCATAAAAGCCTTTCAGTAATACAGGTAACTGGGTAGCGAAATGGGCACTCGTAAGAACGTTTGTCTAGGCTCCTTTCCTCTTCTGGTCTTTGGCTGACTTGATGTCTTTGGTGAGCATTCTCGGTGCTATGGCCATGGCCATAAGCTCTTGAAAGAGCAGCTTACATGCATAAGGAATATGAACCTGCATTTTCATTGAACGGCCTCAATTGCAAAAATGTACCTCAATTGCAACCGTATCCAAGGCAATAAGTACTGCAACACCAAAAATAAATAAAGAAAACAAAAGCTAACCTGAACAATGTCGGTTTTGTTCTTGCAACCTCTACATTCAAAAGAATTCTTCTTCAGATTTGCAATAGCTATCAAACCACAGCGCTCACAGACATGAACCCTATATGCATCACTTTGGTCAAACAACCTCTCCTTGAGAAAGTGTGCAGCACCGTGAGCTATCATGCAATCTCTCTCCATTTCACCAAAGCGGAGGCCTCCATCGCGTGACCGCCCTTCGGCAGGTTGCCTTGTGAGGATCTGTACAGGACCCCTTCCTCGTGAATGTATCTTGTCATCCACCATGTGTTTCAGTCTTTGATAGTACGTGGGCCCAAGGAAAATCATAGCTGTGAGCCGTCGGCCCGTGTGACCATTATACATGGTCTCAAACCCTCGCATTTGATACCCACATTTGTGAAGAGCTTTGCTGATATTATCCACCTAAAACAACACCGAAAGACAATTAGAAACCAAAAATAATAAGGCGTACTTCTGTACTTGATATTAACTATCAGCAAGGTGCTTAGTAATAATATCAGTTTGATCATTAAAGATTACCGTAAGATAACAAAAAGAAACATCCATGATGTTGATGTTAAAAATATGACATATGTTATTCCTATGGGCGACAACTAGTAAAAATCTCATAAACATATAGTCAGTCTAGTAACTAGTAGAACATCAAAAAAGAGAAGATTGAATGATAAAATTTCAGAACCCAGAAACATTTACAAGATTGAATGATAAAATTTCAGAACCCAGAAACATTTACAACTTACAGTGACATCAGTAAATGGAGTTGCATCTCCTTCTTTTCCCATGTGGGCGGCAACCTTCCCCATAATACATTCAATAAGCTGGCCAATAGTCATTCGAGAAGGAATAGCATGCGGATTTACAATGATATCAGGAGTAATGCCTTCCATAGTCCAGGGCATGTCTTCTTGAGTGTAAGTCATGCCTACAGTTCCCTTTTGACCGTGCCTACTGCTGAATTTATCTCCAATCTGCGGAATCCGAACAGATCTTACTCTGACTTTCACAAACCTTAACCCATCGGCATTGGTTGTCAGCAGAACCTACAAGGACCCAAATTGTAAGGAAAAGAAGATAGGTTCGCAGAAACTCCAATAGTTAGTCATGATTTTATTTTTTCTCTCACACACACAGGTAGACCAGAGTTTATCTGATACTATTGTAATATCACTAGTGAATATCACAACCGATGAGCTCTGGTCAATAATTGTCAGAAAGGCAAACTCAATGCAAGCCATCTTACTTGATCCACTATCCCTGTTTCACTGTGACGTAAGCTTATGCTATGGTCACGCCTTGTATAACGCGCAGCCTGACCCTGAGCTTCTTCCTGAGCAATAGGAGTGGTCTTTCCAATGATAACATCTTCACCTGATACCCTTGTACCCTAAAAATATAAGATATACTTTCAGAATGTACCACCAATGTTGATTTATAATGCTGACCCAAGAAAAATAGAAGAAAAAGAAAGAAGGCGATCAAAACAAAGTGGATAAACTGACAGGAGGTGCAAGACCATCATCATCCAGTTTATCATAAGAGCCATGACGCATGCCCTGTAAAACAAGTTCACAGTTGAATGCAACATTTATTAAGGTAACAAAACATAAACCAAATTGATACAAGTTATCACCATAGTATTAGCCCTGTCTGGACGCCCAAAATCCTCCTTGACAAGTGTACCCATCTTTTTCTCCTCATCCCTGTAAAAGTTGCAAGGATTGTTATTATATTGATGAAAACGGAGTGTGGCATGGACCAAAACAGCATCATGCTCACCTATATGAACGAAAGAAAAGAGACCTAAAGAACCCTCTATCAATGGATGATTGGTTCATAATGACAGAATCTTCTTGGTTGTACCCAGAATAGCATGCAATAGCAACAATAGCATTCTGAGGCAAAAATGAAGAGCAACAGAGATATTACAAATGTTATTTTAAAAGTAAAACCAAAAAAGATATTGAAGATGAAGTAGTTACAATGCCAGCAGGAAGCTGCCTAAAGTGAAGGTGCTCCATGGCTCTTGTGGTAACAAGAGGTTTTTGGGGATAGTAAAGAACATAAGCCAGTGTATCCTGTATAAAATAATTAAATTGAAGTAAGAAATTGCACAAAATGAAGATCAGAGCACAATAGAGCTAAGCATCACAAACAGACCATTCGGAATTGGTAGTTGGTAACGTATATTCCCATGGCTTGCTTTCCCATAGCTGATTGATATGTGTTACGAGGGGACTACATAAACCAATGACAAAGAAGTTGAATTCAACGAAAGTGAATAAAAAAAGAAGCAAAACTCCTGAAAATAACAAATTTACCTGGTTGTGATCGGGAAATGGAATAATTGAAGCACAAACACCTAAAATCAATGATGGGTGAATCTCACAGTGTGTATAAGTATCAGAATAGGCTTCCTTAGGATTGACCCTTGCTTGTACCAAATCCTGGAACAAATTTAGCAACCATCATAGTGCCATTTATCACATCCCACCAATAAAGATATAAAGGTTCTTACATGAATAGTCATGGATATCATAGTAGTCTCTTCTTCTTCTGTGTCAATATACTCGATGAATCCCTTGGCCACAAGATCATGCCAGCCACCATCTTCCGGTGATTCCTAGGAGAAAAGAATGGTAAATCTCCCATTGGAAACAAAAGGTCATTAACAACATAAAAATCTATTGGCTCACCCTCTGTTGCAGAGCAAAAATGTCCTTCTTCTTAATAAGAAGTCTTTGATTCTCCACGATAAATAAAGGCCGACTGCAACGGCCATAGTCAGTGTAGATCCGCAGCTCCTTTAATCGGATATCTCTAACAACCCCAACTTCGGTATTGACATCAACCTGTGCAGATGAAGATCGAAAACATCAGACTTAACCATACATTTTACAGTACAGCCGGGCCAAAATGTTGTAACATACTCAACTAGTAAGATCTCAATATATAATGGTCAAATGAAAACTGGAATAACCCACTTGAACTAAGTATTTACTAAGTAAATAACTGGAAGTCTTTGTCACTATTAGGTCTCAAAAGCATTTAGCTCTTAGACCTGTGCTTGATACTTCTTTGAGAAATTGAATAACCACCAATTCGTAATTGGTTCAGGTGCAACAAAATCCAGAATTATAAAAATTTATTGGTGTCTTCCTGATTGATCTTGTTAAATTTAGAAACTAAGGTAACATAATTCACATAAGGATGTTTATAGCTCATTAGCAAAGATCAAAAGTCTTTCTAGTCACAAACAACCGGCATACTTATTTAATTTGTCTCTGTTTAATGGTTTGTTTGACATACAAAACAAGATGGACAACAAACGGCTTAGATCTAAAGTCCACTTTGCAACATAACAGAAAGCAAATTCTTGCAAAAAATGCACGTGTGAGTCTCATCAAATGAACTTCTATATACTTGCCAAAATCTGAAAAATGTCATAAAATTGGATACTCACACGTCTCCTCAGCTTTCTCAATGTCTTCACCAACATATCGGGATTACGATGAATACCCACCCAGCAACCATTCACAAATATCTTTGTAGCTTGGGGAATAACTGCTGGTGATATTTCCTGCAAGTAAAGGGAAATATCAAACCACGTGAGAAAAAAAATATCATCGCCGGTTTGCTGAAAGTTCCAAGATATGCACCTCAAAATTCTCAGTACCCCATTCTTCCAAGAACTCCAAAATGGGATATGCTGCTGAGCCAACAGTTATATAGACCATTAATGCAAGATTTTTCACCAGTCCACATGCCTAATGTTAGAACAAAATGATTCCATTAGATCAAAGAATATTGTCATCATACTTAAAGATGTTAGACGACAAACAACACAGAATATCTACTTGTCCTTCAGGTGTTTCGGCTGGACACATCATTCCCCATTGTGAATTGTGCAATTGCCTTGGTTTAGCCAACTTCCCTGATTAAGAATTGGACAATTATTTAAGAGACAACACAATGAAAGAAAAAACTTACAACGGTATCATGCTTAAACATACCTTCACGGCCAATTGGAGAATTTAATCTTCGCAAGTGTGACAAGGTAGAGGCATATGTTAAACGATTTAAGACCTGCAACAGGAAATTTAATACAGAGGGAAGCATTGTAATAGAGATGAGGGTTACTACCATGGTACTATAATGATAATAATGATGATGATGATTTAAACCTGAGACACTCCAGCTCTAGTCCCAGCTGCATTTGCTTGGCCCCAATTCCCAGTAGCAAGTGAGTATTTAAGGCCACTGGTGATGGTTTTTGCTTTAATGGCAAATTGCAGGTTAACATCCTTCCCATTGTCAACGCACTGCCATCCATGGAAAATGTTGATAAACAAAACAATGGAAGAACTAACTCATACTATTGTCAAAAAAAAAAAAAAGAACGCTTTTTGGGGCAAATACCTTCTGCACATAAGACCTGACATCCCTAGTCAACTTTCTGAATAACTGTAACCACCGTAACAAAAAAGTTAGTCATATAGTTGGTGTAGCAATATCAATTACTGTCCAATATAGCACAAACCATTCTAAACAGGCCTCCAAGTAGAGGGCCAGCAAGGTCAAGCCTCTTATTGCCATAATGATCCCTATCATCTTCAGCTCGACGGCCAAGTGCACAAAGAAGAAGTCGGTGAATAATATACCTGATGAGAAAAGAATATGTTAGTGGAAGAAGTATTGTTTCAACATCTAATAGAATCTATACATACCCAAAATAGTAAGCTTTTTTGGTCTCGCAATATTCTCCAACACCAACATGGGGAAGCATTTCCTTTTGAAGAATCTCTTTGGCATACCTAAGATTTTGTGCCAAGAAAATCCATGATGAGACCCTGGTAATTAAAAACTAAAAAAATCTTGCAGATCCAGAACATTTTGCCAGAAAGCACATACTTAATCCTCTTCTCTCTAGTTACACCAACAGTTGCTCCACGCTTGCCAATGTAATCTAGTGCAACCTGCAGTAAATTATAAGTTCGTCAGTAAGGATCAATTACTAAGGCAGAAAGAAAGAACACTACATATTAGAGAACAAGACTTGAAGATCATTCTGGGAAAAAATGGGATAAGTTCCATTTATGTAGTCCAACATGCTTACTGAACCCTGACCTAAATTGTAGGGAGCCATTGCATAACACAGAAGTTGAACTAGTCGCTAGAAGACTATCCTCAGTTAATATGAATGACAAGAAGGTAAGAATAGAGAAGCTGCAATGTGCATTTAAAGTATGCGAAAGGTTGAGCAAAAATAAGTGTCCAATTTAATGATAGAGTATTCTCATCCTACCATAATGTTCATCACCAATAAAACAAATATAAAAGCATCTCCGATCATAATCTACCACAGAAACACAAGTGGCACCTGTTGATTTTGTATAACAAATGCCTCTTCAAGAGAGGGCCGGAGCAACTCCATCATTTGGGTATCAGAAAAGTCATAGCATATGTGCTCTAATATGTCCTTATCAGCAACAAATCCCAAAGCCCGAAACACAATAATAATTGGAATCTCAGTTCGAATATATGGTAGAGTAGCACGAATATACTGTCCTGAAGAGCCCTGCAGTAACATAAATCATGTACATGCAGAATGAGATATATATACGGAATAGTACGCATTTCTTTCATAAGAAGATAAGGAGAACTAAACAGGAAGCCCTTATGAAACAATTGCTCCTATTACCCCTTTGGCACTGGTTCGAGAAAGCATCCGGACAAACATGGTACTGGGTGGCCGGTTCTGAGATTCTGCCATGGAACGAACTTCTGCCACAAAGGCATATTTGTTTGGCTGCCTCTTCTTGAAAACATAGACATGATTGGTACTCATCTTCTCTTGAGCAATTAACACCTTTTCACTTCCATTTATGATAAAATACCCACCCTGATCATAGGGACACTCCCCAAGTTCTGTCAAATCTTTCTCGGAATTCTGGAATAGTGTGCAATAACTTGACCGAAGCATTATCGGGACCTGTAAATACAAGATAATTTCAAAAGAAGCCAGAAAGCTGTACAATCATAAGTTTCCAGTGAAAGATTCATATCACACCTTCCCTATAAAAACTTTGGTGAAATCCTGGGTTTCAGTGATTTCTTCACCATCATGACCTTTCCTTATAACCCTCTTGGTAACATCAACATACAAAGGAGCTGAGTAGGTTAGGTTCCTCAACCTTGAAGCTTTAGGAAACAAAGTAGCATTTTCTCCATCAGACTCCGTCATCATTGGTTTACTCAAGTAAATCTGACCAAAGGTGATCTTATACACAGTCTGCAAGTGAAAACAATTGCGTCAACTATAGAAGCTAACCACAAAAAGTACAATTAAATCCAACTATCTAGGCATTAATCAAAGCAAAATTCCATGTACATTAAATCCAACTATCTAGTCATTAATCAAAGCAAAATTCTATCATTGGATTTCACTTCTCCGGCCTCAAATGAGCTTGAACGTCAAAAGCCTACTACTAGAGAAGTACTTAAACCATATTGGAAACTAACAGGAGCAAAATTAATTAGAACGTTACGAATCAACTAGGGCTTCTTTCCTAAAATCCATGGTATTCCAGTTCGCACAAACGCCAAATTCCATTTTCACTGGCAACACTGAAGAATCTCCAAATCTCAGTGTCTAGAAAACGAAAAAAATTTTATCCGTAAAAGGAAACTGTATAGTACCTCGGCAACATCAGACTGGTGACCCGGATTGTGTTGACTCTCGGGTCGAATCTCGATGTCAGCCGACTCGTCGACGATTTCCTGCATTGTGTTTTGGATGAACTCGTCGAAGGAATCAAGCTGTTGTCGCACCAAACCCTTCTCTTCGAAGTAGGCGGAGATGACAGCCCAAGCATCCTCCTGTGTAATATCCTCCTCACCGTCTTCCTCCTCATCGTTCATATTCTGATCATACTCCTGATCGTCCTCCATTGAAATGAACTCAAATTCAACTATGAAAACTGTACAATACGAATCCTAGGGTTCTGCTTCACGCTGGATTTTTTTTTTCAGATGCTAATAATTTGAAATTGGTAACGAAGTTGAAGCTTTAATTGTATTGAATTCGGGTTACAGTTCAAAATTCAGATAATTTAATAGCGCCCAGTGAGTTTGAACCCTAGAAAGGTTTTCGAGTTCTAGCAAGTTACACAGTTAGGCTTATTGGCCAAGAATTAGGAGTCGGGCGTCGTTACAGGCCTTCAATTACGACGAATGTGACTGGTTGGCCTTTTTGCCTTTTATAAGCTGTTGTTTTCTTATTTCCTTTTTCCTTTCCAAATTTATGCCCTATGGTCATTTATTAAAAAGGTGTATATTAATTTTAGAGATGTCAAATTTAGCACGACCCGAGTCATGGGCTAGTTACCGATTAAAAGTAGTTGGCTTGACTCGGCTCTACCCGTGGCCTGATTATTACTTGAAAAATATTGCCCTTTTAATTTTTTTTTAAAAATATATAAGATAAGTTGGGGTAGCTCAGCCTGCACTGGTTGACCTATTCTAACTTGTCGAATTACGAGCCGGCCCGCAGGTTACCCTAGCTCATAGTCAGGCCCTATTCTATCCATTAACCTTCCTAATTAATTTACCAAATTAATTATAATTCAATCATCAAGTGATTAAATGAGTGATGTATAAGCTTGATAATAGCTTAGATCCGATCCGATGCTTATAAATTTTAATAGGTTTAAACATGTCCTGAAGCATAACCATAATTCTAAGTTCAGGTTGAGTTTTAGCAAGTTAGGCCCGAGTTAGAGCTTATTTGAGTGTCTTGACTCAAATCTCAATTTTTTTTATTAAGTTTGAATTTAACTCAAATTCGGTCAAATTGGACTTTGTTTATTGACTTTGGATTGCGTCGAGAAATATATAAACCTTTAATGAGTTTTTGTCAAAGTTATAAAATTTGTTTAGTATTAATAAAAAAAATGGGATGATGAGTGATTTGACAAAAGTATAGAACCTGAAACTTAAAATGGTTTGTAAATAAGAAAAGAAAGACATTGGAATATATTTCTTTTACATCCTTTTCACAAAAAATGAAACATTTAATTATCAAGCAAGTTATCAGTGATGCAACAGAAGAATTTAGAAAGTATTGAAATCCCATCTCCTAAATGTGGCTTAATACTTCATCTTTAAGCAAAATTAATGCACTTTCTAAAATTTTGATGTACCTTACATTCTTTATGAAAAGAAAGGAAAAGGTATGGTAAACTCATGTATGAATAATTAGACAAACTTTATTTTGATATGACATTATTGTTTTCTTTTTTATATATTTCTACACTCATTTTTATAACTAGATTGAAGGAAGTTCAATTACTCTTTACATTTCAACCTCTTTATAAAGATTCGATAATTTAACTTAAGTTTATGGAATTTTGGTTCCTAATATAAAAACCCATATAAAATGCTTGTGTCTTGAAAAATAATTGCAAGACGGGCGAATCGATAGGTTAAAAGATATTTAGCTAAGATTAAAAGTGATATGGAACTATACAAAAAAAATAGTCATAATGTCAAATGGAAGATAAAAAATTTACATGAAAAAGATAGAAGAATGGTAATTAACTATAAAATTGGTAGTAATAGTTCATTTGAGAGTAATGATGATACTATTAACAATACCAAAGATAGTATACTAACTTGAGAATAATGGGTTGATACAATCATAACTAATGGGAGGAAGAGAAGAAGACAATTGCCTAATTTTTTGCTCCACGAATAAATTATAGGGCTTAAACTTTTCCATAGTGCATTACAATCCAAAGCAGTTCGTAATTCAAAAAAAATGAGAAAAGTTAGATGGTATATTTTTATTTTTCTTCTATAAAGAGGATAATATCTTTGAAGTAAATTGGTATATTGAGTCTTCTAAGAAATGTTGATACTCAACTAGAAAATTTTTATGATGTAAATGAAATTAGGCTATAAAATATTATATAGTTTATCACTAACAACGATGTTTATAAAGTAGCAAGGTAAAAGTTTAGAAAACAAGTATAATTCTTTTTATTAGACTCCTTATACAATACATTTTATTATAAGATTTATAATTGATTTTCTTATCATTTCACCATTTCATTCAAATGAAGAAAGAACTTAGGCAAATATCTACAAGTAATAAATGAGTTGTATCTTAGCATGTCAAG
>JANIIA010000002.1:40477374-40488564 GCA_027478495.1 Erythroxylum alaternifolium | reverse complement strand
TTGCCCGAGAGGTTAAGGGGGAAGACTTAAGATCTTCTGCACATAAGTGCGCGTGGGTTCGAACCCCACAGCCTGCAAGTCATGAACATGATATTTTTTAATTTCCAAAAAGATTTAGTTTGTTTTTCTATCGATTGGATATTATGAATCAAGTACATTTCAAATGAAAATACATTCGATTACAAATGCAATCGAGACGGTGCGTTTTCATCTCTACCAACGTCACTCCTGCGTGCCACAGCACCAAGCACTGTTTTGTATCTATCAAGCTCCCAAGCTGTCATGGCGAACTTACATGGAAACCAAACACATTCACTCACCAGCCTACCATTACCTTCTTCGCGCAGGCCCACGTCTTAAACCACTCCAACAAGTCCACGCCTACATTATACTCTCTGGCTCTGGTCAAATCCGTTCTCTTCTTACCAAGCTCCTCACTTTGGCTTGCGCTGCCGGCTCAATTGACTACACTCGCCGAATCTTTTTCTCGGTTTCGAACCCTGATTCGTTCCTCTTCAATACCCTGATCAGGACTACCTCCAAAGTTAACGCCCTGACCATTTATTCGCTTTATTTCTATTGTCGCATGCTTCTTTCTAGTGTTTCCCCTTCAAATTATACTTTCACGTCTGTTATTAAGGCTTGTGCCGGTTTATCTGCTTCAAAACATGGTAGAATTGTTCATGGGCAGGTTTTGGTTTATGGGTATGGGCTGGATGTGTACGTACAGGCTGCTTTGGTGTCTTTTTATGCCAAGTCTTGTGATTTGGGGAATGCGACGAAGGTGTTTGATAAAATGCAGGAGAGAAGTGTCGTTGCTTGGAATTCGATTATTTCGGGGTACGAGCAAAATGGGCTTGCCAAAAAGGCCCTTGGATTGTTTGACAAGATGAGAGAAGCGGGTTTTCAGCCGGATTTAGCTACGTTTGTCAGTGTGTTATCGGCGTGTGCTCAGGTGGGAGCAGTTGGTCTGGGGAGTTGGGTCCATGAGCATGTTATTGGGAATGGTTTTGGTTTGAATGTAATGATTGGGACTTCGTTAATTAATATGTATGCAAGGTGTGGCAATGTGAAGAAAGCAAGAGAAGTTTTTGATTCAATGAAAGAAAAGAATGTGGTTGCTTGGACGGCTATGATTTCTGGGTACGGCGTGAATGGCTGTGGTGCCCAAGCAGTCGAGTTGTTTCATCAAATGAGACGAAGTCAAGCAATCCCCAACAATGTTACATTCATTGCTATTTTGTCTGCCTGCGCTCATTCAGGACTAGTAAATGAAGGGCGTCAAGCATTTTCTAGTATGAGAGAATATCACTTGGTGCCAGGAGTAGAGCATCACGTTTGTATGGTGGATATGCTTGGTCGAGCAGGGCTTCTCGATGAAGCATACGAATTCATCAAAGAAACAGTTTCTAAAGAGGCGGCACCGGCTATCTGGACTGCTATGCTTGGGGCTTGCAAAATGCATAAGAATTTTGATCTTGGAGTTGAAGTTGCTGAGCGTCTCATTGCTGTTGAACCAGAAAATCCAGGTCATTATGTGATGTTTTCCAATATATGTGCTTTGGCAGGTAGAATGGATCGAGTAGAGGTGATTAGAAACACTATGATACGAAAACGTTTAAAGAAGCAAGTTGGGTATAGCACAATTGAAATTGATCAAAAGACTTATTTGTTTAGCATGGGTGATAAATGTCACCCTGAGACGAGCAAAATTTATCAGTATTTAGATGAGTTGATGTGGCAGTGTAGAGAAGCAGGTTATGTAGCTGTAGCTGATTCAGTCATGCACGAATTGGAAGAGGAAGAGAGAGAACATGCACTTAGATATCACAGCGAGAAGCTTGCAATAGCATTTGGGTTACTGAAAACCATCTCCGGAACAACCGTTAAAATAGTAAAGAACCTTCGAATGTGTGAAGACTGTCATTTAGCAATTAAGTGCATCTCAGTTGTTACTAACAGAGAAATTGTTGTCCGAGACAAGCTTCGATTTCATCACTTTAGGAATGGTTCATGTTCTTGTCAAGACTATTGGTAACAGATTCCATTCCATCAGCTATTTCACATGATAACAATTTTCAGCTTCCAATTCCCTCTATCACAGGCTTTATGCTACCATAATGTGAATTATTTATTTTGTTTATAAAGATAGTCAGAAGTCAGAACTTGCTGACTACACACTGTACATCTTCGATTCAAAACTTCCAGAAAGTCTCCTTCTATTATTTAAGTTCATGTTCTTTTATGTAGTCAATAATATGCTTCTCTTTTTTTGTTTTGGTTAATTTGGTCATATCCACAATAATACTCCCAACTATTTTAAGAGAAGATAAGTATTAATTTAGTTAAAGATCCCCATCCGTGTGAATTTTGTTTATGATCGAATTGGTAAACTTGTGAGATTGGTAGATTAAATCTGTGGATCATCATGGGTTTACGTAACTATAGAATGGTTTAATGAAGTTGCCATATATCTTCCACTTTGTTTTGAGTTTTTCCCAACTCTATACCTCTTAGTGTAGGTTTGTTTTTCAGAAGATCAACAGCTTTTGGTCCAATCTCAAGTTTTGCTTACCATTACATAGGTTAATTCTTTTGAAAATCAACAATCATTGACTTGTATATGCATCTTAGATACCTTAAATAAACCGGACCCTAAATTTGCAGTTCCTAGAATTGACACTTTTGATAACTTAAATGTGCTCAAACAATATCTTACAACTTCAACTGTTTTTCAAATATCGGAACTTTCGATCACACTTTCTTATCTTATGCACATTGGAGTAAGGGGAGACTCCATTAGAACCGATTTTCTGTTCTCAAATTCCTGTTTCTTATGTGCTCAAAGTCTTCTCAGCTATTCATTGCAATAAATTTAATGGCTGAGAAGATTTAAACACCGAAGAAACAGAAATTTGGAAACAGAAGAACTAATCCTGAGTTTATTACAGCCGCCATAAACGTTTAAGTAACCACGTATAGATTTCAGTAACAACTTAATCTTGTGAAAGCACTTTAAGGGCAGGCTTCTTACACGACGACTTTGACGTGATCTTGAAAGACCTTCTCCAACCTCAGCAATTAAATAATGTTGTCTGAAGTTACAAACTTACAAAAAAGTTTCAACTAAAATTAAAACTTCACGAAAAGTGGTTGTGCCTTTTGTTTGGTTCCGTTAACTCCATTATATTTGATGTACTTCCATGCAATGATTTGATGACTTAATCCCAAGAAAAAGTCATCACCAATTGGGAATTTTAATTTGTCTCCAAATGACAAGTTCCCTTTATTCAAAGGATTTTTTTTTTTTGGGAGTAAGGAACATGTGAGAAGAGATACCAACATTTGGAAATGATCTGCAATTTTCACCTACGTAAGTAACATGTGAGAAGAGATACCAACTCTTGGAAATGATCTGCAATTTCACCTACGTAACCATGGGTAGCATGCAAAGTTCAAACTTATCTAACATATAGCCAGAAAAAATGCTTTCTCCAGAGCGAAAATCAACTATATTCCTCAATATGGAAAAATTGAATCAAACCTTTGTGGTTTATTCATTCACGGTAACAGCATCAGGACAGAAAAGTGGTTTACTTGCAACAAGTAAAAATCCAAACAATACATGGTCTGTGATGCCCATGCCCTCTCCTTCACGTGTATGCAATGAGATAAACTACTTGAGCCATCCGCAATCAGTCCTTGGAACCTCTGACAGGAGCACCTTCATAAGTTGAAAAGGATCAAAAGCACCAGCACCAGAAGGAAATAATTCAGAAAATGATTATTTACATAGAATAAAGAACCCTTGTCTTTTCTTCAGTTTACTTTTCTCTCAAACTCTCTTAAAAAATCGCAATATATATGCTGAGAAGGATAACAGGACCAAAAATGCAAAAGATGCATTGACAACGATCAACATATATATGCTAACAGTTTTTTCAATAAAAATGACTTGCAAAAGATTTTGACAAAGCGATGCTACAATTTCAGAATGATAATCCAATGAACTGATTACTAACTCCACACAAATTACACTTCAGAGAGTTATGAGAAACACCTTTACCTTAAACCTCATTATATGCCTCAAAAGAAGATATTCTGGAACAAAAAATATAGAATTCTAAGCAGATGCGTCTCCTCACAGTTCCTCACCGCCAACCACAGGTACCATTTCGTATTCAGAAGTCTTCAGGAACCTCCTGGGAACAATACAGCGGCCACCAAGCCACTGCTGCAAGTAAATGAGGATAGCAAACAATAGACCACAAATAGGAATTATAATGTCCCAAGCTGTGGAATAAATATCCTGCTTGTGATTGGCATATATGTATGAGAAATCAAGGTACCAATATGAACTGTGGGCCCGATAAAGGTCATATGCATGGGGTAGTAAACGGACAATAGTTGTTCCAAAAAAGAAGGTAAAGGTAAGAGTCTTTTCTTTAGAATTCAACAAAAAGTTGAACATTATCTGTGGAAGTAAGAAGCCATCCAGAATCAATCCAGCATAAGATCTAAGTTCTGTCCACTGATAATGCTGCTGATAATTCATATGGCGTAGTCGTAAATATGAACTCCTATGAGAATCCTTCCACTGATATAAAAACCAAGCAATCAATCCACCACCTATGTACAATGCTGAAGACAAGTAAAGAACCCTCCTCTCAGAAGTCCAAAAGATTTTGAGGCTCCCATCCCTCTGTCTGGCAGACCATGTAAGTTGAAGAAGACGTAATTCTAAAAGAAATGCTACCATTGTAACCACCCTTACTATCACTTCATTTACTTTGACCCATCCACTAGTCTCAAGAAAAAAATTCTGTCCGCTATGATTTTTTGCAAACAACGCTTCAAAATTTAGAAGAAGAGGTATCATATGACCCAAAGTGAGGACACCAAGCATCATAAAGGAAATAAAGGGTAACACATTTGGATGCTGTTTAACATGATAGAGTTGCATCCCCACGAACAAACAGGCAAGAGTATTTGAGATTAAAACCATAATAATCTCCATATCCATTCTCCAGATGGATTCTGCTGCTTGGCTTGTATAAATCGACTCTGAAGATATCTCAAGCTGCTCAAAGTGCAGATTGTCTGATTTCCCCCTCATGCTTTCAATGGTTCCCTTAACGTTACCCCTACCATTTGCATTTAAGGGGGAAAATTGGATGTGGACAAGAATCTCACAGTCCTCTGAATCATCGCTTATTGATTTTTGAACATGTGAAATGGGATGTCGACATCCTATCATACACAGGGTACCAGTCTTGTTATCATATGTCCCTTCGGCTGAAATTTCTACCGATTCATTTGATAAAACCACACCACCCAACTTATATTCAGAACCTGCTGTGAATCTCATCTTGTAGCTTATATTTAGAAGACCACTTTCCCTATTGCTCATTCGATAAGGCTGGTAAAGTTGATCACCAACAAAGAAAGGGGACAAGTAACCCCGTGCTACTTCTCCCTTGACATTTTTCACTGACATATCAAACCTCATGTCTAATGAATAAACATTTGGGTATTTCTTTCCTTTGCCTTTGACAATCTTTTGCCTGGAACACGATTTACTCAGTCTTTCAAGAACAGTATACTTGTATTTCAGATCAGGGTCTCTCAATATCCTATTCCCAGAACCATGAAATGCAATTCTGCTGAAGTAGCCAGTTTCATCTGCAGTTTTATTGCTCCAAAGTTGGCCCACAACTGTGCTGCCATTTCTAACTGTCAAGGTTTTGGGAAATCGCAAGCTTAACCTGATTGAGCAATCATCAACATAAGTATTAGCTAATGAGTTCTCATGATTCGAGAGTCGACATGCCACAACACAGAGCCTATTGTTATTATCATCCCAGGTTCCCTCACCAATTAACATTGTGTTGGGATCAAAAGATCTCTCGAAACGAGAAGCTGGACCATGATAATCAGAGATTTGAAAACCTACTAAAAATCGAATAGCATGTTCGTCATCACATCTAATACCTTGAATTTTCATGAACTTAGGCAGAGTTGCAAACCTCTCACCCAAGGGATTGCATTTACTCCCACAATCACTCCCATACTCCAATTGAAAGAAACTAGCATACCTGTACAAATTAGTTAAACAAATACTAGGATCTAATAACATAAAATGTAGATTTTCTTTCTTTCCATCAATACCGTCAATGTCTGTACCACTGCACATAGTCCCATCCCCATTGCCCAACAAAGTATAATTATATTGAGCATAATGAGGTATAGCCAACAGTGACACAGGCTCAAAATAACCAAAACTACCTTTAGCACCCAAACTCTCCATAACCCCATAAATCAAACCACTAACATTACCAAAATTCTTGGGGTAATTAAGCTTCAAAACAGCAGTCAAGGAATTCAAAGCACCCAAATTAGGATAACTCGACCCAGATCCCACCATACACAGCTTCCTAGTACTCATCGACCAATACCCATATAAGTCAAACACCAGAGACCGTGGCCGCAGCGGAATCTTGGGTCCCCGGAACCTAATGTTTCTCAAATTGCGGCGCCAAGTGACGTTAAACCGAGGAGGAACGTAGAACTTGAGGGAGGCTTGGAGCATAACCAGGTCACCTGAATGAGTAAGCGAAATGGAGTTTCTTTTGGGGTGGAAGGAAACGGATACAGACGAAACGTCGGCAGCAGGGAGAATCTGGGGACCGCCGATCAAATAAGCATAGTCGAAATGGAGGGCCTTGTCGTGGGCGATGGAGAGATTGATGGGTGACACAGTTGAGACGGGTTGAGGGACGATGTCGTGGCAGTGGGGGGTGTAGTAATTAAGGAAGTTGGAGGACGAGATGGTTGGAGGACTGACTGTGGTTGTGGAGACTGTTGGGGTGGCAAGGAGTAGAAGGAGTGTGAAGGAAAGAAGGGATGAGAGGGTTTTGGGGGGGTTTAGGAGGTGAGTAGATTTGAATTTGATCCTGGGGGATCTGCTTCTTGTTGCCATTGTTGTGGTGGTGGGGAGAATGAGATCATGCAAACTTCCTCAACTTTTGTTGCAGAATGAAATGTATATAAACTTAATTACTTGTGCAGTGCACGTGTGTTTGACCGTGAGGACCGATATCCATCTCTCTAATCTGATATTCTGATTCGAATACGAATGAACATAAAATAATAAAGGAGTTATAACTTACACACACCAATCCAAACTCCTTTATTTCTTATTCATAGTTAGATCAATACATATAGCACATAGGAATAAGATTATTATTCAGTTGAAACACCATGAAATTTGTTTTAATATGATACACAACAAACTTCAATTTATTTTTGGAGGGGCAGTAGAATAGAAAGGAGGAGTGCAATCTCTTTACTCATAGAACTGATGGCAATCAATGCCTCTGTCAGAAAATGCCTTGATGAGTTTTGGAAAGAGCTTTTGAAGCATGATTCTGAATCCTGTAGAACTGCACTTCTGATTGACCTGCTCAGTTCCTTGAGATGCAAAAGCTGGTGAAGCTCCTTCCATGTAGGCCTTCCAAGCCAAGAGAATAACATGTGAGCGTTGCCTCAAGTGTTCCTCCACAAGACCTTGAAAATGCTGCATGCAAACAACTCATTTATAATAATGAAAAGACTGACATTACACAATACAATTTCCTCCACAACTGCTTATATCTTACCTTGGGTGGCTGCCCCAGTAAGTAAAGCATAGACTTCCAGGTCACCAGGAAAGCATTTTCATTATAGCTCATAGAGTTCTTCTCACCCTCCGCTTTTCCTAGCTGCTTGTCATAACCAGCCTCATTAAAGTAAGGTCTTTCATTAAGCACGAGTGCCTGGAGAGAGATCAGAACTTGAAGAATACTGGATCTCTCTGCATCCCATACTTCTGTTCCTGTGCCTGTCCATGTGTTGAGGAGACTCAGGCAAACCTTTCCCGACTCATACAAGTTCGGGTTCAATCGAAGCCCACCAGAGCGATAGTGTACCAACTGTATCACAACATATGAAAACCATTCATATACACTGTACAAGATTCTTACACCTTTATTCTAGTAGAAAAAGAATTGAATAAGGGGACAACTTTACAGCAGATAAGTAACAAAATGGAATATGTTTTAACACCTTGAATTGCCAACAATCAGCAGCTATTTGTTCAGGCACTAACATGAACATGACAAAACTTTGGAAACCTAGATCAAAACAACTTACAGGTGGTTCATGAGGGTACTCTGGCGGAAGATATATATCAAAAAAGAAAAGACCATCATGATAAGGAGTTCCAGGTGCACCAACAATAGCTGCTCTAAGTAGATCCATCCTGTTCTCATAGATGCGGAGATAGATTGATTCTGTTCAAATTATCATAGCTCATATTTATTATAACCAATACAAAAATGGATATTCTATAAAATTGAATTAAATAGTTAAGAGTAACAAGTGCAGACTATTACCAGGTAGATCTTTCTCTAAAACGCTCCACTCTAGTTGAACCTTCTTCAACCAACCTCTCTTAAACTAAGCAAACAAAGGATAAACAAAATAAAAGGATCATAGTGCCACCTTAGAACCACCACCTTGCAATCTATAGGAATACTGCGTTGGATTTCTTACCTGAGATGCTGATAATCCTTTGCCTGCACTGTCAATGAAATGATGGTCAGTGCAATCATCAACAATGTCAAATTTCCTGAAAAGCTCTTGCTTCGTGTTCGCTGATGAAGAAGGAAATTCTCCATTCTGATAAACAGCATTAACATCCTTAAAACTGGTTTCTTCATATCTCTGCATCTCTGCTGCTACCAAAGGTTGCATTTCTGTGCAGAGATCAAATGTCTCAGAGGTTTTCTCTTCATTTTTGTTGGACCCATTTTCATCTTCAAAAATCTGTCCAGGTGAAAGTGGAGCAGACAGCAATGTGGAACCAAAGGATCTCAATATACTTGCTGCAAAACTCATGACCAATCCAAAAGTGGATTGAGGAGAAAACAAGGAACTACATTCATATTTTATGTGCTCTTCACCAGTTCCTTCAGAATTTGACAAATCCTACAAATGAATATGTTTCTCAGTTTCCAGAAATTCAAACAAGCTTCTGAATACAACATAACATTATACTGGTTGAATGAAAAATGAAAATCCACAGAGTTTCATTTATGCTTCTGATATTTCCAGTAGGAGCTTTCGTTTGTTAATTTCTTTTCCCGGTATTTTCTAGGCAAGATTCTCCCTGATAAACAAGTTTCTTAGCACAAAAATAATCTTTCCTGATGATTATAAGCCTTATCATTGCCAACTAGAAATTTACAAGGCACCTTTCTCTAAAGCTCATCGCCATGATTGAGTCAACCTTTGACTCACTCTTCTAGATTTGGGAAATAAGTAACATGGTTAATCCTTCAGGTTTAATCATGCATTTACGGATCCATGCTTTCAGAAAGTTTAGAGTACGCTTTTCATAAATGAAAGTTCTCGAGAGAATAAGAAAGAGACAATAGGACAGATTTTACCTTCCCTTTCAAGCTAGAAATCTGTTTTCCATTATCAACCAACTCTTGACTGGATTCTTCCATATTTTGTTCAAACAGCAGGGATGTTGTGGTTGAGTCTTCACACTTATCAATCCTAAAAATATCATCAGGTGCAACCTGTAATGAAATTCAAAACCTATTTCTTACAAGTAAAAATATATCAGATTAATCTTTTAATCAGGAACTAGTTGATCAATAAGAGATTCAAAACCTAAACCAAGAAAACTTGCATGTTTTAAGGTGTTTACTAACATATTCTTCTTAACAATTTCATTATACAAAGATTGTACCAGCCCATCTGTCTCCCTGCTCCAATTTCCTAGATAAAATTGGCAACTAGGCAAACCTTTGTAAGTAGAAAGATAACAACACCCAGTCAATATCTTCAATATATACAGTTTCATCTTTTTTAGGTCATGATTGAATGTTCATGAGCTACATTAGTGTAAAAAGTAACCAACATGGCTTGGCCAAATGGTGCCGTTATAGCGTTATGTCACCGTAACCGTTGGAGGTAAGTATTTCCATAGTTAAGGTTTAAAGCACTCGATAACAAACTTAGGAAAATCATTTAAAAAATTAATCTTGCAATCCCACTTAAAAAGTTCACCAACTTTGATACTTAAGTACAACAGAATGGAAATAAAACTGACTAAAATTCTAACCTTGGTTGTAAGACCAGAAGCCCATGAAACCTCAACAGAACCATCTTTGAAGCCCGTCACGTAGCCGATGCAGGACAAATGATCTTTAGAAGCATAATCAGTGGGACTTTCAGAGCTATTTTCTCCTTCAAGAGTTCCTCTTCTTAAATGATGCCTATCATCCACATTTTTAAACACTATATCCCCAAAACAGTAGGAGTAGTCTGGGTGCTCAACTATTTCATAGGCACTCACAGTTTCCTCCATCAGCATCCCAATGGACTTCCATTTTACCTTAACAGTTCGCTCCTTTGAATCCACATAACACACAACACCCCATCTTTGGTTGCTGGACACGCATAGATCATCACAAGCGCTTTTCTCAAGTACAAACTGTCCAGGCCAGAATTCATGAGCATTAACAGCACTTACAGGGAGTAAGGATTGTGAATCTAATTGTAATGAGTAGCCACCATCCTGCCATGCAACATCAACTATGGTCTTTACTTTCACAATAACAAAAATTTCTTGGAAATTGAAGCGAAGTTCTTGTTGACTAAATCCAATTCCTTCCATTTGGCGATTAAGAATTCCAAAGGTCGAAGCATTAGAACGAATCTGCTCCTTCGCACATTTACAGTCAGCTCCAGGAAGGATGCACAAGTCACCAATCTGCCAATTTTCATGCAAAAAGCATGAAAACAGAGTCAGATTCTTAGCATCCTGCACACAGGGTGGAACAGGCAAGTTTGAATGACATCCAAGCCAATCAACATACACTAAGCCTGCTTTTACTGCTGAAACAGTGCCTACAATCTGATTTTCCTTCCAAGCACCACATAACCATCCAGCTGATTTAGGGGCAGTGGAGAGTCTAACTTGCACTCTCTGGCCTGGATAATATGGGTAAACTGAATCTTCAAGTAAGTTGGGAGCAATAGGCAAGATTTTGTCCTGATCCATTGCAATTACCTCATCCTTTCTCCCATCATCAAATAAAATAGTCAACTTGTCAACAACTTTATTGACCTTTCCAA
>JANIIA010000002.1:40459719-40477274 GCA_027478495.1 Erythroxylum alaternifolium | reverse complement strand
AATCCATGGCCCTTGTATCACATAATCTCCCACTGAGATTGTGCGGATTTTGAGAATTGTCTGGGAATCTACATTTTTTATGATTTTTCCATGCAAATTTTCCAGATCAACAATCATTTTTACATTTACAACTCTGCCCATCTGTCCGGATGGATCAGTGACAGAGCAAACAAAGTCTCCACGAATAAATTCCCTCTCAAATGACAGGAAATCATCAATTTTTCCTATAGTCTCCTCCAGGCTTGTCAAAATGCTACTAGCCTGCCCACCATAGGAGAAGCCAAGTTCTTCTGTATCCTCACTGCAACCACTGTCACTGGAACTTTCCCAATCAGAGTCACTAGGGAACATATCCATCACCTGAAAGAAAATGTACATTTAGCATAGGAACAACTTATTGAAGAAAAGGTACAACACAATAAGAGCCTCAGATTATTCATTTGCTAGGAAAGGTGCCCACCTTAGGATTAACGAAAAGGAATCCCTTTTCTTGAAGCAAGTTTTGCAGAGAAGGCTGGCTATTCCAGAACTTGTAGTGGACTAATTGGAAAGGAAACAGCCCAAGTACCTACTTGAATTCAGAAATATATCTAAATTTGGCAATTTGAATTCAAAATGCAGAAAAAGTAGAACTGTTATGTGCTTACAAAGTTAAGTAGGAACACAGCTTACTGAAAAAGTCACACTTGCTTGAGCAACACAACGTTCTTCACTAGAACAACAATAAACTTAAACACACTTCAGTAATTGAGCCCTCTGTCAAATGACCAGACAACAGAATTGAGACTTGAATGTTTAGATCTCTTAAGACAGAGATCATATGCCAAAGAAGATTTGCCTCGAAGAGATAACAGGGAGCCAAATCAGGACTCGTTTTGCCTGCACAAGATAAGAGTAGTCAACTAAGGACTGCCAATTGCCAAAGGAGATTTGCCCTAAAGGGATAACAGGAGTCAACTTGGACTCCAAATGCCAAAGGAGATTTGCCCAATCAATGGACTGAAGTTTCTGCACACAGAAACTTGAACAGAAGATTGCACCGCAGAGGTTGATATCAATGAGCTATAAGCCTTGCAACTTGGAGCAAGCTTGCTGTTGAAACAAGAGTCAGTGCCAAATAAGATACTGCTTGTGCTCCTGATGTGTGAGAATAAATTACAGATAATAGGAACTATCAAGTCTCTTCTTTCGTTTCACTGTCAGGTGCTGTTGCCCAGCCAGAAGAGACTTCGGTAACTTTGCCAAAGGAGATTTGCCCCAAAGAGCTGAATCTTGATGTGGGAATATATTACAAGCTATGATGTAGAAGATACAGAGGTCCTTTTTTTTTTTTTCACTAGAAGCCAACTTTTAATGCCAAAGGAGATTTCCCTGTTTGAAGCTACACTATCTGTCAGGATGGTCCAGTAGCTGGGGAGACGTCAAAGCACCGCCTATTTGTAGGATGACCGGATCAACCGCAAAAGTATCTTGCAGCTTGATAAGTTCAATCTCATCCATGCACTTGATGAAGTTTAAAGTAAGAAACCATCAACAGCCATCTTTAGCTGCCAAAGTGAGTGGTAATCGATCCAGTTTAACAAATGCATGCAACCTGAAATAAAACCTAATTAATGGTTTTCATTAGAAATAACAGAAAAATAGGGAAAACAAATATGCCCAACGTGGGAGGACTGAGAGTATGTTTGTGATTGTTGTGAAAAAATCATCCAACAAATGGAAAAAAGAGAAAAACCATGTAACATTTCTCGAAATTTAGCCATAGAAAAATGGGAAACATACAATTTGCACAAATATTTCTGCTAAAAATTACGTTTCAAACAGACTACACTTCTTGGTTTGTTTCTTTTTTGCCAATACATACTTGACACACTGCCCTGTCCCACTCCCTCACACACAAGAAGACGTTTTTGTGCAGTGGAAAAAGGCAAATGAACCGTTATCCACAGCACAAAGAGAATTAGCAGACATTCTTTTGCAGATGAAAATTTCCAGAATCGTTCCGTTCAACACAACTAATTCACAGCTGACCCAAAGAAGCAAATAGCTCTTAATCTCTCAACCATTAGGTTGGAGCAAAAATATTAAGGATAACACAATAACAAATAAAAACCTCAAAAGACATAATCTTCTAACTACACAAATAAACAAAGCTACTATGGTTAAGCTTTGATGTGAACACAGAGTTGGTAGAATTATTACGTATATGCAAGAGTTGTGTACAATGAAGAATCGTAGATGGAATATAAAGGTCATAAAAGCGTGCAAAGCTGAGGAAAGAGTCATACCATTTCTCATTTCTATATACAAGTGAAAGCATATAAAGTGTAACCAACAGAAGTCGACCCCGTTCGTTGATGGCAACCAAAACAAAATCCCTCTGTTTTCTCTTGCACTTTCTGGCTCGCTTTCTTAGCCAAGAAAATCAACCCACGAATTCAGAGAGGCTAAGTTCCTCCCTGAATCCGCTCCATCACGCCATGAAAAAAGCTGGAGAACATTCCACAATGACCTGTGTCTACCCTTGTGACGTCTCTCTCTCTAGTAACTCTGTACGTCTTGGATTTTTTCTCAGTTCTCACTCTAATCAAATGTGGGAAGTTGCGGGCTTTCGAGGGACTTTCACATCCAATAAGATATAGACACCGAAAACAAGAAAAAAAGGGCTATGCCACGGAATATACCATTACGAGCCCAGCAGGTAGCAATGCCATTTCGTATTGTATAGTATAGTATAGTATAGTAAAAACCAGAACTAAGTCGACAGTTGCTCAATTGGACCATAATGTGGTTGGGAATAAGATTACAGCTTTAAGACTAAAATATTTTATACATGTGTTGGCATATGACAACTTTATACGGAATCAAAATCTACATGTTGTATGTTTTGAGTCAAAGTAACTAGATTTGTTATTCTGAGGTGCATTTTCTGAATTACTTGCTGTTGCAATGTGGCAATATGGTAGTAGTACCAAGTACATTTCTTGGCAGAGGTCAACAACAATAGTAGTACTGAGCTGTCATATGAATTGTTCCAATATAGAAGAAATTTATGTTGAGTTGGTAGTCTTAAAAGTTTTGATTGTGATTTGAACTTAAAACACTCTGTGTTTTGCCCAATAATTTTGTCTAGCGAAGCAAGTGCTGAAAAGCAAACGAATTACTAACTTGGTGCTTTTTAGGTATAGTCTTCTTCATTGAAGAGATTTACTCAAATAAGCACTAGCTACTGTCCATCTAGTTGGAAAGGCAGATGCAATGCTAAAATATGGTTGTGAAAATGACTAGTTCCTAACCATCTTTTCCACTTCCAAAATAATATTGTTTGTATTTTTGGTGGATTACAGGTGCCAGTTCTTGGTGCACCTCGCTCTGTATGTGCCCTGGAAGTGATCCCGTGTTCTTGTGACCCACTGCCTCTATGCACTGTTTCTGAAGATCAGCTTCCTTTCTCTTATTACATGTTCTTACCAAGAGGAATGAAATTTCAAGCAAGCATTACGAGTTTAACCAAGTGGTATGTACATATATATATACTTGTATAAATAGAATATACTTGAAAATATTAGTATACTTCGATAGTAGGAATAGACATGAAATTATAAATATAGGACAAAACAGGCTACTCTCCACTAGTATTGAATTGAGTGGTTTTGGCATCTAAACTTATACGGGGAAGGAAGTGGGATGCTGCTTTCTTGGACCAGCTTACACCAACGAATGTGGAACTGCAAAATCAAAATTCCTCCGTATCTTCCACTATAAGTCTAGACCTCACTTGCTTTATTATTCAAGTGCGGCCTCAAATCTTACAACAAACTGCACTTTCTGTTATGCTCATTATGACTCCAAATTTTCCTTTAAAACCAACCAGAATGAAGTCAACTAAACTGTTTGTAAGGGGCAATATGCAAAAGTTATATGTGTGGACGTGTAGATGGCCAAACTTATCCATATGTAAATAACTTTGCGGAGACATGAAGAAGACTTTCTTGTAAATGAGTACGTAGAAATTAAAGGTTTTACATTTCTTGTAATATATACTATTAAAGAAAACCTTGTTGGGTCCTTTCTTAAATGGTTAGACTTAGATCTGTTGCCTTTTCATGTCAAAATACGACTTGACATATTTTTGGGCTAATGATTAAGGGAAAAACTTTTTGAAAAGATCTAACAAGATAATAACAAAAAGGGAAAGATAGAATGTCCTGTTTGCAAGTTTCCCATATTAGTTATCTTTAGATTAGACTTAGTATTTTTGCTCGTCGAGTTCGATTTTCTTTTTAGGCTTTAGATCGGATTCAACCTCAAACCTATTTGCGTAATTCAGCTTAAAGCTCGAACTATCTCTACAATTTTTATGTGAAACGACGTTGTTTTATACTATTCAAAACAAAGTCGTTTCATATAATATTGTTGGTGTGTTGTGTTTATATTGAAATAATGTCGTTTTGGCTAGCATAAAATATCGGCAAACAAGGACTCTCTTCTCCAGCTAATACTGTAGCATAATTGAAAATAAATTAACTAATTGACCTGTTTCTCTAACAATCTAC
Organism: Erythroxylum alaternifolium; assembly: GCA_027478495.1. Taxonomy (NCBI): domain Eukaryota; kingdom Viridiplantae; phylum Streptophyta; class Magnoliopsida; order Malpighiales; family Erythroxylaceae; genus Erythroxylum; species Erythroxylum alaternifolium. The sequence continues at coordinate 40,472,718 of JANIIA010000002.1, read as the reverse complement.
TGTGATGCGAAGAGAGCTTCCTTAAACCTCTGAGTCTCCAACACCCAAATTCCAAGCCTACTCAGACCTCCAATAACCAACTTCTAAGCCTCCTCCGACCTCTGACACCCAACCCTCTAATCTACGACTTTGAGGCCCTCTAATGCTCCCCTGCATCTGCTCAATGTCCACTAGCTAAAAGGAAAACTGATAATTGTAGATTATATCGTGTTTTAGCGGGTAGTTTGATGTGTGTTTATTTGTTTATTTGATTATTTAATGTGTGTTTAGGTTAAAATTGTGTTAGTTTGTTAAATATTTGTGTTTTACATGTTTTATGGGTTAGAGCATGCTTTTGAGCTTCAATGTTGTATATTTGAGGTTCCTTGGTGAATTTGCTCGTGTTTCAGGGCTAATATCAAAGAACGGAGAAGTTTCGAAAAAAACTCGAACTAAAACAGTGGCCCACGATTGTGGCTAGTAAGCCATGACCCTGACAGAAGCATGTGAAAGGAGCCACGATCGTGGGCCTATCTGCCACGATGATGATAGAAGGCAAAAATATAGGCCACGATCATGGCCTACGATAGAAACGCAGATAAACTTCCCGACTTGAGTTTTTAAAGAACTTTTCGGACCTTTTGAACCCGAAAAAAGCCTTAGGGTTGCCCAAATTAGAAAAGCCTATAAAAATCATTATGATGAAACCCTAAAGTAGCTTCTACATTTCGCAACATTTGGAAAGTTCAAGAGAGAGAGAAAGAGAAGAGAAGGAGGAAGAAGAGGAAGAAGAAATAGGTCCTGATGCTGCTGCTTTCCTGATTAGGTGGTCTCTCGATGCTGCTACCTTCTTGGATTGTCCAATCCAAGTTCTATTTCCTTTCCATTTCATTTTTGTTCATTTAATATATAAGATTGAAAGGATTGTATGATAATGGGTTTTGGATTATTGACGATGTTTTAACTCTTCCTTCGGGATTTTACTTTTATTTAAAGTTGATATAGTCAATTTTGTGTTGAATTGATTGGGTGTTGTGATTAACTTTGACTTTTGCATATTTTGGTAACAAACCTAGAGGATGAGCCAGAGGAAAATGATTGGATTGAGTTAACGAGAGTTAGACGATCCAATAGGCCACATAGTTAATGATATCGGTTTTTATGCGAAGAGAGATCTCGTGTGAGACCCAGTAGTTTAGTAGAGAGCTTACGATCTAATTTTAATTATGAGTCGTTTGTTAATTGAGATATTGCAAATTCCATAATTTAATTAGGGTTAATGATTTAAGGTGTGGGATTATAACTTGAGAGACAGTAATTATCCCTACGATAGTCTAAAACGGATACCCCGATAATACATAATTGACTAGGTTAGTATTAATAATAGGTAGAATCCCCTCTCTCATAACTTAGTAATTTCTCTTGATTAATTTCCATATTGACCTTTTGTGTTGCTTAATTTCAATTCTTATTTTGTGTTAATTTCTTAAGTTGAATTCCTGTAATCAAATTCCCATGTTTTATATTCTTGTTTCATTTTTAATTTCATTTTATTAATTTTTGACCTTTGGATAACCTAGGATTAGATTAGTTTACCCTCTTTGTGGGATCGACCCTTCAAATACTACAACTCACTACTCGTGCACTTGCAGTAATTGAGGGATATAAATTGTATGTAACACCCCAACTCCCGCTCCCTGGAAACGGGGAGTTGGGGTGTTACATTGTAAGACCCGACACCTCAATAAAAAACATAAATTGCTTAATTGCCTCTATTTCTGTTTCTTTTTTTCTTCTAAAAAAATGAAATTACAACTTGTTATTCTTAGGTGCAATCATACCCAAGACTCGATGAGAGGGTTTTTAATTAAAAATATGAATATGGTCATGTATGAATGACGATATATAATGATTATTCTAAAAAAATTAAAGACTAGCGAGGAGAGTTCTGACAATAACGTCTAATCTTTAATAAAAACTTGTATGAAGTTACAGTTATACAAATCAAATGATTGTAGACTGAATAAAAAAAATAAGACAGAAAAGAGAAACACTCAGAGGAAAAGACAACACAGGGAGAGAGAGAACACTAGTATTTTTTCCTAACCTATTTCATATCAAAGCAACTTATTTATACGGTTTCACGTTACCTTCATTGCATAGTTTCACTTCCGCGTTAACTTCCTTGCATGGTTTCAGATCTATCCATGTTAACTTCCTTGCATGTTAATTTCCTTCTATGGTTTCAAATCTCAAGTTTCACGTTAACTTCTTTACATGGTTACTTCTACGAAGGACACTTGTTGGAATCCCATGGGGGTGCCGCCGTAGTACCTTGGTTTCAATCGTTACAGAAGTCTAAGCACATTTCTACATATCCAACTTTAACTGACACTATTGAACATCAATTTGGACCTTCACAATTTGATTGTCCTAGGGCTTAGTTGTTTAAAATTGCACAATTTGACTTGGTGGCCTCATGTTATCATAATTTTATGGTGCTTGCAAATTGGTCCACGGGATTAACAGATGGGGCTCTTCTTGACTGCTTTATCAGTGGGTTAAAGGCCCACATCTACCATTATGTGATAGCACATAAACCAACAACTTTAATATATGTAGTAGATTTGGTGCGATTGTATGATGAGAAGGATTCAACTACTCTTTTTTCTTCTCGCCCCAAATCCACAATGATGCCATCTGCACCTTCAATGTTAGTTTCAAAATCTCCTTCAGTGGGATCATCAGTTGCAGTCACAGTGACCAAAAATAATGTTGCACTATTATTTCCTACACCATCTTCAAAACCGTTACCTCCTATGAAGCGAATCTCCCCGATAGAAATACAAATTAGGCACGAAAAGGTACTGTGTTATAATTGTGATGAGAAAGTTTCTCCAAACCACAAATGTCCTAATCGCCATTTTATGCTGATGATAAAATATATTAACGACGAGGAATCTCCAACACCCGAAGACCGTCATGATCTATAAGAGTCTCAAGACGTTACCGTTACTCTTATTCCTCATATTTCATTCCAAGCATATCAGGGTCAAATGTGCAAATTTTGTTCGATGGTGGAAGTTCTAACAATTTTATCACTCCTCATCTTTCTTGTCATTTGAAGTTACCAGTTGAACCAACCCCTGCATTCTGAGTTCTTGTTAGTAATGGGCATTACTTCAAAAGCCAAGGAATTGTTCTTGCTCTTCCGCTCTTTATTCAAGACCACCAAATTGTGTTCCCAACGTATGTACTACCAATTACTAGCTCAGATATTATTCTCAAAGTATCTTGGCTTGTCACTCTAGGTCCCCATATTGCAGACTACAATTCTTTCACTATCAAATTTTACCTTAACGGTAAATTTATCATTTTACTAGGTAACAAGTCTTCCACTCCAATAGCTCTTATGTTTCACCAAATTAAGCGATTTTAGGCCACGCATGCTATATCATGATTATACACATTACAGGCAACCCTTATTGATGTTATCTTTCAATATGGGTTTTACATTCCACCCAATATACCAGATGACTTGGTTGTTATATTACTCAACTATCTCATTGTTTTCTCCATTCCTCATGGTCTGCCTCCATTTCGTAGACATGATCATACCATTCATTTAGAGCAAGGAACTGCACCAGTCAAGGTTCGACCTTATCAATATGTTTACAACCAAAAAACAGAAATAGAAAGATTGGTGAATGAGATGCTTTGGGACAGAATTATTAAACCTAGAAAAGTTCATTCTAAGCATTGGTACTCCTGGTTCAAAAGAAATATGGCACCTGGTGGTTTTGTGCTGATTACAGGGCTTTAAATGCTGTGACTGTGAAGGATTCCTTTCCAATGCCTACAGTTGGTGAACTTTTAGATGAATTATATGACTCTTCAGTTTACACCAAACTAGACTTACGCTCTGGTTATCATCAAGTTTTAGTTTGTCTTGAAGATTGTGAGAAGACAACATTACGGACTCACCATGGGCCGTATAAATGGTTAGATATGTCATTCGAACTCATAAATGCTCCTACCACTTTTCAAGCTCTTATGAATGATATATTTCAACCATTTTTTGGATGGTTTGTGCTCTTTTTTTATGACATACTTGTCTGTAGTCCATCACAGTCTTCCCATCTTGAACGCTTGGCTATGGTGTCAGAACAATTATTACAATGTCAACTTTTTTGCAAAACTTCCCAAATTTTCCTTCAAAAAAACTCGAATTGAATATTTGGGTCATGTAGTCTTAAGTACAAGTGTCGAAATGGATGCTTCTAAAGGTCAAGTTGTTATTAATTGGCTTATTCCTTCGACAATTTCACAACTCAGAGGGTTCCTTGGTTTGACCAGATACTATCGTCATTTTATACAACAATATGCCACCATTTCTTTTCCTCTTAACTAGTTACAACAGAAAGATAAGTTTCAATGGTCAACAGAAACCCAGGCTACTTTCCAAAATCTCAAAATGGCATTGTTGTTGGCCCAGTTTTAGCTTTATCAAAATTTCCTTACCATTTGTTATTGAAACCGATGCCTTTAGATATGGAATTGATGTAGTTTTAAGCTAACAAAGTCACCTTATTATATGTTTTTCTATACAATTATCTTCTAGAATGAGTGCTTAGTTGGCTTATGCAAGAGAGCTTTATGCAATCACAAAAGCAGTGGCCAAGTTCAGTCATTATTTGACGGTCACCAATTTATCATCTAAACAGATCGAAGAGCCTCAAACATCTCACAGATCAAGTAGTTCAGACAACAGAACAGTAGGAATGGCTTCAGAAACTTATGGGTTATCAATAGTCCTTTAAATATAAATCAGGTAAACAAAATAAAGCTACTGATGCTTTATCTTCTTCTTATTTTTTGGTTATTTCTATACCTTACTCTAGTTTTCTTCACGATATTTATGTAGACATAAGGTCTTATACGGAGTTACAATCTCTTATTGATGACTTCCATGACAATCCTTCTTCCATGCCATATTACTCTGTCCTTGATGATTTTTTATTTTGGAAAAATATTATGGTTATTCCTCATCAATCCAATGATTTTATTTTTAAAATTTTGCAGGAATTTGATTCTTGCCTAATTGGTGGTCATTCTAGCTTTCTTCACACCCATGCTTGCATATCCAGTATGTTCTTTTGGAAAGATATGCAAAATCTGTTCTTATATCTAACAGTGCCAAATATGTCAATAGGCTAAGGTTTCCCAATTGCACCACTTCGAGTTACTCATTCCGTTGCTTATTGCTTCTCAAATTCGAGATAATGTTGTAATGGACTTTATCATACAACTCCCTTTGTCCCAACGGTATTCTATGATCATGGTAGTTATTGACTGTCTTTTTAAGGATGGTCATCTGGCTCCTCTTCATGCCAACTCACTAGTTTGCAAGTTGCTAAAGGTTTTGTACAAACGATGGTGAAATATCATGGGATCCCCAAGTCCACCATCTCTGATCGAGATAAAGCCTTCACTAGTGGTTTTTGGCAGCATCTTTTTTGATTGCAGGGCATTACTTCAGTCATAAGTTTTTCATACCATCCTCAAAGAATGGCCAATTAGAAGCTCTTAATAAATGCATAGAGATGTATCTTCGATGCTTTGTTTATGAATATTCAAAGTTGTGGGTGAAATTTCTACCATGGGCTGAGTTTTGGTACGACTCATCTTTTCAGACTTCTATTGGCATGACTTTGTTAAAAGCGTTGTATAGTTGTGACCCTCCGACCATTGTTCATGCTGCTCCATCTGATTCCACTCTTGTTGATGTCCTGCAACAAATCGCTCTTCGTGATGAAGTTTTGAAGCTTTTGACATTTAATTTGAGTCATGCTTAGGACTGTATCAAACATTTTGTTAATTCTCAGGGAGGAGAGCTCTGACAATAGCATCCAATCTTTCATAAAAAAATTGTACGAAGTTACAGTTACACAGATCGGATTATTACAAACTGAATAAAGGAAAGAAAACAGAAAAGAGAAACACTCAGAGGAAAAGAAAACATATGGAGGAGAGAACACTTTTATTTTTTCCTACTCTATTACATATCAAAGCAAATTATCTATACAGTTCACATTAACTTCCTTGCATGATTTTACTTCCACATTAACTTCTTTGCATGGTTTCAGATTTAACTTCCATGTTAACTTCCTTGCACATTAATTTCCTTTCATGGTTCATATCTCAATTTCCACGTTAACTTCCTTGCACGGTTACTTCTACGAAGGACACTTGTCGAAATCCCATGCTTTTGGTTCTTCAAGTTAGGATCACATGCCATGTCTTCATCCACTTGTTGTATCATTACACGACATAACGACAAGAAATCCTTAATGTGCATGTAAAAATAATGGTTAATTGTTTGTGTACGAGAAAGAACATTGCCTGTGCCATAAATTTTTTTGCCATTTTTCATAAGATTTGTTTGATTATTTCCTTATTTAGAGTTTGCCGCAACAACAAAAATTGATGAATCAGTTCCTCAAATTTGGTACAATGTTTCCATTCAAGGAAAATTTGTTTGTGGTTATAATTAATAAGGATCCAACAAATTTGTATACCAAAAGCAATAATGCTCTAATATGATGAGAATCGTACATCCTTAAGGTGATAGGAAATCAGTTTCTATTATTAATTTGGAGTTTTATATTGGATTTCCAAAGATAACTACACGTCTCCTTTTATTCCAGCTTACCTTATTATTAGATGAACTTAGACCTTGGGATTTGTCACACCTAAGTTATCTACAAACTGGTATACTTGTGGATACACATCCTTTAACTACATATATTTACAATGATTTCTATGTAGGCTCTGTTGACGTTTCAAACATATTATTATTGTGACCCGTTTAGTTCACTTGTGTTGTTGTTTACCTGAAATCTCACAGAACTCACTAATTAAAGGTTGGATTTGGTGGTTATTAATTGTAGTTGTTACAATGAGACTAAGAATTTAAATTTACTTAACATTCCCATTAAAATACACTAATAATTTTGTATTCATATCATAAATGAATTAATTAGGTTTACAAGAAATAACCCCTATGTGTGCTTGCTATTTCAATCCTAACAAGTACCGTTAGTAATGAAAGTGTGATATATGTGATTCCCGGACATGATTCTTTTGCCTTCTTCTTATCCAGACCATAAACGTAACTGTACCACGAGGTATAATAGTCATACTTATTGTGCTTTAACACCCTTTTTGTAACCCATCCTTTTACTTAGATTCGGCTTCTTCCTTTTGAGGATTGTCTTAGTGAGTTACTTTCACTTATCAATTCGATCATTCTAACGTGATAGTACTGGCATTTTTACTCGAGTAAATGCCCAATTTTGTTGTTTTTTCATCTGGGTCTTATATCTCTTAATGTTATGGTTAAACAAAATGTTAATGCTTGTACTTGATTATTGAGAATAGTAGAAAGGTAAGCCATATAAAAAGGATAGTGTAAATTTCCCGTATTAAACGTTTACTGTATATGTAGGATTATTATGTTGTTTTCTTTTGGACGTTGATGGATAGGCTAATGTATTTACATGTATATTATAAGAAAAGAATAACACATACCCTCTTTTAGGCTTCTAGCACTAGATCTAAGATCGAGATAAATTTTACTATTAAGTTGAATTAGCGTAATTGTCTAGGGAAAATGAAAAAATGTGTAAATGCTCATTAAATTTAATATATCACTTCACTAGATGAAGACAAATAGTAGAAAAAGTCGAATATAAGTATTATCATAAGATGTTGATCGAGAGTTCTAAAGGTGCAACATCTCATTTAAAGAAACATATAAAATCATATAATAGAAAGAAGGTCATTTCAGAAGGTCAAACATTTTTACCCCTAAATTAATAAGAGAGAAGAGTGAAATGATTGCCACAAATTATGACAATAACAAATAAAATTTTTTATAGCTAAGATGTTCATTAGTGATGAATAGCCACTTTACTATCGATAGCAAAAACTTCAGGATGTTACTCATCTCACTCTATTGACCTTAAGATCTCTTGGAATATTCTAAAGAAAGAAATTTTGAAGATTTACAATGATCAAAAGAAAGAAACGTTGAAGATGTTGTTGAGTATTCGCAGAGGGATAGCCATCATATTAGATATATGATTATAGGTGGTAACGACACATTATATTGAAAATGACTAGACTTTATAGTCAACTACTAAAGTAAAATATATTCTTTAATATTGTCTTCATTTATTTATTGATTATGTTATATTTTTAAATGGTAGGTTTATTTATATGTTGACCTTATATACAATTAAAAATTTGACAACCGTGTTGGTGGGTTGCTTAATAAATTAGAACATCTAAACTAAGATCTCAACCTTAACTCTCGATGTAACGCAAATGATGTGATGATGAAAAAATTAAAGCACAAATTATAAGTTTGGAGCTTGTTGATTGCTGAAAGGATATTCTATATGTGTTGTTTTGAGCATATCGTGAATTTGATTGTGAAAGACGGGTTATAAGTGATAAAAGAAATAGTATAGTTGATCAGGAATAGCATACATTATTAAAGTATAACACTTAAAAGAGTAGAAAATTTTGGAGAAAATGTACGACAACTATGAATTCCATGCACAAAGAAGTTAATTTTGGATTATCCTATCATATATAATTCAACATTCAAGATATTTGAGTCAATAACCAAACATGTTGAGGTATTTAGTTGGGTAACACGAAGAGATTCTTAGTATACTTGCCTACTGATAGAAGAGTAATGAGAGTTGGCTAAAGTATTTTGTGCAAAATTAGAGATATTTTATAATGCTAGTAAGTTGTTCTCAAGAATAAAACATCCAATTTTGTATATTTTCTTTACCAGCATATGCGAAATTAAACAAACTTTATTTAGTTGGGTATTTGATTCTAGTGATTTGGTTCTTGACAAAGTAGATAATGGAGAAACTCATTCTTATTAGTATATGGTCAGACAAACTATGATAATTATTTATGTGTTCGAGATATAAAATGGATGGACTATATTTTTATTACAAAAAGTTTTATGGTGATTGGGTTAAAGAGCATGTTGATATCATTGAAACATTATAGTATGGTTTATTTAATGATTATCAACTAAGATTAGACAAAGATTATGATCGTAGTAGTTAAGTGTCGACTTTAAATTCAACTTCATCTAGTGTTCATAAGACTGGTGTGAGTCTCAAATTTGTACAATTAAAAAGAAGGCTAGGACTTCTTACAATATGATGGAATTGGATAACTATTTTGAGGCAAATGTTGTGACCGAAGTTAAAAAAATGTGCAATTCGATGTATTGATATGGTGGAATACACATAAAAGTGCTTTTTGGATCATGTAAGCAGTCGCACGAGACCTCTTAGTAATTCCAATATCTATTGTTGTTTCAAAGTCTATTTTTAGTACTAACAGTCAGATAGTTAGTCATTATCGTATTCAACTTCATCCTAATACTATAGAAATCCTTATGTGTGCTCGAAGTTAGTTAGATGACGAAGATATTTAGGTTAAACTCTATTATTTATGATACGTTATTTTGTGTTTACCTTAATAATTTTAACAAATATATATTATATTATCTTATATTATCTTGTTTATCTATTGATACAGGTACAGAGACTATTCTTTCAACTAAAAATTTTTCAAATAAATATTTGATGATAAATGTATACTTAATTGTTAATTATCATGTGTTGAATATTCATTTGGTACAATTGTTGCATAATTGGGTATAAATTATTTAATAATATTTATACATATAGATGATGTGGTGTGAACAATTGATGATCCTAATTATAACGATTAGCTAGCCCCTTTCCTCTATTGTGAGTTTGTTTTCTTTAATCTTTATTTCTCAATTTACTATTTTTATTTGATTGCTTTGATTTTTTACAATTAAAGATATAAATATTTACTTGTGTGGTTTTATGTAGGTTAACAAAGAAAACTTTATATTGTTGCTTCTACTCATTAGCTCAACTCCAACCTCCAGTTATAATTGATAATTCCTTTCGTATTTTTTATTTGGATAATAATAGCATTATATAAAATAATGTTCATAATAGTACTTGATAATTTTTGAATGGACCAAGCACTATTTTAATGTTAGATTTAGATAAGTGAATAGTGATTAGTAATAAAAAAGAGATAATAGTTTAAAATGGCATTAATTTAAAAGATTAAGCAAATAGATTTTAATTATTTTTTGTGAAAACCAAGACATTAGATTTAATAATATTAATTCAATAAAAAATGAAATGAATATGAGTTCCTTATTAGAGTTGACATAATTTGACAAAAATGAACAATTTAGAAGCTTATAATATTAAGCTTCTTTAAAGATATGAATGCGAGGGAAAACCTTGGAGCAACTAGTAAGATTGCTTCTTTGTGACCAAAAGGTCACACGTTCGAGTCACGAAAACAACCTTTTGTAAAATGCAAAGGGAAGGTTGTATATAATTGATGTCCCTCTCTCAAGCCTTGTGCATTGAGGTTGTTGTTGTTGTTGTTGTTGTTGTTTAAAAAATGAATGAGTTACAAAATACTTTTTTTATTTAAACTGACACATTAATTTTTTTAATGAAAGTGAGTTTTAAAATAACAAAATATGTTATAAATCTATAAATAATATTTTTAACAAACATATTTATTAATTAATAAGGTGTATTTTTATTATATTTGAATTATTTATAACTTATTTAAAAAATAAGTAACATTTATGCTACATAAATTGGTGTGGATTAAAGAGTAGAGTCGCTTCTAACGTTTTATAAGCCCTGGTCAAAGTAAAAAGAAGGGCCTTAATAAATCGGCAATGTACAAATATGTAAACTTTAAAAGCATTTTTTATTATTAAAATTTAATATCCATACATAAGTGACCCAATTTATAAGTGCACATATTCAACCAAATATTAAAAGATCATAATATCAGCTGATGATATCTTGCAAATGTCAGCATCAATAAAATTATTAAAAATAGTAGCAGTAACAATAAAATAGTAGTGGCAGCAATCGAACAACACTATTAGATTGCAAAATACCAAAAGAATAGCACTAACAAGCACACAAATGATTATGATTTATGAAAAAAAAATTATCTGTACATTTTTAGATGCAAAATCATTAATAATAGTATCAAGATCAATATTGTCTAACATATGTTTCTCAATACATAAAATAACTAAATCATTCAACCTTTCTTGTGACATTGATGATCTCAATTAAATTTTCAATAATTTTAACTTCAAAAAACTTCTCTCAGTTGATTCTACATTCATAGGTATAGTTAGTAGAATTCGATAAGCAATTGAAACATTTAGATAATAACCTGTAGCTTTAACAAATTCTAAAATTTCAACTGATGACATTAACTCATTTGGCAAAGTCATTTGCAACACTTTTACTTTAGAAAAAAGATCAACTAAATCGACATCTGACATATTCTCATGAAAAAGTTGTTGTAAAATTAGTACAATAGTCTCTTAATTTATTATTATCCAACGATGTCAAATTCTTTGAATCAAATAAGAATCCAAAAATATTTTCAAATGTTGTTAATTGTTCAAATCTATTCTTCAATGAAGTAATTACGATACAACAACTAGAAAGTAACTAACTCTTAAAGAATCTTTAGCTGATTGTATTTTGTGATCATTTTCATCAAATTGTCTTTTCCTAACGTCTAGTTGGAAATGTATGCTCTACATTCCTCTTATGTGCAAAACTTTTGGAAATATTCATATTAGAGGCATATCCTTCGTCTCTATATTTATCCAAAAATACCATCACACTTTCTAATTGCTCTATGGTAGCGTCAATGAACATAGATTTAGACTACAACTTTTTACTCACCATGTTAATAGCAAATAAAATATCATACCAAATAATCATACCAAGTAAAAACTCAAAACTCTAAGTACACTAGCCAAACTTTCCGCTTCACTCTTTGACTTGACATCATCATAAGATTTAGATAATTCTATCAAAGCCAATCTTATTTGAGGAGCTTGAAATCTATAGCTTTAACACTTTTTATTCAACTCTCTTAACGAGTGTTAGACAATGATTTCATGGTTAAGCCCTAAATATTATCAAGTAAAACCTTTCACCTTTTAAAAGAATTTGAAAATAATGCATGTACGTGTTGTACAACTCCAAAAACTGAAACAACTTTAACACAAAAATGTGTCATATCATTAAAAGTAAGATCTATGATTACAACAAACATATGACATATCTAATGATCTTAGATTTATTTCAAGAAATTGCTTTTGAACTTCTTAGTGTTTTCCCTTTATACAACGACAATAACAACAACACCCAGTATAAATCTTACTTAGGTGTGGGGTTTGGAAAATTCTAGTAATACGCAGCCTTACCCTTAACTAGTAGAGAGACTGTTTCTAGATGACCCACTTGAAGCAAGAAAGGAAAAAAATATAATAAAGAATAAAGAATAAATAAATGGTAGTAATGAAAAATACTAAGTAAAATGACAATAAAAAATATATATATCAATAAAATGGTTGAAAAATGAAAATACATACATAAATACATACAAAATAATAATAATAATAATAATAATAATAATAATAATAATAATAATAATAATAATCATCATCATCATCATCATCATCATCATCATCATCATCATCATGATATATAATAGAATAAAATAATAATAATAACTAGAAAGATAAAAAAATATAATTGTAACACCCCACTCCCGCTGAACCCGAACCCGATATCGACAGTGATACCCGAACTCGTGCCCCGCGAGGGTGGCGTGTCACATCACTAAACACTTCACAAAAGTCGGTATAAATTTTTTTGTAAAATCTTTTAAAACGTTTTGCACTTATCACTCATTTGTGTGCCTACTTTTTCTTTTCGAAAACACTTTGTTTATTTAGTCAGAAAGCAGAACATATCACATACACTGAAACTCACAAACACTTTTATTAGCCACTTGGGCCCATTTTCAATTTCA
>JANIIA010000002.1:40444820-40459619 GCA_027478495.1 Erythroxylum alaternifolium | reverse complement strand
ATAATAATAATAATAATAATAATAATAATAATAATAATAATAATAATAATAATAATAATAATCTCTTAGGCGAACTACAAGAGACAGGAGTTAAGAGATTAAACATGATTGCTAGGATTTCTTTACGAGAGATCCTTTACCTGAATCCTAGCACTCCAAAGTTTTTGATTGTGGGTCATGTCCTTGGTAAGTTCCAACAATGCCATACATTTTTTATCACCTCCCCCTAGTTCTTCTTACGTCTCCCTATTTTTCTCTTACAATCGCTAAATACGATTGTTTCGCATCTTCTCACTAGAGCGTCTGAGTATCTCCTCTTAACATGAACAAACCATCTAAGCCTTATCTCTCTTAATTTGTCCATAATATTAGCAACCTTTAGTTTGTCCCTCACCGTTACATTCATGACCTTATCTCTTTTGGTAAGGTTATACATCCAACGGAGCATTCTCATCTCTGTCACCATTAGCTACTGACTATGAACTTGTTTGATAGGCTAACATTTCGCTCCATAGAGCATGGTTGACTTAATCGCTAAACAATAGAATTTACCTTTAAGCTTGAGTAGTATCTTATCACGCAAAACTCCTAAAGCACTTTTCCATTTAAACCACTCTGATTTGATCTGGTAGGCTATGTCCTCATCAAATTCTCTGTTGCTCTAGATGATAGATCCTAAATATTTAAAAACACTTATTTTGTTGTATAACTTCTGATCCAATCTTTACCTCCATATTTGTAACCACTCTATGTCACGAAAAGTTACATTCCATATTCTCAGTCTTAGTTCTACTCAATCTAAAACCCTTGGACTCTAATGTGTCCCTCCAAAGTTCAAGCTTGACATTGGCCTCCTTTTTTGTCTCATCCACTAAAACAATGTCATTAACTAATAACATGCACCAAGGCATGTCCCCTTGGATGTTCTCAGTAAGCTCGTCAATTACTACTGCAAATAGAAAGGAACTCAAAGAGGAACCTTAGTGTAGCCCAATATCTCTAAAAAAAATGCACCCTATCTCCTCCATCGTCCTTACTCTAGTTTTTACACCTTCGTATATATCCCTAATAAGATGTATGTAAGTCATAAGGACCCCCTTGACTTCTAAACACCTCTACATGATTTCCCTTAGTACCCTATCATACGCCTTCTTTAAAGCAATAAAAACCATGTATAGGTTACATTGTCTTTTCCTGTAGCATTCCATTAACTTTATAAGGAGATGCAAAGCTTCTATGGTGAATCTTCTAGGTATGAAGCCAAATTGGTTTTCTGAGATAGAAGCATCCTTTCTCACTCACTTCTCGATCGCTTTCTCCCCTAACTTTATGGTGTGACAAAAATAATTTAATGCCTTTGTAGTTATATCAACTTTGGATGTCCCTTTTGTTTTAGTGTTTCCCTTTTTATTAGAATCATTATCATAACCTTGACTCCTCACATTATGGACATTAGGATTAAGAAACTTAAATACATTCAATAACTTATTGAAAGTCTTAATCTAGATGTGTCTTCTACTTTTAAAAACTCAAAAAAAAACTCCTTTATTTTTATTTTTTATTTTTTGTTTGATATATTCACACATCATATTAATAAACTCATTTGTTCTCGATGCTCAAATATGAGGTACAATCAAGAATAATAGAAAAGCATATCTCCTCTTTAATAATCCTTATGATAAAAATACTAACATTATGGGCCACAGAAAAATCAACTTATTTTGAATTTTGTGACTAAAATAATGATGATGAATTTAATGATTTTAAATACGTCTAACATTATCTTGTATTATTACATCAAATTCAACAATCATGTCATCAATCCCAAAAATTTACCATTACTATCTTGGTAAAGTTTTGGATCATTGAAAAGTCAAATTATATTTAGCAAGACATTTCACAACAGAAACTATTCTTATCAAAATTTGTCTCCAACGTTCTTTCTCCTGTATAATTTATTGCTGCAAATCTTTATCCATTGTTTGATTTTTACTCAATCTTACTCTTTATTCATTCCAAGTTCTTATATTAGTCATATGCTCAACATTATTTTCATATTTTTTGAGCCTCTCACTAAGATGCTTTCAATCTTTAAATCCATAATTTGCTAATACACTTTGTTTGCTATTAGATTTAAACAACTTACAACAAAAACAATATATTATATCTTTATGCTTAGAGTAAATAACCATTTTTTATTGCTAATCTCTCGATTACTCAATTGTCTAGAATAATAAAAATATGAAAAATGCCGAGAGGTATGGTTTAAAGAAAACAAAAGATTCAATTCTCTTATAGGTCTTTTTTCAACTAAAATGTCCCTTATTTTATTATCAAGATTATTCCACTTTCTAGGATCATAAATATCCAAAATAAGGATTAGTTGCTCATCTACCCTTAAATTTTCTAAAGTGGATGTTTTTGGTACATGATCATGCTTACTCAAATTATTAATTTTCTCTTGAATATGAGTCTCATCACTTAAATTTTCTTTATCTTGTTCAAAATTACCTCTACCTAATACCTTAGGATTCTCAAAAGTAGAGGCTACTATTTTAATAAATTATTAGCTGCTCGTTTTTAGGATTCTATTCATTTTTCTACTTGTTTTCTTTTTTTTCTTCCCTTTTTCACTTCCAGACATATACGTTTTAGGCATCATAATATACACCAATTATAACATAATTGGACTATAAAAAGAACAAAAGCATCTGTATGAGATAGGAAGAAGTATGAAGGTACAACAGAATACCAATAGTTCAACAATATATCACAAAGATATGTCAATGGTATATATCTGTGACACTGGAAAAAAATAGAGAGAAAAATTTAACATCCTATTTTAAAAATAAAAAAATAAAGAGCAAATTTTTATGATAGAGAAACATTAATTTTTAAAAATACGAGAAATTAACATACTTAAGAGAAAATTTGAGTAAAGTATATTTAAAATAATGAATAATACTAGTTTGAATTAATAAAAGGATTAATAAAATGTTCAAACATTTAATTTATTATAAAATTAGTTTGACATTAATCTTATAATTAATATTATTTTCGTCATTTATTATATAAATATAATTTTTTAACTAGTGAGCATTTATGTAAAAATAAATATTACACATCATTAAAATTTATTAAAACTAAAAAAAACTAATAGTACAACCCTAGATTTTTACCCAAACCTAATTGTTATGTGAACCCTTTTCTTAGTTGTTATCTTGCTTCTTTTTGTTGGGTGTTTGTCTCAGACATGGTTGTTTATGCCTATTTATCACTCTTTCACTCTCATTTTGTAATTCCAATTGATAAATGATTATGTTCTCATTACCCCTGTTAAGCATTAGATTATCTTGTAAATAGAAAAAGAAAACACCTTTTGTATATTTTACCTCTTACACCATCAAAATATTTGGTATATCTGAATTAAAGAAAACCCATATTAACTTTAGGAGAACTATGTTCCCAATATTTAATCTATTCGAAACTATGTCAGGTACAAAATTCATAAGGTATTGCTGTAAGTGGAGTTTTGGGTATATGTGCTACCTACTATTCTAAGTTATTTACTTGAAATCATTTATACTCTACGTTATTGTCATCATCAATCGAGATGATAATTTATCCAAAGAAAATATCATATAAAACACTTATAATATATATATATATATAAAGTGCAATTCATAATTTAATTTAAGTTATAATATAAATAAATTTAATAATAACATGAATATATTTCCAAATAAAAATAAGAAAATATTAATACCTATTTATTAGAAAAATATAAAGAGTTAAAATATACGACCTGAGATTAAGAATATCATGTCCACGTAAACATTATCAAACATTGTATACAACAACAACAATATAACATTCAGTATGAATTCTGCTGATACGCAAGGTCTGAAGAAATCTAATAATATATAACCTTATTCTTTATTAATAAAGAGATTGCGTACTATAATATATTCAAGTATTTAGTAAGCTGGAAATTACATAAAAAATTAGAAACTTTATCTTTATATTATCAATCAGAAATCAAAACTACGAAAATCGTTTGCTGGTAATTCTTGAGTTGAAGTATCTTAGATTTATATACTGACGGAAATAAGAAAGTTAAAGGATAAAAAATACAGTCAAATACTTGAAAGAAATTTATAAATATATCATCATAATAATATTGACGTTAAATTTTAGAAGCTGAAGAAACAATAGCCTCTTTCACTTCTCTAAGATTGCCATTAATTAGGGTTCTTAAGAGCAGAGGATCAAGGATATCGTGCATTCATAGAAATGCAAATGAGGCCTTGGAATGCTTTTATGAGCGTGGGCCCAGGGTCTGGACTGTCGAGATAAATATACTTTTTATGTTTGCGTGAATTATGATTCAGCAAGGTGCATGACCATGTAGGTTAGTTAATGGGAAGAATTTAAAAAGGATAAGGAGAAGAAACAAGAAAGAGGAATAAATAAAAGGAAATGATGATTGATTATATGCCATAAATAGTGAAAGCAATAAGTATGGATGACAGTACTGGTTGGTTAGAGTTAGGTTAACGTTAGTATACCTCCACTATGAACTGCAAGTGGAGAGAGAGGGAAATAAAATATCAGTCTATTTTTAAGCACTACACCTTTGTTTAATGCATATAAGGGCAAAAAGAAAGATACCAATTGCTGTGAACCTAAATCGCAAGTAGTGGGTCGTTACATGAAATTTGAAAAAGTGGCAATTCTAATATGAAACTATTAAAACGATAAAAAATGGTTTGGCTGCTGCATACTGTGGTTCAATTAACAAACATGGTGGTGGTGAACGAGAGCCAGCGCGCATCACTTCATGCTTGGACCTGGCAGTCCATTGTGTGATCAATTCATTATATAGAAACAACCCCTAATTACGTGAAATAAAGCTTATCCACCCAAAATGTTCTTTAAGCAACTACACAAGCACATGCAAATAATAACAACAATGTTTAATAAAAATTTTACCGAGACGTAGTTTAGATAAGTATATATAATATTACTTATTTTTACTTCTAATTAGTAAAAAGATTGTTCTAAATAACTCAGACTTAAACACATGCAAATAAAGATTTAATTGGAGTGGAGAAACTATTGTGACTATGGAATCTATTAGCGTAATCATATTTGAAAGGAAAGTGCTTCTCAAGATGCCAAGTATATTTACGTAGTGGAAGGATGATCCGAAAGGTGGCAAAGAAAGTGAGTCCACTTACGTCCACTTTACTTCATGGAACCAGGTATTCATTCATATAATATGCGTATGCTATTTCAATTGGTAATTCTTTATGAAACTTCACTTTCAGCAGCCGCCTGTGGCCCTTTTCTTCCACTCCCGTTCGTTTTTCTTTATTCCAGACGACGAAAGAAAACATCATAACGATGCTGGTAAACTTTATTTTGTTCGTTTGAAAAATCTTCTTTTTTTAACAGAAAAAAAATCTTTGCTTCAATTTTTTCTGCCTTTGATATACATGGGTTTGTAGTCAAGTTCTTTATTGTTAAAAAAAGAATATAAATTCAGTTACTTGATAAATGAAATTTTCCTTTAAATTCTAATTGATGCATTTAAGATTATAAGTATCCTTTTTGTGTCCTTCAGGTTATACATTTGACACAATTATAGGTTAAATATAAATCAGTTCGCCTAGAAATTTAAGATTTTAATTCAGTATTTTCAACTTGAAAAAATTAAGAATATTTGAGTTGGGTCAGGAACAAATAAATATTATACATGTTTTAAATATTTTTTGAAGCTAAACGTTAGGAATCTTATTTTGATGGCACTCTAAAAACCATGTTAAATTGCTGCTGGAACCTGTTGCAATGAAACCGAGGCCGTAATCCAGAGCTAACCGTGCAGAAATCTTTTATTGCACAAGCTGGGGATTCCCATCCAACCAAAGCATGAAGCACTCAATTTGGGCATGCTCCTCACCAATCCCTTGATTTGAACGGATACTCTTCAACCAATCCAATTACAATTACGCTATTCAAATCAACACAATTAAGACCTCTAAAATTTATTTACCTTAGTTTGTTCCTGATCCATAATCTCTTTTACCCCTTCAGCTGCTCCAAGTTACAATCTGTTCCGTACTAATAAATAAAAGAACATCGTTTTATAACCTTCCATCGATTCCTAACAAAACCCTGATTAGTTAGATGACCTTAACAATGTTCCTTTTTCGGTTTCTCCTAGTGGTTTAGGTTGTCTAGGAGAAAACATTTCTTCACAACAAAACTGATGCCAATGTCATAACATTTCATCAATAAAATAATGTCCACTGATCCATGAAAGGTAATCATTTATTCAATCTCCAAAACTTACTCTGCAGAAGTAATAGCTTTTACTCAAGTGTAAGAAGCCTACACACAAATCCAGCAAAAATAAATATGAAGGCAATAATTACCGGTGCTGGCGGATCAATCCCAGAGTACCAATGCTACAACAAAGCATCAAACTTAATGAAAACGCTACTGGCCTCATTTGAAATGTACATTGGATTGAGAATGAACTTCGTCATACATGTAAAAGTGCAAAAGTTGTAACCCCAAAGTTCCCTGACCAGCCTTGTCACAAATTTTGGCATCTCGTTCAAGGAAATCCCTCCTAAGCAGCTACTACAACTTTTTCTGGCTTGTTAACAGTCCTTGTTTTTGGCTTAGAATATACCTTAATTTCAGGCTTTTGAATTCCTTGAATGTCGGTAATTCTCAATTGAGTCAGTTCCTGCAAAATGGGAGATTCATGGTTCAAGAAGAGTGAGAAAATATATACATGGATAGAAATCAAGAACTTTTCAGCAAAATGTTCTCTGACACACCTGTCGATGGCCTTTGGTTCTCCGATAGTTCTTCCTCCGCTTCTTTTTAAAGATAATCACCTTTGCATCTAATGCCTGAGCAAAATTGCAAAAATCAAGATCAATGTTTCCCGTTTTGCAAAGGTCTGTTAGTGGAGAAAGAAAAAGCAAAACCCACAATTGCCTTGTATATACTTTAGTACACAATTATCCAAATAAAATGATCTATAAGAATGTAGGATACAACCTCAGGTTGGCAGAAGAAATATCACGCTACGTAAAATCCAATTCCCTACATATCACGCTACGTAAAATCCAATTCCCTACCCACTTTCCAAATGAAGTATCGTCTTAATCCACATAATAGAGCTGAAATTGCAGCCTTCTCTAACTATAAGGATAGAGGGATCAGATCACAAAAAGAAAAGGGAGTGGAACGATTTTGAAGAAACTTACAAACACAGCCACTGTCTTCAAAAATACTTGTTCCACAAGTAACGGTTGATAAAAGTTGAGATCAAATCCTAGATAGCCTCAATTCCATCAGTATGCAGAATTGAAGCATACCTGCTATGGATCATGCCAAATTAGTGCTTAGGATACTCAAAGCATTGTTTTTCAGGTGAGCTGGAGCACTTGGACATATTTGGTACTCCTCATAGTTTGAGATTACAGAAAGAACTAAACTGGTTCAAGTTCTTATAATTCAGTTAAATAATGAGTTTGATTTAGTGTTGTTTTTTTTTTTTCCATCTAAAAGCTTCTTGGTTTAAGCTTTACATGGTATACAAGGCTAGACTTCACCAATGTGCAATTTGAAAATGCTTCTCAATTCTGAGTCAATTACAAAAGGAGAAGAGGCGGTGTTGGAAAGAAAAGCTTGAACATGGCAATAAAGCTGACAAGACATGTAAATGGGGGGAATACCAAGCACTCAAGTTGCTTTCTCTTCTATTGGACATAGGCCCAGAGTTTCCCAAGGAATGACAGGAGTTCTTTCTCATCTCGAGTTGAGCCCCATCCCTTTCCATTTGCATTGTTTCTACCATAATTTCACTTATAAGGAGTAACAGTTTACACCTGGAAAGTTTTCCAACATAATCTTTTATTCACCCAAATGCATTCGTTCAGCTTCATGAAAACACAATTTTGAAAAATTTGAAATTCAGCTTACTAAAGAGTAGCACTCCAAGGAAAATTAATAATTGGAGATAAGAAAACAATGTGGAAGTTAATTTACAATTTAAGAATATTGCAATAAGCAGTTTTGCATTCATCATAGGCTTATGCTAGTTTATTTGTATAAATGAGACCAGTATGAGAGAGAGAGGGAGAGGGGGAGAGAGAGAGAGAGAGAGGGAGAGAATAGATGAACTCTTACATGCTCCTCAACAACAGCATGAACAACGGCATCTGGCACTGTAGGCCTACCAACAATTGTTTGTGTAGCTGATCCTAGCAAGAGAACTTTATTCAAAATCAACTGCAAGAGATACAGAAATGACCCATTACCTAATAGAATTCACCAGTGAAATTTTAAAAGTCGAAAGTTTCAATTATCAATCAACAGAACCACACATCAATCCATTGTTTAACTAAATTGTCCCTATGCTTCTGATCATAAGCTATTGTAATGGAAGATATCAATTTGTTTACCAATATCCAATTCCAGTCAAGCAGCCCCAGTAGAAATATACAAGGAGATCAAGTTTGAGATTTTTACTTAAACTGCAAAATTGGCAGTTTCATTGTTTGGATTAGTTATTTGATTGTTTCAAACCAATAGAACCTGGAACTAGCCATCACAGCATACTCTCCAAAATAAAAGCGTTTACAACTAAAACTTGGACAAGGATATAAACAGACAAACAAGTATGCATTTTAGTAACTCCTGAGAGGAAAATATCAATCAGCAAATTTTTTCTACAGTAGATTCCACTTACAATTGAAAGCTAGAAAATAGATGATGCCTCTCTCTATTATGATCACATAATAGCAAAGTTAGTTCATTGCCAGAGACCATAAAACAAAATGAACTCTATCTTACGTCAAACATATGAAAGAAAAATCGGCATACCATTCTATACATTTTTAGAATAGGCTACATAACAACACGGATACTGAGTACAAGCAAACTCGATAGTTATGAGTGGCTAAATACCCATGAACAGAGTAACTGCTAGTTTAAGGATTACCAGCGTCTGTTTCCCTGCCACAACATTTCCTTTTTTAATCTCTAGCACCGTCTGTAAATCGAAAGCAACTTACCTTGTCATTTATATCGCAGAATTTCAACCTCTCGGTGAAAATACAATCCCCGTTGCTGACCTTGAACTGGTGGGATCCAATCTACCCAAAGACACCATAAAACCCTCTCATCAACCCCAAATCTTCGTACCAATACTGAAAACAAACCACAAGTTCAAGGTTTTAGATAAAAAGATGAACCTGAACCACCGCGAAAACTGGCTCATATCGTTTAAACGGTTGATCAGGTTTCTTGAGCGGACCCACCACTTTGTACCCAATAGCAGCGGCCTCCGCCTCCGCCTCCTCCGCCGAGTACTCCCTCTCCTCCCCCTCCCCTTCTTCTCCATCGCTACTCAGCAGTTCGATGTCCTCATTTTCATCATTGTCGCCTGATTTCGATGATAAATGACGGTGGGTACACTGAGTGAACCGTGCCACATCAGTGAAGACAGAAGAGCTTTTATAGCTGAACAAAGACCTGAGGGGGGCGAGGTTTGAGAGAGGAGGCATAGCTTTGAGAGAATGATGAAGAGAAGCCGAGTCCGATGAGAAAAGAGATACAGCGCAACGAGTTAGGTTGTGGAGACATCGTCTCTGCGCCATAGCTGCTAGTTCAGCCACCTCAGGGCATTAGGGTTTTCAGTACAGAACTTGGAAGCTCAGGGTTTTCCTTTTCTGTCGTTTTTTGCTGAATAATAAAGATAACAATAATAATAATAATATTATTATTATTATTTATATATATTAGAAATGGAAGAAACGACACGCCGGTTTGACGACGCAACGCAACTAAGACCCGATCCCAACTGCCAACGATCTCATTTCCTTGCATCCAAAGTAAACAAAATTTTCTTCTTCTAATTCGAAGCAAAAGTAAAGGGGAACCAAGCAGATTGTGAAAAGAGAAGCAAGAGAAATGGCGGGGCGGTTCGGGTTCCAGTCATCTGCGGCCTCGACTATGATCGTTACCAACACGCCTTCGTCGGATCTCGTCTACTCCAACCTCGCTTACTGCTCTCCGTCCGACCTCCACAACTTCGCCGTCCCCGCAACAAAATTCTTCATGGTCTTGATCGCGGACTCCTTCGTTCTCTCTCTCTCATATCCTTTCTTATTTCTAGTTCTACTCTTTTTATTTAGTTTGTCCTCCAATTATCTTTCTGCCTGATTTTGAATTGATTTAATTGAAATGCGTGTGCTCTGTTATTGTGACCTTAACGGAAACTTACTCCTCACGAGAGCATTCGCACCGGTCATTTAGCTCTCAACGCTATTCAACGCCGCTACGCGAGGGTTTCTACCGGTGATACCGTGTCTACGAGCAGGTCGAAATTTTACACCTTCCTTCCTTCTGAGTTCCCTTTGTGTGTTCGGATCACGAGCTGAGTTTTGTTGTTTTTCTTCGTAATTGTTTAGGTTTATCCCTCCCGAGGATTTCAACCTCGCCCTGCTTACTCTGGAGTTGGAATTTGTTAAAAAAGGAACGAAAAATGAGCAGGTTCTATGTTTTTCCGGGTTTTGTTCTGAATTTTCTTTAGTTTTAACGATAGTTGGGGGTTAAAAGATATCTTGATGTTATTTTGTAGATTGATGCCGTTAAGTTGGCAGATCAACTTAGGAAGAGATATGTTAACCAGGTAGAGTGAGTTATAAATTACTCACCGCTTAACAGATACATCTCAACTGGAAGGTTATGGGATTGATTTAATTATGCAATTTGTGTTTCTTATGTGTCAGGTTATGACCGCAGGGCAAAGAGTATCATTTGAGTATCTTGGAAATAATTACATTTTCACCGTCAATCAAGCTGCTGTGGAGGGGAGAGAAAAATCTAACGATATTGAAAGAGGGATTTTTTCAAATGATACATACATTGTCTTTGAAGCATCAAATGCGAGTGGCATAAAGGTCTGTTTTAATTTTGGTATTATCAAAGCTGGTGGTTTTCTATTTTTGGTGTTTATTGAGGTAGCTAGAAGATGGGAGGGATGTCAACTAGTTGTTCAAAGTTGCTAAACTAGAAAATTTGCACTGCTTAATCTTTTCTAGGTTTGCTGGAAGTTTAAGTTCAGATCTAAAGCTTTGGTAAAAGCTGCTGAAAATTCAAATTATCATTGTTGGAACTTTTGGTTAGAATAGTTGGGGTTTTAGAAAAGGAAAACAATGAGTTCAATCCTAGAATTAGGAAACCAGGAATTACTCCTAAGGTCTAAGAATTACTCTTACAAGAAGGCATCACGCATTCTAGTTGAAAGCTCAAATTTTGTAGAGTCAGCCTTGCTTTGAAAGGTTGATTACATATATGTCCTTGCTGTCCTTTGTATCACATTGACTCCCACCCTTCATTCCACCATATTAAACCTTGTGATTGAGTGATTTGTCTTCCTTTTTTTTTTTTTCCTCCTATAAATTTTGGCATCACAAGATCACAAACTTATTACTTACTCCCTGAGTTTTGCAGATTGTTAATCAGCGTGAAGCTGCCAGTAGTAACATCTTTAGGCACAAAGAGTTTAATCTCCAGTCACTTGGCATAGGTGGTCTAAGTGCAGAATTTGCTGATATATTTCGAAGAGCTTTTGCCTCTCGTGTTTTTCCACCTCATGTGACAAGCAAGTAATGGTCTACCGTCTGAGTTAATGCAAATCTAGTTCATGTTATCTTCGTATCCTTTGTTCTTGATAATGGAGCACTTGTTGACATAGATTGGGGATCAAGCACGTAAAAGGTATGCTGCTTTATGGACCTCCTGGAACTGGAAAAACTCTCATGGCTCGCCAAATTGGAAAAATGCTTAATGGGAAGGAACCAAAGGTATGGACTAACTTTAACTTTTGTGTCTGTTTTTGTGTGTGTGTGTGTGCGCTTACATGTAAATCTGTTCTTTTACTTACATGTGCACATCTTTTTGAATGTGTGTAAATGCATATGTTTAACAGAATTGTGTGTGCTTGTTTATACATGTACTTTTGTGCTAGCATGATTTGAATTTTGGAATTTGCTTTATCTTTTGATGTAGATTTTGGAGATGGGATGTAATGGAAGTTCAATGAATGCTGTTGCTTTTGGTTTTATAGTATATTGGACTAGTTAGATATTTATCATCCTCCTGGATCCCTGATCAGATGTATCATTGGTGCACTGAAATGGTTCTAACTTTCTGCTTGATGGTTTGTCCTGTTTCTCACTAGTTGCAATGAGATTTCAAATGCTGCATGCGATTAGGCATGGATTATGATGCGTTTAGTATGTTGTTTATCTTTTCAAGATAACAATCTCATTATATTCAGTAATAATGTGCCTATGAGTTTCTTATTAATCAAATATTGCCTCAAATGATTTAACCATTAAAACTTCAACTTCGTTTATCATTTTTTAGAATATCTATTAAAATTGGATTGTTGTCGCTCTGTCTGTTTCTGTTCCTCCTGCTGCCTTTGGGGTCGTTTCAGTAAATTTGATTAATATGTTTGTGTATACCTTCGTGTACTGCTTTACTGGCAACTTATAGCTTTCTGATTCAAAATGATCGAATTGTACAAGTGATTCCTGGGATGGGACATTGCTGATGATTGATTCTTGAGCAGTTCCTACTTAATGACTGTTTCTTTGATAATGCAACAGATAGTCAATGGACCTGAAGTCCTTAGCAAATTTGTTGGTGAAACTGAAAAGAATGTAAGAGACTTGTTTGCTGATGCTGAAAACGATCAAAGGCTTAATGGTAAGATTGACTTTTTTAGCCAAATACAAGTTTGGGTAGTCCTCTGACACTGATGCCACCATATCTGTTTCCTTTTTCAGGGGACCAAAGTGAACTGCACGTTATCATTTTTGATGAGATTGATGCTATCTGTAAGGTGAGAGATTCTTCTGCTCTTGTTATCATCCATTGGTCGTCATGATAGACCAAGTGTTATATTGATGTTTTTCATAATAAACCTAGTTGCTCTCCATATGTGATATTCAATTTTTATTTTTTTATTGGCACTTCTTTTGGACTAAATGTACAAGATATGGGAAGCTGTCGAATGATATATCTGGCAGAATATTCTATATGACAGTTGTTAGCTCTGCCAAAATTACAAAATAATTCAGATAAAATTAACCCTAGTACATTTAGTGTTTTTTTTTTCCCTCTCTTTGGGCTCCAGTTGACATCTCAATTATGTGCCGGAGATTGAGTAAGGATTTTCTATGGTTATGTTGATTTCATTATGGCCTTTTAGAGTTCTCAATTGCCCCTATGTAATTTTACTAATATGAATATTGCTATCCATGTCCAACCCATTATATGGGATTATGACCTATGTTAGAATATTCCTAATCTGTTTATTGATTACGGAGTATTTTTGCAGACATGGTCCTCTTGTTATTGGCTATTAATTTACTTTATTTCAGAAAGGCCATGACTCCTGGCTTGTTGACTTACACTATATGGTTTCCTTTAGAAATAACCCTGTAGGAGTTGCAATGAATTCTTGATTGTAGGAGACAATTGCACATTCTTAAATGTAAATACTAGTAATTGCAGCGGAGCTGAAATTTGTGTGCTTCTGTTTCCCTATATCAGATGTTCTTAATGCTTTGGAATTTTTTTTAATCCTGATGAGAAGGTTAATGCAAGCTTCTGTTTTTTGTTTTTGCAGTCAAGAGGCTCAACTAGAGATGGTACTGGAGTTCATGATAGCATTGTAAACCAACTACTTACAAAGGTCAGTGATGAATTTGAAGTGATTATGGGACTTGTAATTTTGACTATTTCTTTGCTCCATGCATGTGATTTACCAATCCAAGCAGTGTGGCTAAGAATATTTGCTTTCAGATAGATGGTGTAGAGTCACTAAATAATGTCTTACTCATTGGGATGACGAACAGAAAGGATTTGCTCGATGAAGCACTTTTGAGGTAATTACTTTTTCTCATAATCTCTTAGTTCTATGTTGCCCTGATTCCTTTTGTCACAAAAGTATAAGTATCAGTGCTGGCAATATTAGTACACGTGTTTGGAAGACATATGGTAAAAGCATGTATAGAGCTATTATTATTGTGTTGGATTTTATGAGGAACTGTATCCAAGATCCTTTGCAGGACCCTTAGAGCTACACGATATTGCATATGGGGCTCAAGACAACTGATCTGCCCAAAAAGATCTATCTGTGTGTCTACGAACATTTGTGTTCGTAGTAGTCTTTAACTTAGTGTTCTTGAATTTGTAATTCCTTTTCATTTGTAGACCAGGACGATTGGAGGTTCAAGTTGAGATAAGCCTCCCAGATGAAAATGGCCGGTTACAGATTCTTCAAATTCATACAAACAAAATGAAAGAGAATTCTTTTCTTGCTCCTGATGTCAACCTTCAAGAGCTTGGTATGTATCCTATGGATCATAAACGTTCAGATGTTCATCATAAATTGAACATGTTTAGAGTATTTAGATACTGCAAGGTTTTGGTTCATAAACTTCTTTTGTTTGTTTACAGCTGCTCGTACAAAAAACTATAGTGGGGCAGAACTTGAAGGTGTTGTAAAGAGTGCAGTATCATTTGCTTTAAATAGACAACTGAGTCTAGATGACCTCACAAAGCCAGTGGATGAAGAGAGTATTAAAGTTACTATGGA
The DNA here is from genome assembly GCA_027478495.1 of Erythroxylum alaternifolium. Classification (NCBI taxonomy): domain Eukaryota; kingdom Viridiplantae; phylum Streptophyta; class Magnoliopsida; order Malpighiales; family Erythroxylaceae; genus Erythroxylum; species Erythroxylum alaternifolium. Next base: position 40,444,918 of record JANIIA010000002.1, on the reverse strand, counting down.
TGACTTTCTGCATGCACTTCATGAAGTTCCTCCTGCATTTGGAGCTTCCACTGATGACCTTGCACGATGCAGGTATACTTGAATAGTTCTTATTGCTT